>CM042415.1:16661259-17206259 GCA_023634145.1 Thymallus thymallus | reverse complement strand
GCTGGACCCGGATTGGGCTCCGGTGGAGGTTCAGGGCGGCTGACCTTCTCTGGAAGTTCAGGGCGGCTGACCTTCGCTGGAGGTTCAGGGCGGCTGACCTGCGAGGATCCGGCACTGGGCGTACCGGACTGGGAAGACGCACCGGAAGTTGAATGCGTGGAGCCGGCACTGGAGGCACCGGGCTGGTGACACGCGCCTCCGGGCGAGTGTGGAGAGTAGGCACTGGACATACCGAACTGGAGAGGCTTCCCGGAGACTCGGCTTGGAAGGTTGCCACCGAATGACCCGGATTGGGAATGCCCCTCTTGGGCCTCTTTCCCCTCAGCTCCGTCCTCTCGCTCTCGCATTCCTTCCAATTCTGCCTACTCAGCTCCATGATCCTCCCGAATATTCCAGCCCGGTATCGCGCCTCCTCTTCCAACGCCGTCCAGCCCTGTTCCTCTTCCTCCTCATCATCATGCCACCTGGAGAGTGGTACTGGCGCCTCCTCCTCTCGGCCAGACCACCCCCATAGCCCCCCCCCCAAAATTCCCTTGGGGTTGTCGGCGGGCGTTTCCCCGTATCGCGCGTCGCGCATAACGTGGCGGCACCTCCTCTCTCTCCCTCTCTCCCCAGTTACGCTGCTTGGTCAGGTAGTGGGGGGTCATTCTGTCACGATCGTGTGTTTCCATTGACCAAGGCAAGGCGTAGTGATAGTTCGACATTGTTTTATTCAACATAAAACTAAACTTGGTCGGAACTATACAAAATAATAACAATATACATGAACTAAAGGAAACCACACTTACTTGAAAGATGACATCAAACAATGACCCACACAAATGTGTGGGGTTGAGCAACTTAAATAGAATCCCCAATGAGAGACAACGTCTCACAGCTGTCTCCAATTGGGGATTCAACACAAAATGAAAAACACAGATCTAGATATCTAGATCTGTCAGGCTCTGACCATGGCCAAAAGGTACTCCCTATGGCCAGAGCCTGACATTGGCAATGAGACCTTTTTGTAGGCCATCAGTTGGGACTGAACCAGCTGATATTAATTTGCACTGACAGGGGGCTGGATTGCTTTTTAATTACTGATAGTTTTCAGCTGTTGTCTTGGCTTTCCATGCCTTTTTGCACCTCCCTTTCTTCATGTGATCAATACTTTTTCCCTGTGTCATTTTACATTATTACACATAACTTAATTTCTGAACTTATTTGTTTTGGTTTCTTTGTATGTATGGATTTCTAGGGTTGTTACCAACATCTGGTGAAAATGTCATGTCAATAGCACCTTTGGAAATATATTTACTGAGAAAAATGGTGACGTGTTCAATACCTATTTCACCCGCTGTATGTCTGTCTGTGAGCCTCCTTCACTAAAGCCTTGTTCACATTGGCAGTTTGAAGTGACTCAAATAAACACAAGAATACAGATTTGAATCTGTTCTTTTCCCTGCAGTCTGAACAGCCAAAAAGCAAATGTAATCTGATATTTCAAGCCACATACAAATCTGATTTCTGGCCATGCGACTGGTCAAATCGGATTGATTTGTTCTCAAGTGTTTTTTAGACTGTTATTTGACATATCTTGTTGCCTGTTAGCTATTCTGTTGACAGTTTGACAAGAACATGTGGTAGCTAACTAGCTTGTTATTGTTTACAAACTAAGTAGTGAATGTACTAGAAAGCTAAACAGCTACCTAGCTAGCTAGTTGACTTCTGTGGCTAGCCAAAACTGACTCGTTTTGAAAGTTGTATCATATGATAAACTCTGACCAGGGACAATGAAAGGAGAGAAGAGGAGAGGAGGAGAAAGAAGTGGTGAGAAGAGGAGAATATAGGAGATGAGAGAAGAGGAGAGGAAAGGAAAGGATGAGAGGAGAGGTAAGAAAAGCAGAGTGGAAAATTATTAAGCTGTCACCTCACCGTCTATAGCACAGACATAATCACACACAACATGCAGGTAAACCGCTCAAAGCGTGACCAAAATGTCTAACAGAAATGACAGGTGCGAACACAGATGTGTCTGTGTCATAATTGTGACCCAAACCCTGCTAACATAATACCTACCATTGTGTCGCTGAGTTGTCGTAGTGCTGCTGCAAATGTACATTGTCCCAGGGGTGTTGGCAGTCATAATGTAAATAAACCTAATCTATGTCCCTCCAACTCCCCTGAATGCCTCTGTCAATCCTACAGCTATTTTATGCAGTAATCATGCACCTATGAACCTGAGTTATACTGCTAGAACTGAGGCGGTTTGCCCCAGTAGGAAGTCCACATCAGCTCAAACATAAATATCATATCTACCTCTGATAAGCCTCCCAGTAAAGCAATAAAAACAATCAAGAATCCCAGAAAAGTGATGACAAATAGCCCACCTTAACATATGCCTAAGAAGCAAGGTTCATGTAATTGATAACTTGCTAGTAACAGATAACATGAATGTACTGACTATCTCTGAAACTCACTTAGATAATACCTTTGATGATACAGTGATAGCAATACATGGTTTCAACATCTTCAGAAGAGACACTAACGTCAATGGTGGAGGTGTTGCCGTGCATGTTCAGAGTCCTATTCCTTAAAGTTTAGAGATGATCTCATGTCAAATGATGTTGAAGTAATATGGCTACAGGTTCACCTGCCTCACCTAAAACCCATTCTTGTGGGAAGCCGCTATAGACACCCAAGTGCTAACAGTCAGTATCTGGATAATATGTGTGAAATGCTTGATCATTTATGTGATATTAACATAGGTATATTTTCTGTGTGACTTAAATATTTACTGGCTTTCATGAAGCTGCCCACTCAAGAAAAAGTTTCAAACTGTAACCAGTGCCTGCAACCTGGTTCAGGTTATCAGTCAACCTACCAGGGTAGTTACAAACAGCACAGAAATGAAATCATCAACATGTATTGATCAAATCTTTACTAATGCTGCAGAATTCTGCTCTAAAGCAGTATCCAAATCCATAGGATGTACTGATCATAATATAGCAGCCATATCTAGGAAAACCAAAGTTCCAAAGGCTGGGCCTAATATAGTGTATAAGAGGTCAAACAATAAGTTTTGTACTGATTCCTATGTTGAAGATGTAAAGAATATTTGCTGGTATTAGGTGTGTAATGAGGGGCAACCAGACACTTCACTTGACACATTTATGAAATTGCATATTCCAGTTACTAATGAGCATGCACCCATTAAGAAAATGACTGTAAAAACTGCTTAATCCCCATGGATTGATGAGGAATTGAAAAATTGTACGGTTGAGAGAGGGATGAGGCAAAAGGAATGGCAAATAAGTGGCTGCACCACCGATTTGCAAACATACTGTAAATTAAGAAATCATGTGACTAAAGTAAATAAAATGAAGAAACTGTACTATGAAATAAAGATACTTTACATAATGTATGATAGTAACATGCTCTGGAGCACCTTAAATTATATTTTGGACAAAAAGCCAAACTTGGCTCCATCAGTCATTGAATCAGATGGCTCTTTCATCACAAAACCCACTGATATTGCCAACTCCTTCAAAAACAAATGTAATGGCATGGTAAACAAACTTAGGCTTAACATGCCAACAACATATTCTAAACCTACACATCCATGAATAACTGACTAAATTATGAAAAACAAGCATTGTAATTTTGAATTGAGTGTGGAAGAGGTGTAAAATGTATTGTTGTCTATCAACAATGACAAGCCACCTGGGTCTGACAACTTGGATGGAAAATTACTGAGGATGATAGCGGACAATATTGCCACTACTATACTGAACAAAAATATAAACGCAACATGTAAAGTGTTGGTCCCATTTTTCATGAGCTGAAATAAAACATCCTAGAAATGTTCCATATGCACAAATAGCTTATTTATCTCAAATTGTGTGCAGAAATTTGTTTACATCCCTGTTAGTGAGCATTTCTCATTTGCCAAAATAATTCTTCCACCTGACAGGTGTGGCATATCAAAAGGCCACTCTAAAATGTGCATTGTGTTTTGTCACACAACACAATGCCACAGATGTCTTTGAGGGAGCATGCAATTGGCATGCTGACAGCAGGAATGTCCACCAGAGCTGTTGCCAGAGAATTGAATTGAGAACAGCCACCCGGACAGCTGATGAAACTGAGGAGTATTTCTGTCTGAAATAAAACCTTTTTTTGAGGGAAAAACACGTTCTGATTGGCTGGGCCTGGCTCCCAAGTGGCTGCGCTCCTGCCCAGTCATGTGAAATCCATAGTTTAGGGTCTAATTTATTTACATTTACTGATTTCCTTATATGAACTATAACTCAGTAAAAAAAAAGTTTATATTTTTTGTTCAGTATATCTGCCATCTCTCAAATCTAAGCCTACAGGTAAGTATGTGCCCTCAGGCCTGGAGGGAAGCAAAATTCATTCCGCTACCCAAGGATAGCAAAGTGCCCTTTAGTGAGTCAAACAGCCAACCAATCAACTTGTTACCAATCCTTACTAAACTTTTGAAGAAAAAAAATGTTGGACCAGATACAATGGTATTTCACAGTAAACAAATGAACAACATATTTTCAGCACGCTTATAGGGAAGGGCATTCAACATGTAAGGCTCGTACGCAAATGACTGATGATTGGCTAAGAGAAATTGATAATAAAAAGATTGTGGGAGCTGTTTTGTTAAGACTTTTGACATTGTCGATCATAATCTGCTGCTGGAAAAACGTATGTGTTATGGCTTTACATCCCCTGCTATATTGTAGATCGAGAGTTACCTTTCTAACAGAACAGAAGCCTCTCCAACATAATCCAGTTAGAGTTAGGCATTCCCCAGGGCAGCTGTCTAGACCCCTTACTTTTTTCAATCTTTACTAATAACTTGCCACTGGCTCTGAGTAAAGCCAGAGTGTCTATGTATGCTGGTGACTCAACACTATACACCTCAGGCACCACAAGAAGCCAAATCACTGCAACACTTAACAAAGAGCTGTTAATAAGTTAGTCCTAAATAATTTAAAACCTTAAAGAATTGTATTTGGGACAAATCGTTCACTAAACCCTAAACCTCAACTACATCTTGTAATAAATAAAGTGGAAATTGAGCAAGTTAAGGAGACTAAACTGCTTAGAGTAACCCTGAATTGTAAACTGTCAAGGTCAAAACATATTGATTCAACAGTAGCTAAGATGGGGAGAGGTCTGTCCATAATAAAGCGTTACTCTGCCTTCTTAACACTATCAACAAGGCAGGCCCTAGTTTTGTTGCACCTGGACTACTGTCCAGTTGTGTGGTCAGGTGCCACAAAGAGGGGACACTGAGAGCTAACATTAATAATATGCATGTCAATCTCTCCTGGCTCAAAGTAGAGGAGAGATTGACTTCATCGCTACTTGTATTTGTGAGAGGTACTGACGTGTTGAATGCACAGAGCTGTCTTTTTAAACTACTAGCACACAGCTCGGACACCCATGCATACCCCACAAGATATGCCACAAGAGGTCTCGTCACAGTCCCCAAGTACAGAACAGACTATGGGAGGTGCACAGTACTACAGAGCCATGACTACATGGGACTCTATTATACATCAAGTAACTCATGCAAGCAGTAAAATAGGATTTAAAACAGATAAAAATACACCTTATGGAACAGCGGGGACTGTGAAGAGACACACATACAGTAGGCACAGACACATGCATACACACGCACACATGATAACATACGCACTACACACACATGTACACATGGATTTTGTGTTGTATATATGTGGTAGTAGAGTAATGGCCTGAGGGCACACACTTAATGTGTGGTGAAATTTGTTGTGAAATTTAATGTTTTAAAAATTGTATAACTGCCTTAATTTTGCTGGACGCCAGTTAGAAGCTAATGGGGATCCATAATAAATACCCCCAAAAATATAATACAAACTTTTTTTTAAATGAAACCTTTATTTAACTAGGCAAGTCAGTTAAGAACAAATTCTTATTTACAATGACGGCCTACCCCGGACAACTCTGTGCCAATTGTGCACCGCCCTATGGGACTCCCAATCACGGACGGTTGTTATACAGCCTGGACTCGAACCAGGGTCTGTAGTGACGCCTCTAGCACTAAGATACATTGCCTTAGACCGCTGCACCACCCGGGAGCTGGACATTAAATGACTTCACCAATCAGTGTGGATAGAGCAGGGCAATCTTTGGTTGTTTACATGCGCAAATTTTGTGGGTGGGGAGAGAGCGAGAGAGGGTAGAGGAGCCGAGGAGAAGGCTTGGCTTGAAGCACTGGGCATTTTGTTATGACATGCATTATCTGAATTAGGCTCATAGAATTATACCTACGGAGGAGCGGCTTCTATGGAGGAACTTGATCTTCAGCTGGCAGGCAGACACTGGAATAAGCTTCTGAGTGACAGAGTGAAGACCTTGCATTGGCACTTCGTTGCCACTTTTTTTGTGGGGGACTGAATTTTTTAAAATAATTTATAAACAGGTTTACGCTGCAGCAGCAAATTGAGGTCTGGATTAATTTAGTGAGGAGACGTCAACTTGTCAGAGTGTGTGTGTCTGGGGATGGCTGCTGGCAGGGAGCAGAGGCAACCTGAGGTATGTATTTATATTCTGGACTCGTACTGATATTTCTTGATAAAAAAAATAAAGTAAATGGGGGGGATTATTTGTTTATAGTTATTTTTATTGCCAGGTATTACTGCACTTTTGGAGAAACACAAGCATTTCACTGCACCTGCGATAACATCTGCAAATCTGTGTCCGCGATCAATAAACTTTGATTTGGATTTGATTTTGAACAAACGACACACACACATGCACACACACACACACACAAACACAGACCTCCCTGGATCAGCATAATTGCTCATACCGACGAGAGAGGTGTGAGGTGGTGCTTAGGAGACACAAGCACAAACAAACAAACAAACAAACAAACAAACAAGCACATTCATTGTTTGGAGAGTTGGCAGTGGGAGATAAGCCTCCTGCATGTTAGACTGACTGATCAGTTTACTCATTCGTTAAAGGAGGATTTACCCCCCAAACTATGTTGTTTGATGTTTCCACTTACAGTGTACCTGAACTGTTGCCAAGCAACCAATGTAGGTATTTTCTGCAGCCCCTCATTAGCTTAGCATACTAACTTGAGTGCACAAAGAAATCCATAGAGCAGATGTTAACGGCCCAAACCACCTTGCAGTTATTTCTGTCTAAGTTCTGTTGCTATATTATTATGTGGCCAGATTTGCTCAATCACTTCAATGGACCAATTTCTGCTGATGTTCCACTTGGGAGAGATGCCTAGCTCAGAGGAAGAGGGTGAAATGTCAAAACAGCCATGAAAGAGGTGATTTGACTTTACCGAGCGTGGCCATATGCTAAGTGATTGCTTTCCAAAATCCAGACTCATAAAAATATCATCATAATTTCTCTCTTCTGAGGGCTTTCACACTCACACTCACACTCACTTGCACACACACACACACACACACACACACACACACACACACACACACACACACACACACACACACACACACACACACACACACACACACACACACACACACACAAACGTATAAGCACGCATGCACTCACTCACACAGACACACACATGCAAATGTAAACACTCACTCACACACAAGCAAGTGCACAAGAATACACACATATACCCACACACACACACACTTTTTATAACTCTGCATGTTCCAGACTCTAAAGCTTAGTGTCACTTTGACATTTTCACTGCTCTAATATTACCTGAACACAAACACCCCTCTCTCTACTACTCCTCTCTCCCTCCCTCCCTCCCTTCATCCATCCATCCCTCCCTCCCTCCCTCCCTCCCTCCCTCCTTTCTCTTCTCCTTGGCTCAAGCATATTACTGAGGAAATTGGAGCCGATGGAGTCTGTCACTGTATGACCTAGAGCTTACAGAAGAAAATGAGAGAGAACAAGAAAGAGCGGGAAGAGGGACGGAGACGGGTGAGGAAGTGTAGAGGAAATGGGCAGAGGTAATGGGAAGAGGGGAGGGAAACAGACGGGTGAGGAAGTGTAGAGGAAACGGGCAGAGGTAATGGGAAGAGGAGAGGGAAACAGAGACAGGTGAGGAAGTGTAGAGGAAACGGGCAGAGGTAATGGGAAGAGGGGAGGGAAACAGAGACGGGTGAGGAAGTGTAGAGGAAACGGGCAGAGGTAATGGGAAGAGGGGAGGGAAACAGAGACGGGTGAGGAAGTGTAGAGGAAACGGGCAGAGGTAATGGGAAGAGGGGAGGGAAACAGAGACGGGTGAGGAAGTGTAGAGGAAACGGGCAGAGGTAATGGGAAGAGGAGAGGGAAACAGAGGGACAGAATGGGCAGAGGGAGGGGTACAGAGAGGGAAAGCAAGACAGAGGGAGAGAGAGACTCAAATTAAATTCCCATCATGTCAGGGTAGAGCAGGATTCAGTAGTGTTTATTGGCAGCTCCTAGCCTCAGGGAAATTACATTCTGCTGCAGAGCGTGAACACACTGACACACACACACACACACACGCACACACGCACACACACACACACACACACACACATACTGATAGACAGCTGTTTGTGTCCTAAGGGGTGGCTGCTGAGGAAAGCCACTCACGTCATATCACTAGACACATGTCTGGGTGTGTGTGTGCGTGCGTGTGTGGGGTTTGGGGTGTGGGTGGTTGGGTGGATGGGTGAGAATTTTTAGATTGTATCCTAGGCTGTCCCATGTCTCCTCTCTTACATCAAGATCAACCACACCAACACAAGTCTGTTTTAATGTAGTGACATGAAGATCTAACGTTGCGTTATGAAGGTTTAACGTAGTGTTATGAAGGATGAAATTGTCCCACTCCACCCTGCTGCTTTCACCACTGAGGACAGAACATCTGGGGTTGACATCTGTGACAACATGACTAACATCTCTCTCTCCTTCCCTCTTTCTACCTCTTCTCTCTTTCTCTCCCTCCCTCTCTTTCCACTGATTTTCTCTCTCTCTCTCTCTCTCTCTCTCTCTCTCTCTCTCTCTCTAGGATCATGGTGAGAGTGCAGCAGGTACAGTGGAGGATGATGGGAAGTCGAGTTTCTTCTGTCAGCTGTGTGAGAAACAGTACCTGAGACACCAGGAGTATGACAACCACATAAACTCCTATGACCACGCACACAGACAGGTAATAAACACACACAAAAACCAAAGCACAAACACGCAAACCTCCCCTCACACACATACAAACCAAGTCTTCCAGTCTCGTCCCACACAGAGAAACATGAAATAAATATACAATAAAGCTATTGCTTAGTTGGCATTTTTCTGAACATGAATTACAGCAGCCCAGAGTTAAGGCTTTGTTGTTGCCAGTGGCAAAGACATGAAACAAGCTACAGTATAGGAGCGGCAGAGAGAATAGTCAATAGCCAATAGTGCCATGGGCATTGTACCCACACATGAGAAAGTATTCATACCCTTTGACCTATTCCACATTTTGTTGTGTTACAGCCTGAATTCAAAATTGATTACATATCATTTTTGTCTCACCCATCTACACACAATACCCCATAATGACAAAGTGAAAACATGTCTTTAGAAGTGTTGCAAATGTATTGAAAATGAAATATCTCATTTACATAAGTATTCACACCCCTTAGTCAATGCACGTTAGAATCACTTTTGGCAGTGATTACAGCTGTGAGTCTTTCTGGGTAGGTCTTTAAGAGCTTTGCACACCTGGATTGTACAATATTTGCCCATTATTCTTTTTAAAATTCTTCAAGCTCTGTCAAATTCATTTTCAAGCCTTGCTATAGATTTTCAAGCAGATTTAAGTCAAAACTGTTACTCGGCCACTAAGCAACTCCAGTGTAGATTTGGCCTTGTGTTTTAGGTTATTGTCCTACTCATCTCCAAGTGTCTTGTGGAAAGCAGATTGAACCAGGTTTTTCTCTAGGATTTGACCTGTGCTTAGCTCCATTCCATTTCTTTTTTTATCCTAAAAACCTTCCCAGTCCTTAACGATTACAAGTATACTCATAACGTGATGCACCAACCACTATGCTTGAAAATATGGAAAGTAGTGTGTTGTGTTGGATTTGCCCCAAACATAATGCTTTGTATTCCGGACATAAAGTAAATTTCTTTGCCAGATTTCTTGCAGTTTTACCTTAGTGCCTCGTTGCAAACAGGATGCATGTTTTGGAATATTTCCTATTCTTTACAGGCTTCCTTCTTTTCATTCTGTCATTTAGATTAGTATTGTGGAGTAACTACAATGTTGCTGATCCATCCTCAGTTTCCCCTATCACAGCCATTAAACTCTGTAACTGTTTTAAAGTCACCATTGGCCTCATGGGGAAATCCCTGAGCGGTTTCCTTCCTCTCCGGCAACTGAGTTAGGAAGGACACCTGTATCTTTGTAGTGACTGGGTGTATTGATACACCATCCTAAATTTAATTAATAACTTTACCATGCTCAAAGGGATATTAAATGCCATCTACCAAGAGATGCCCTTCTTTGCGAGGCATTGGAAAACCTCCCTGGTTGAATCTGTGTTTGAAATTCACTGCTCGACTGGGGGACCTTACAGATAATTGCATGTGTGTGTTACAGAGAGGAGATAGTCATAAAAAAATCATGTTAAACACTATTATTGCACACAGAGAGAGTCCATGCAACGTATTATGTGACTTGAATACTAATTCACTCAACATTCCAGCTTTTCATTTTTTATTCATTTCCTTTTTTCCAATTTTGTCTTACTTTTTAACAATGTATTGTTGGTAAAGGGCTCTTAAGCATTTCCCGGTAAAGTCTAAAACTGTATTCCCTCTCTTCAGCCCTCTGCTCTCAGGTGGTCCAGTCACTGACAGATCCGCTCTTTATATGTTTGACATAAGTCCTGTCACACACACACACACCACAAACACACGCTCGCACACACACACACACACACATTCTTGTACAACTAACCTAGTTGGGAGACAACATTCTGTCCCACACACACACATACACACACATACACACGCACACACACACACACACACACACACACACACACACACACACACACACACACACACACACACACACACACACACACACACACACACACACACACACACACACACACACACACACACACACACACACACACACACACGCACACACACACACACAGCTGGATAGGGAGTTAGTTATGTATTATGTATGCATCTGAGTAGGAATATGATTAATATATCCCACAGACCAGCATTTGGCATCAAAGACTCAAAGCTCCTTACTGTACACTACCTACACACTCACGTAGGCAGACACGCACACATGAATACACCAGTGTAGACATGCACGTGTGCACTCAAACACACACACGCACACACATAAACACTCCCCCACACACACACTTACATACACACACACACACACACAGCAGCAGTAAAGCACATCAAAGCTGTCTACAGTGAGCTGACAGTGGAATGTTAATCAGTGACTGATAACACACAGAGACACTCGTTCTTGTTCAGCTCACTACAGATTAACCTGAAAACTGTCAACGTGTGTGTGTGTGTGTGTGTTCCTGGATTAGCAGGATGAATTTATTTGACATTGATTAGCAGCCACGGTAGGTGTGATGTTGAGAGTGTTTATAAATAAATGCATGCTCATTTGAGTGTTTAGGGTTTAGGGTTTACTGTATGTCTGTGATTTCGTGAGAGCAAGGTAGGAGGGTGAGAGAAGAGGGGTAGAAGGAGTAAGGAGGGAGGGAGAGAGAGAGAGAGAGAGAGACAGACGGAAGAGAGGAGGGAACATTTGACTGAACGACATGTCAGGCAGAGTTGCAGGAAATAAGCTGTTGTGATAGATAGTTAGTGGCTGGATAAAATAATAGAGCTGTTGTTAGATCAAATGGAGACTAATAGACTAGATAGTAAGTTAGTTGTAAATATGATCAATTAATGAGAGAAAGAGAGAGAGAGAGAGAGAGAGAGAGAGAGAGGGAGGGAGAGAGAGAGAGGGAAAGAGGGAGGGGAGACAGTAGAGGAGAGAGAGGCTGATAGAATAGGGGAGAGTGAAGCAGATAGTCAGACACCTTACATCTCTCTACACCTGAAGACAGACACACTGACACACACTCACACACACACACACACACACACACACACACACACACACACACACACACATATAAAGGCAGGATGAAAAAGCATTAACAAAGGAAGCCAGACAAAGAGAGAACGAGACATGAATCCCTATATCCCTGAAAGAGCTGGCACAACTGAAGTAGCAGACCAATGGAGAGGAGACACACATACAATCTGTTTCTCGGGGCTGATGTTACAGTGCTTGCTGTGATCTTTGGAGTTCCAGGTTCAGTTGTAGAGGGTTCTATGGAGTTAAAGGGAAGTTCCAGGTTCAGTTCTAGAGGGTTCTAGGGAGTTAGAGGGGAGTTCCAGGTTCAGTTCTAGAGGGTTCTATGGAGTTAGAGGGGAGTTCCAGGATCAGTTCTAGAGGGTTCTATGGAGTTAGAGGGGAGTTCCAGGTTCAGTTCTAGAGGGTTCTATGGAGTTAGAGGGATTGTAGGGCCTTCCTTCTGTCTATGCTTTATTTATCCTATCAGTAGTCTGTAGTTTCTCCCTGTCATACTTCAGTCAAGATAAGATTTCAATAAGCAGGATTATCACTGGGATTCGCGTAACGAAGAATGTTTCCTAAATGATCCTCTTATGATGAAGTCCATATTAATGTGACAGATGGTTGCTGGCATTTAGGCTGATGATTGAAGGGTTGATACACTGCAACCTGCGGAGAAATGACAACTTGACAGGCTGCAACACTCATCATTAGGCTTTATAACACTGTCAGTACTCAATCACCACCATTCTCCCTGACATCCTATGGCAGAGGATGTAGAAACAACATGCTTCTCTCCATCAGAGCTGAATGAGTCTGTAGACACACACTTTTGCTTGATACACAATTCACACTCAGAGATGGTTCTTCACACAGACAGAGGGAGCTGAGTTTACACACAACATAGACACAAACACACACACACACTGACCCTCTCCTCTCCTCCTTGTAGAGGCTGAAGGAGTTGAAGCAGAGGGAGTTTGCTCGGAACGTTTCGTCTAAGTCGTGGAAGGACAACCGCAAGCAGGAGAGAGCTCTGAGACGCCTGCACCAACTAGCACTGCTACGACAACAGACACACAGGTAAGACTGTGTGTGTTTGTTTATGTGTGTAGGGTGTAGGGTGTAGGGTGTAGAGACCTGCTTTCCAAGCACACTGACAGGGAAATCTCTATGATACACAAATACTGTACACATACGCTCACGTGAACACACTCTGTCAGTCTCTCTGGTCCTCAGAGTGATAGATTCAGGAGCTGGCCTAGATACTGTAAGCACGGGCTGAGTTAATATAACATGCACAGTCATTTGCATAATATGGACAGTTTAATTTTATATTTATACTGTTCTCTGCTCTGCAATCCGCTCTCCTCCCTCTCCTCTGCACCAGGGTACCAGGCCAGGTTGTTAGGTTCCGACAGACAGTGAGAGCTGAAGTCCAGCATTCAGAAAGACACTGTGGAGAGAGAGACTGTAGACCAGGGGACCGTCATGTCCCCTTGACCCAAACAGGGTTAATCCAAACCACAGGGAACTCCCAGCGACCCGCTGTTACCCTAACTCTAACCCAGCCCCAGACCATCCCGCTCAGCCTCCAGGGAGAGGACTCCCCCTATCTCCAGACCGTGCATCTTTCCCCCTCCCAGCAGCCAGAGGATCCTACCCACATACCCATCTCCCCACCCTCAACCTTGCATTCCAGATGTGGACCTTCTCTGGAGGATCCCCAGCCTCACTTGAACAGCTCCCCCCAGAACCCTGCCTTTCCGTGGGGCAGAGATAGGGGAAGGGTGGGGGTCTCCTTCTGTTTCTCCAGGAGGGGCCCGAAGCTAGATCCATCTGCCTCTGTCTTCTCAGACCAGCAAGAGGAGGAGGGGAGAAGAGGAGGTGGGCAGATGAAGGAGAAGAGAAGAGGAGGAGATGAGCTACGGCTGCGTCACCCAGACAACCTGTTACTAGGGCAGCCAACCAACAGCCTTCACCCCGGAAAGAAGACAGATCCCTCAGGCAGGGAAGAAGGGGGGGAGAGAAGAGAGGAGAGAGGAGGGGAAGAGAGAGACGGGTCCTCTGCTAGCCATGACCCAGGCTGTCCTTCCCGCAACGCCAAACTGAGAGAAACAGACCAGAGCCCTGAACACAGGACAGCAGAAGAGAGGGAAGAGAGGGAGGAGAGGAACAGGGGTACAGAGCACAGACAACAGGGCCATGAGGTGAATCAGACTCCTATGTCATCTTGTCTCCAGGTGGTTGCCAGAGACGGATCCACACGTCTGAGATGGCCAGTAGAACTGCTGCAGTTTACCACAGCCAAACCCCACCTCTCCTACAGCTATAAGCCCACACACTGGCAACCCCACACCAACCCACTACACTGTAACCCTGAACACAACCACTGTCAAACCAAGTCACACTGTAACCACTCAGCTAACCAGCAGGAGAAACACACAGAGGAGTCCGACTCCCTCATGTTCTCTAGCTCCCAGCCTCCTCCTCAGGACACAGAAGCTGTAGAACCCAATGCAGATCTATATACAGAGACAGATGGGACAGATGAGGGAGTCAAATACTCATCATCCTATCACGTTGTCGAGAAGACAGAAGCACATGGAGTGACAGCAGCCTTCCAGGCAGACGCAACAGTGCCAGAGAGTGGAGGTGAATCTGGGTTCACTCCGCCTGTATTCACTCCGCCTGTAGGAGAGGCATGGCACCACCCCCTCTTCGGGAACGGTGACAACACTCACACAAACCCCCACAATCCCCAGGGAGGCAGATTAGAAGGACATGTGAGACAGGAGAGAGAACGAGCCGTCAGAACCCCCAGGCCTAAATTAGAGGCTGTCATTCAGCCCTGCGCCGCCGTGTGTGTGTGTGCAAGCGAGGTGATGTGTGTGCGCGGTTCAGTAAGCACTCCGACTGATGTGTCATGCCAAAATGTAAACGACAGCACAAAGAAGAAGAGAAGGAGAGGAGAGAGGTATAATGGGACTTCAAACGAGTGCAAGGGAGAGCGGCAGCGTCTTAGGAGTGTCATAACCTCTGTTTCCACCTGGCGGGACGGAAAGAGGAGATGTGACGGAGACAGAGGGGGAGAAAGAGACGGAGAAATAGAGTGGGAGGGAGAGATGGGCCGAAAGAGGAGAAGAAAGGCAGTGGGGAAGAGGGGGAAGAGGAGGAAGAGGAGGAGGGGTGGGACTCTGTGCCTGGTGGGAGAGTGTGACTTTGAGTCTGTACTCTGCTCTGACAGAAAGAGGCCTCACAGGTGTCGCAGTAGAGACCAACATCACTATAACTATAACTCTGCCTCCCAGTTCAACACAGCACATAGAGTCGCAGAGAGGACAGAGTACTACAGCACAGAGTCTAAGCTGTATAGAGCGATAGAAAGAGAGCGATATGGAGAGGTAGAGAGAGGAGAAAGGGGGGGGTGGCCTTTCTACTGGAGTTCAGACTCCTCTCTGTGTTCTACTTCCGGGTCGCCCTGGGAAAAAGCTCACAACCTCCCAGTGGCATATGGTGGTTTTCACGGTTACAGCGGGGGCTACCCCATCTACAGTCGCCATGGCGACATCCCTGGTAGCAGCATTACCTGCAGCCCAGTGAGAAAGAGTAAATACATCCACAGAAACAGGAAATACATGAATAGGAAGAGGAAGTGGTCAGAGAGTGAGGAGTGGGGGAGAACAGAGAGGGAGAGGAGGGATAGCTGGGATGGAGGGAGTAGAGTCTTTCGGAAGAGAGGGAGCAGGGAGAGGGGTGGTAGGGAGAGAGGGAGCAGGGAGAGGGGTGGTAGGGAGAGAGGGAGCAGGGAGAGGGGGAGTAGGAGACAGGGTTGGGTAAGCAGGGGATCCAGCCCTGGAGGAGTCAGTAGAGGGGGCTTGCGGAAGTATCTCTCGACCCCCAGTCACAGGACCCTGGAGGGGGACAAGGGATGGAGGTCTAGTCCTGGGGAGGGAGAGGGAGAGGTCTGGGACTGGGGACCAAGGGACTCAAGCCCAGACAGATGTACCTGGGGCAGCAGTGACAGTTGGGAGGACAGGGGGACATACTGCTGGGAGGACAGATACAGCTGGGAGAACAACTGGGAGAGACAGAGGTCCACTGAAGGTAGAGAGAGCTGGAGCAGGTGGGAGAAGGGATCCAGACCTAGCCCCAGCCCCAGACCTGAGTGTTTTAGGTGGGACTGGGTTACCAGATGCCCTGACCATAGACACAGCCCCAGCCCTGGCTCCCAGTCTGTCCCCAGTGTGCAGATTACCAGATGCCCCATCTCCAGCCCCAGCCCGTCACGGCCTGATTATAGCCCTTACTGGCTGCCCCGACGGCCCAGCCCTGGCTCCTGTAGCAGCAGCACCAGTGTGTCAGACCTGAGTGGAGGGTGGAGTAGCGTTAGTACCCGCTCAAGACTCACCCTGACTGGGAGAAAAACAACAGGGTTGCCCAGACCAGAACCATCTCCCTCACCCACCAAGAAGAAACACCAAGCTCCCAGCCTCAAACCTACTCCTCCTAGACCTCCGCCCAGCACTGATACCACCCATCCACAGAACAGGAGCCCCAACCCCACAGCACAGCCTACATGTCTCTCAGGCAGAGAGCCCAAAACACCCCCACAGCCCGGAGAGAGGAACCCCAGGAGAACTCTTCCACTTATCGGGAAACTACCAGCATTCAGGAGAGGAACTAAGAGACGAGAAGCAGAAAGAGAGAGGGAGGGCCCTGACCAAACTGAGAAACAGAACCACATTCAAGACCAGGTCCAGTACCACAACCAAGTGAAGGGGAGTATGACGAATGGAGCGGTCCCAAGTGGTCGACCGTGCCCTCAACCCCTCTCGTCTCAGAGCAATGAGAAAACTGGAGAGGAAAAAACCTGTCCTTCCCTGACATCATATCCTGTCCTAACTTTACCTCACAGGAGTCAGTGGTCACAAGGCCCCTCCCCTCCTCTGGCTCAACAGCCAATCAGCTTCAGCGCGGAGGAGATGGATAAGTATCGCTGTCTGCAGGAGCAGGCACGAGAGCACATGCAGAGACTGCTACAGGGGACAGAGACACACACACCAGCACACACACACCCTATCCCCTCCCCAGAGCCATACACACACCCCACACACACTCATACACATGTTGCACACACTCAACAGCAAAACACACACTCTACTTCCCTAAATACCTCTCTAGAGCTCGATTCACACCCCGTACAAACACAGCTCTTACAGACACACCCTAACCCCAGCCTCCCACCTCCTCATCCCCCTGTCACCGTACCACAGCCTCTAATGAACTACCCTTCTCCACCCACCCTTCATAACGTCATTCTACAACACACAACTTTCAGTATGGCACTCTCGTCACCCTCCTCTACCTCGTCCTGTCTCTCCACCCACACCTCACACCCTCATCACCTGCCCCTCCTACACCCCCCTCTCCCCCATCCTCACTTCCCTCCATTCTCCATCTCCTCTATATTTCCCTCCATCCTACTCTCCCATCTCCATCTCCTCCCTCCCTCCCCTGCCTTCCACCCCTCTCCCCTCACCGCTCTCTCCCCCCTCACACTGCCCCCGACGAGACCACCGTTTCCAGAAAGACTTTGCTCATTGAGTTTTCAACAAAAAGCATTATGATGCTCTCTGATGACATCACATAGTAATACAATGCCATGTTAGCAACTCCTGGACAATAATGTCCCATACAGTATAACAATCCACTGAATGTTCTGAATTTGTGTGTATGTGTGTATGTGTGCGTGTTTTTGTATGAGTGTATGCGTGTGTGCATGTGTGTGCATGTCGTCACCGTCAGATGAAAACCTTTTAACAAAATGTTTGCCAATTTTCATGTTTTTACATTAACTCCCCTCAATGTGCTCTGAACATTTCCTGACTCTAGGGACAAGAAATTGTATTCAAAATAGCTTCTGAAGTTTCGTAATTGTATGTTTGTTAATGGGGGGAAAAAAACTATTTCCTGAAAAGTTTATGTTTTGGAGATGAGGTTTTCCTTCGACAGAGACTGTGTGTGCGCAAGAGAGAATCTCCTTTTGATCCTCTATGTTTCCATCCCTCCACATTCAAGTATGAATCAAGGGAAACCGTGCACCTGCTAAGACTAGCTGGCTTTCTCTCATCTCTCTCTTCCGCTCTGAGCGTTAGACATATTGGCTGTCGTTTGAAGTACCGTCATACTGGCTGTCTTTTGAAGTACCGTAACATCTGAGAGAGAGAGAGAGAGAGAGAGAGAGAGAGCGACAGACAGACACCCAGGCCGTGAGCAGAGCAATAAGCCCAACCCCCACTCCTATACCTACCCAAGCCACATTCAGCGACCTAAGAGGCATGTATTAGGTGCCCAACATGCTCTGCTCACACCTATTAGTCTGAGGCTTAACCACACAAAGCACAACTCTGGACACTATGGAACACAAAGCTTTTACTATCTCATGCTGGAATATCCAAGGTCTGAGGTCATCTGCCTTCGGCCTAAAGAGCAGGAAGAGCACCAAAGACATTAGAAATACAGACATTGTCATCCTACAAGAAACATGGTATAGAGGAGAGAGACCCACTGGTTGCCCTCTAGGTTACAGAGAGCTGGTAGTCCCATCCACCAAACTATGAGGTGTGAAAAAGGGAAGAAACTCAGGCGGTATGTTAATTTGGTGTAGATCAGACCTAGCCCACTCTATTGAATTAATCAAAACAGGAGCATTTTACATCTGGTTAGAAATAACAGAGAAAAATGTTCTCCTGTGTGCTACCTGTATCCCCCACCCCCACTAGAATCTCCATACTTTATTGACAGCTTCTCCATCTTAGAGGGGGAGATCAACCATTTCCATGCTCTAGTCTGTGGCGACCTAAATGCCAGAACCAGTCAAGGACCTGACACTCTCAGCACACAGGGGGACAAACACCTACCTGGAGGTGACAGCATTCCCTCTCAAATATGCCCCCCTAGACAGAACTACGACAAAACGACGAACAAAACGGGTCACAAATCCTGCAGCTCTGTCGCACGATGGGTCTGTACATAGTCAATGGTAGGTTTCGAGGGGGACTCTTACGGTAGGTACACTTACAGCTTATCCCTTGGCAGTAGTACTGTAGACTACTTTATCACCGACCTCGAACCCAGAGTCTCTCAGAGCGTTCACAGTCAGCCCACTGACACCCCTATCAGATCACAGCAAAATTACTGTCTACTTGAACTGAGCAATACTCAACATGAGGCATCAAAGCCGAACAAACTGCATACCATTAAGACATGTTATAGATGGAAGGAAAGTAGTGTAGAAACCTAGCCCCAAAAAATTAGCAAACAAAAATGTAATCCCTCTTCGACAACTTCCTGTACATTTGACCTTTCACCTTCCCTATCAAATAAAACAATTCCAAGCAGTCAACCTAAGAAAATGTACAACAATGACAAATGGTTTGATGAAGAATGCAAAAACCTAAGAAAGAAATTTAGAAACCTATCCAATCAAAAACATAGAGACCCAGATAACCTGAGCCTACGTCTTCACTATGGTGAAACATTAAAACACTACAGAAATACACTAAGGCAAAAGAAGGGACAGCTCAATCTAATTGAATAATACATAGACTCAAACCACTTCTGGGAACAACACAAATAGCTATCTATCTAAATAGGATAGATAGCGGATTAACCACTTCTCCAATCTTTTTGGTCATACACTCTTAGAAAAAAAGGGTTCCAAAAGGTGTTCTTCAGCTGTCCCCATAGGAGAACCCTTTTTGGAAAGGGCTTTACATGAAACCCAAAAAGCTTTTACCTGGAAGCAAAAAGGGTTCTTCAAAGGGTTCTCCTATGGGGACAGCTGAAGAACTTTTAAGTTCTAGATATACATGCTTAGAAAAAAAGGTTGCAACATAAAACAAAGAGCAAAAACATATGCATGATCAATTATAAATCAACTATTAAAGACTAGCAGAACTCAAACCCTCCAACCCCAAAAGGCCTGTGGTGTTGATGATATCCTTAACAAAATAATATAATATACAGATTCAAATGAGCTATTCTTAAACTATTTAACATTATCCTCAGCTCTGGCACCTTCTCCAATATTTGGAACCAAGGCCTGATCACCCAAATCCACAAAAGTGGAGACAAATCCGACCCCAAAAACTACCATGGGATATGCGTCAACAGGAACTTAGAGAAAATCCTCTGCACCATCATCAACAGCAAACTCCTACACGTCCTTAGTGAAAACAATGTCCTGAGCAAAGAAATTGTATGGAAATTTGTACCAAATTATGACAGACCACGTATAAGCCCTGCACACCCAAATTGACAAACAAACAAAGCAAAAGCAGTCTTCTCATGCTTTGTTGATTTAAAAAAAATAAATGCTTTTGACTCAATTCGGCATGAGAGTCTGCTATGTAAATTGATGAAAAGCGGTGTTGGGGAAAAAACATACAACATAAAATGAATGTACACAAACAACAAGTGTGTAGTTAAAATTGGCAAAAAGCACTTTCTTCAGGGCCATGGGGTGAGACAGGGATGCAGCTTGTGGCCCACCCTCTTCAACATATATATTAATGAATTGGCGAGGGCACTAGATCAGTCTGTAGCACCTGGCCTTACCCTACTATACTGTACTCTGAAGTCAAATGTCTACTGTTGTAGATTATCTGGTTATTCTGTCCCCAACCAAGTTGGGCCTACAGCAGCACCTAGATCTTCTGCACAGATTCAGACCTGGGCCTTGACAGTGAATCTCGGTAAGACATACACTACCGTTTGGGGTCACTTAGAAATGTCCTTGTTTTTTAAAGAAAAGTAAATTTTTTGGTCCATTAAAATAACATCAAATTGATCAGAAATACAGTGTAGATATTGTTAATGTTGTACATTACAATCGTAGCTGGAAATGGCTGATTGTTTATGGAATGTCTACATAGGCGTACAGAGGCCCATTATCAGCAACCATCACTCCTGTGTTGCAATGGCACATTGTGTTAGTTAATCCAAGTTTATCGTTTTTAAAGGCTAATTGATCATTAGAAAACCCTTTTGCAATTATGTTAACACAGCTGAAAATTGTTGTGCTGATTAAAGAAGCAATAAAACTGGCCTTCTTTAGACAAGTTGAGTATCTGGAGCATCAGCATTTGTGGGTTCAATTACAGGCTAAAAATGGCCTGTACAGTCTATTCTTGTTCTGAGAAATGAAGGCTATTCCATGAGAGAAATTGCCAAGAAACTGAAGATCTCGTACAACGCTGTGTACTACTCCCTTCACAGAACAGCGCAAACTGGCTCTAACCAGAATAGAAAGAGGAGTGGGAGGCCCCGGTGCATAACTGAGCAAGAGGACAAGTACATTAGAGTGTCTACAGTAGTGTGAGAAACAGACTCCTCACAAGTCCTCAACTGGCAGCTTCATGAAATAGTACCCCCAAAACACCAGTCTCAATGTCAACAGTGAAGAGGCGACTCCGGGATGCTGGCTTTCTTGGCAGAGTTGCAAAGAAAAAGCTGTATCTCAGACTGGCCAATAAAATGAAAAGATTAAGATGGGCAAAAGAACACAGACACTGGACAGAGGACGATATGGCTTTTTCTTTGCAACTCTGCCTAGAAGGCCAGCATCCCAGAGTCGCCTGTTCACTGTTAACGTTGAGACTGCCTTGCACTAAAAAGAGAATATACAGTGGCAGAATACCTGACGTAATGCAGTTTTTCTGGATCCCCCAAAGGTCGGAGTTTGCAACTGTCCTGTATAGCCTACCTGAACCTGCATGACATAAGCCATTCCTTGCATTCTCTCCCATCTTGGATAGGAAATCGCCTATTAATGCCAATCTCTATTTTTTTACTATGTAGAGGCCTATAGTAGCTACAGTATGTGGCTGTGTCACCTTGCATTTTTTGTATGCAAATGTCTTCAACAGGGCCCGACTGTTTTCTATACTGAGTATTGACAACCCAGACAGTCTTTCCTGATACATTTTGCATTATAATGTCCATTGCGCTGCACACAATTTAAACTTAGTCTTGAATGATGCCAAGATATACCAGAGATAAGGGACCGTTAATATTGCAACTCAAATGCCGGTTCACCAGTATGAACAAAATCAAGAACTCAAGAACTGTCGTCCGCTAAAGATATCTGCCAATGTACTTGCTGTCCAGTATCCAGACGACGTGTTCCAGAGCTTCCTATTCAGTTAATCTCTTTCCGTAATGTGTTGTGGCCGGCAATTAAGGAGAATGCGATAGGCTCAATTAAAGATGTTACAGAACTGCTGTATTTGAAGCACCACTCCCTTCTGTCCAGTTCCCCTGATGTTGCTACGGCAATCAAGCTGTTTATAACCATCCCTGTAACTGTCACTTCTGTGAAGAGGTCGTTTTCTAAGCTAAAACTCATAAAAATCGAACTAAGAAGAGTTAGGCTCTCGGTCTGACATGCACTTTTGAACACATAAGTAAGCTCCACTCATGGCACTGGCGCCGTTGTAGTTTTGACCAGGCATTTGCTCACCAATATCCCTGTCAGGTCCTGACAATAGGGAGGCCTCTAGCCATCTTTATGTTGGTCTGGAAGTGATTGTCAGGGCCTGACAGAGTTGAGATTTATAGGTAAATCTGTGTTTGGTTTTGCTGGGCCCCAATTAGAGGCAGCTGCCCTGCATTGTCTCTAATTGGGGATCCTACCTAAGTTGTTGAGTTTCTCACCTGTGTGTGGGTTATTGTTTGTGCATGTAGCACTCCAGTTCATGGTTGCTTCGTTTCCTTTTGTTGTTTTTGTATTTGCGACGATAAAGTATGTCAATTTACTATAGCTCTGCGCCTTGGGTCCTGCCTACCACCAACTGTGACAATCCCCTTAATTTCAATCAGTATAATTATTTATTTTTCAAGACCTGAGGCACTTTGATCAGTCACGTTATTAAAGCCCAATAAACAAATACTTCACTTTCTAGTACATATGGAAATTAAAAAGGTTTATGAATGACTTTTTGGAGTGTTACTGTAAAACTCCTTTATTAAATAAAATAAAAAATAGACCGATGTCAGACAGGCACATGGGGCTGTGGGGGTTATCCGGTACGCCAGTGCCGCGGTGACTGACCCAAACTTAAGAAAAGCGTTGCCTATTTACAGACTCCGAGACCTGGCTCTCGAGAGAAGAAAAGTAATGTGTCCAATGTCCACAAAACAAGGTGGAAACTGAGCTGCACGTCTTAACCTCCTGCCAAGGATGACCATAATAGAGCCACATATTTCCCTCAGATGACACAGACCAAGAAAGAATTTGAAAACAAATTAAATATTGACAAACTCCCTTATTTGTCAAAATACCGCAGTGTGCAATCACAGCAGCCAAATTAGTGAGCTATTGCCACAAGAAAAGGGCAACCAGTGTAGCACAAACACATTTGTAAATACAACCTATATCTGTTTATTTTCCCTTGCCATTCATACTACAACAATTTGCACACTGTTACAACACTACAACAATATAACATTTGAGATGTCTTTATCCTTTTGAAACTTTTGTGTTTGTAATGTTTACTGTTAATTTCTGGATTGCTTATTTAACTTTTGTTTGCTTTGGCAATGTAAACATGTGTTTCCCAAGCCCATAAAGTCCCTTTGAATTTAATTGATAGAGAGAGAGAGAGAGAGAGAGAGAGAGAGAGAGAGAGAGAGAGAGAGAGAGAGAGAGAGAGAGAGAGAGAGAGAGAGAGAGAAAGAAAGAGAGAGGGATAGAGAGAGAAAGAGAGAGAGAAAGAAAGAAAGAGAGAGAACAGAGCGAGAGAGAAAGAAGAGAAAGCGAGAGGGATATAGAGAGAGAAAGGGAGGTGAGAAAGAGAGATAGAGAGAGAGAAGAGATCAAGAAAAAGTAAGGGTCATCACCTCATACAGGTTAGTTAAGCATTTGTACAAAAAGGCATTGATCACATTAAAAGCTGGAAATACTTTCATCCCTGGGAGAACACACGTTTCCAAATAACATGTTTCCATATATCTGATGTACAATGTAATTTAAATATATCTGCTCTGCCCGGTTGAGGGGTAGAGAGACTGAGACTGACTGCATTATACAACCTTGGGACAATAAAAGCACTTTAAGGAAACACAATTTCTCTGTCTGCTTATTTCACATGCTATGCTCTTAGTTTGTTTAGCTCAATGTCTGCTCTCACACACAAGCATGCACGCACACATGCACACACACAAACATGCACACATGCACACAAACACACACACTATCTCAGTTCAGGTCCAGATGGCGTATACTGAGTAGACTACCCGGCGTGCTTTGAGAGATTTTATTGATTTGGCCTCTGAGACATTATAGACCTCCAGCGGAGAAGTCAGGAGACTCCTGCTAGGGGTGATACACACACACACATCCCTGTGGTGTAAGGATAGGGCACCAAGCAGACTACTAAAGTCTCAGTAGTTGGATCTCAAGCTTCCTCTCTCCTCCCTTTGACCCCTAATTGTGTGTGCGCCAGCGCGCGCTCTCGATCCGTCTCCACAAGACAGCAGATCAAACAGACTGAGTGAAATCCAGAGCAGCAATAATTAGCAGCCGTTACAACATCAAACCTCTCATCTTAAACACACACATTCAAATATGAGGCAGTGATAATTAGTGGATGTTTCAAAATCAAGCTAGACCAGTCGGCCCGCAATCCTCCCCTGTGATCTCTCAGACACACACATATTCTGACTGAACCACCACACAAACACACACACACACAGCTTGAACCACCCCAAACACACACACAAACACACACCACACAAAAACACAGAACGGTTATTATTAAAGTGAAGCAGCAATGCTGAACCCAAAGCTCACTGGAGTTAACTTTCAGTCGGACTTCTCTGAGGGTGACCTATAGCATGTGATTGAGTGATGTAGGAGGTGTACTGCTGAGAGAGAAATAACCTCACCAGCATGACCCTCTGTATCAACAAAACACACACACACACGCACACACACACACACACACACGCCCCAGGATGACGGGAAAAGGGCCGTTATTAATCATGATGTCATAGCATTTCCTGTTGTCTGTCAGTGACTGATTAAATCATTATCACTAAAATCAAAACCCTGTGTGTGTGTGTGTGTGTGTGTGTGTGTGTGTGTGTGTGTGTGTGTGTGTGTGTGTGTGTGTGTGTGTGTGTGTGTGGTGATTTACGACCAGGAATAGGCTGTTTCTGTGGCTTAATGATGTATGAAAACAGGGGAGGTGACACAGTCTCACACACACACAACTGTCTGTTACTACAGCGTATAGCAGTCAGATGTGAGGTGTAGCTGTTAGACAGCGTGGCTAATTGTCTGGTTATGTTATCTCTGAAACATAGCTGTATCTACTAAAGATTACAGCGCTCATGTACACACAGACAAACACCACGATCACGATGCTCTCTCTCTCTCTCTCTCTCTCTCACACACACACACAAACACACACACACCGCACAGAAAGAGAGAGAGAGAGAGAGAGAAAGAGAACAGAGCAGAATGTGTTAGAAGTACAGTTATTGAGAGAATAGTGAGATCATTAATGAATGGCGTTCCATTTTGCGAGAGTTAATTATGAGAGTTAGTGAGTTTCTGCTAAATAGAGACTGAGTTCACTTCCTTTCTACTTACTCTGTTGTACTGTTGAGAATAGAGAGGGAAAACAGAATACTTGTTTTTAATTAAAAACTTTTCACTGATGTTTCGACAGACAGATGGAGGCTTCAGAGACTTTCAGAACCCCCCCCCCCCCCCACACACACACACACCGCCCCAACATGATAAAATACACACACCCCTCTCTACAGCGATCCTATAAAAAAGGCCAGTATATTTGAATGTTTAATTATGACCACTTTAAATCCATCCTCTCAGCTGTTAGACAGTGTGTGTGTAAGACTGTGTTTACAGGCATTTGACAAATCAGATCAATTATGAAAAATATCTGAAGTGAAAAGATCTGATGTGATTGGTCAAAAGACCAATTGGTGGAAAAAATATAAGAATTGGGCTGCTGGTATAAACACAGCCTTACACATACACACTTACACACACACGTCCCTTGTGCTGACCGACTGTGACCACACAGTGAAATCCCAGCTATTCAGGAAACCTTGTACAATATGTGATAACACAGGATGTGTGTGTATCCATTCATCTGTAATCTGTCTCTAATCACACCACTTACAGAGGATCCATCACTCTAAACACCAGGATGTTACTGTCTTTAGGAAGTATTATCCCTTTGGGGGTGTTATGTATCATACTCATCAGGAAGGATATTAGCTTAGATACACAAGTATATCTCTCACACACACACACACACACACACACACACACACACACACACACACACACACACAGAAAGACAGCGAGAATGAGAGAAAGAGAGGCAATGTGTGGGACAGGGAGGTTATATACACCCACACAGGTCTGATGTGTTCATTTAGTAGGATTATGTTGGAATTCTGAGATTTTGATGATTACTTTATTAATCCCCTGCAAGACAGCCTGATTAACTCACTAATTAACTACACACGCACACACATAATAATTAACTATTTGTTACACACACACACACACACACACACACACACACACACACACACACACACAATGAGCAATGTTCAGTACCAATCAGTGTGTTGTTATGACAACACAAGTGTTCTAATCTGTTAATATAGGATTAGTCTCTCTCCCACAGACCTAATGTTCTGATTAATAAAACACACACTCACAACTACACCACACACATATACACTGAGTGCACAAAACATTAGGTACTCTTATCATGCTCTTTCCATGACATAGACTGCAGGTGAATCCAGGTGAAAGCTATGATCCCTTATTGATGTCACTTGTTAAATCCACTTCAATCAATGTAGATGAAGGGGAGGAGACAGGTTAAAGAAGGATTTTTAAACCTTGAGACAATTGTATTGTGTATGTGTGCCATTCAGAGGGTGAATGGGTAAAACAAAATATTTAACTGCCTTTGAATGGTATATGGTAGTAGGTGCCAGGGGCCCTGGTTTGAGTGTGTCAAGAACTGCAATGCTGCTGGGTTTTTCACCCTCAACAGTGTGTATGAAGAATGGTCCACCACCCAAAGGACATCGAGCCAACTTGACGCAACTGTGGGAAAAACTGGACACTCACTGTATACCTGCACTCTGGACACACCCATGCAGATGAACAGAAACACAGACGCACACACACACACCCCGTGTACACACACATGTATGTACCCCCCCCCATGCACACACACGCAAAATCACTTCTCCTCATCTAAACCTCAGCGTTCCCAATGCAGCTTTCTTTCCCTCCGGCCTGATGATAATCAGTCCCGGAATCTCAGATAACATTCCCGTTTAGCGGTGTGGGAATTCTTCAAAGAGACGAGGGTCTGTGCTGTGTTGAGTTAGCTAACAGGCGTAGAGAGGCACCTAGGTCGGTGTGTGTGTGTGTGTGTTTGATTCAACATGGTGTGTTTATGTCTGTCTCAGATCCAGGAGGTGTTTCATAGTGTGTGAAGTGTAAAGTAAGTTAGAGTGGTGTGAATAGACAAGAATAAGCGAATGATTCAACAGCCTAGATATCTCCTCTTTCTGCTTTATTTGTGTTGCTTTAATGTTATTTTACTGTTTGTGTTCAGTATATGGCCAATGAGTTAACATTGGGTTTGGTTGACTGTTTAAGTAGTGAAAATGACATCAAAGCCATTAAAATTCACATCTCAGTTTGAATCACTCCCTCTTACACCGATGGATGTGTAGGAAAACATGTGAGTGTGAGCGTACGGCCACTTGGTCAGGCATAGAGATAATAATCTATTTAAACTAAACTTTGTGTCTAAATTGGGAAGAATAACAGAGTTTAAACTCTGCTTCACTCTTTAAACTGTGAGAAACATGCGTCATTAACAGACAAAGCCCAGGCCAGGGCAGTGTGTGTGTGTGTGTGAGAACGTGACTGTCAGTGTATGTTACTGTAGTTTCCTAGCATTACTTAATTCACTAATTCACAATTCTATACAGTTATAAGAGTCCTTGAGCGACACTGATTGTGTTTAAGAGTATGTTTCTAGAACCTAAAAGGGTTCTTTGGCTGTCCCCATAGGAGAACCCTTTGAAGAACCCTTTTTGGTTCCAGGCAGAACCCTTTTGGTTCCAGTTAGTACCCGTTTGGGTTTCATGTAGAACCCTTTCCACAGAGGGTTCTACATGGAACCGGAAAGGGTTCTACCTGTAACCAAAAGGGTTCTCTTATGGAGAACCCTTTTGGAACCCTTTTTTCAAAGAGTGTACTCTTAAACCTGTCTCAACCCTCTCTTCCTACATTTGGCTTCTATAAAGCCATACGAGTCCTTGAAAGAGAAGCATTGTGTTTGAGAATTAGTGACAATGCCTGTGTGCCTACAACACTCATGTCTTAACCCTCACTCTCCTCTCTCCCTTCATCTGTCACGCCTCTCCCCTCATCCATCTCTACACCCTCTATCTCTCAACGCTCACTCCTCTCATGAACTCTGCAACACTACAGTATCTGTTCTGCATTAGTTCTTTATTTTAGCAGGTCACATTCAGATTGGAATCTCTTTCCAAAGTGAGCCTGGGTCAGGAAGGGAAGCAAACATTCACCTCATTATTACAAAATGAATAAAATAAATAAGCAGATTGAGAGAAAAAGACAAAGAACGAACAGCATTCAAGTTGAGTTTTTTTATCCGGTTCATTCGAGGACAATGGAAACAAAGCTGGAGTCGACATGTCAATCACTCCTTTCTAATACAGAAAACAATTCAGCACTAATATGACAGAGAGAAAGGTCATAGGATTCTGGGAAATAGAAGAAAGTTACTTCTGAGAACACGATACAGACAATATCTAGCGAGAGCGAGAGAGATTCAGAGAAAAGGCCCATTCATCCTCTCTCAAGGGCCCATCTACAATCGCACTCGCACCTCTGCTGCTTTCCAACAAAGTGTTGCATCTGGTCTAGTTTGTGAGGTGTACAGATAGGTAAGAGGTCTTTATAAACTCCATTTTTATAAACTTGACCTTTATTTAGTTAATAGTGCACTATAAAAGTAGAGCAGTCTAAACGCCATGTACAATTTGTTTTATTTTGCCCGAGAGTTTCTCCACCTACCGCAGAAAAATATAGGGAGCGTTACTTTATTCACCGCAAACGTCTCAGCGTTTTCCAACCTACTGTTTTACCACTAGATCACTGGTAGAGAGAGAGGGGTGTGGTCATAGTTCCATGGAGTCCTCTTCCTCATCGTCACTGTTGGGCTCAAAGTCTTCATCCAGGGCAGGGTCTGTCTCCCCCTCCTCCCCCTCTGTCTCCCCCCCCAGTTCCCCCAGGAGTTGCTCCACGTGCTCCAGTATGGGGCTGTCGTCACAGAGCAACTTCACGTACAGCTGGAGAGAGAGAGACACAGTTTGTTACATGCATGAATGAAAACTGCTACCAAATGCCTTTCCTGCTGTATTGGGCTCACCAGAACAAGGAAAGTGGATAGGATTGTTTTTTTTCCACATACACAGTATTGCGGTTATCTCAGTGAAATGCACTGTGAAGCGGGACCATTACAAAAGCCTATTGTAGAGGGGACCAGTAGATTACTCTCTCTGCCTGAGTGGAAGCAATGGACTGATAACAGAACCCACCATCTAACACACACTACAGCAATCACAACACACACACTGATTCATTCCTTTTGCTCCAAACAACTTCTCCTCTAGTCCACAGTGTGGTAGATAAGCAGGAATCGGGGATGAACTGCATTATTCTGTATCATCCATGTGCGCCCACGCACGTACGCAGGCACACACACAAAGTACAAACAGCAGCAGGAACAGATCACCTTCACACGGACAGTGTAACCCGGCCAAAATAGTCTGTGTGAGCGCGTACGTGTAATGCGTTGGTGTCGCCCCATGAACAGTCACCAAGAAGTATGCCCTGACTGAAGATGCTTGGCCCTCTAGGAGCTCATTTGGAGACAGTTGATGTTCTCAATTTTTGAGTTTATCACTTGAGTAGCATAGCATATCGATAAAATGTACTTATTTAACATAAGCTTAGACGTTTATGGAATGCTCATTTATAAAAAGGAACGCATCTGCCAGGAGGGTATCATTTTTCATTGCGATAGCCGTTACTTAAATAAACAGTATTATACATTATAGAGAAGAGTGCTGAGCTCAGCAAAGCCACACAATCAATGAAACACATTTCTCATTTAGAATGCTACAAGTTTTCCTGCAGTCTTTCACTGGTTGGCTGCTCTTTGTGTGTGTGTGTGTGTGTGTGTGTGTGTGTGTGTGTGTGTGTATCACGGGTCAGCAGGTTCTCTGGTCTAATCCAAGAAGCTTTCCCTCAAAACCTGGAGTCTCTGAGGCACATCTGGCCACTGCCACACACACATACATACAGTCGTGGCCAAAGGTTTTGAGAATTACACAAGTATTGGTCTCCACAAAGTTTGCTGCTTCAGTGTTCTTAGATCTTTATGTCAGTAGTTACTATAGTACACTGAAGTATAATTACAAGTATTCCATAAGTGTCAAAGGCTTTCATTGACAATGACATTCAGTTTATGCAAAGAGTCAATATTTGCAGTGAAAACCCTTATTTTTCAAGACCTCTGCAATCCGCCCCCCTGGCATGCTGTCAATTAACTTCTGAGCCACATCCTGACTGATGGCAGGCCATTCTTGCACAATCAATGCTTGGAGTTTGTCAGAAGTTGTGGGTTTTTGTTTGTCCACCCACCTCTTGAGGATCGACCACAAGTTCTCAATGGGATTAAGGTCTGGGGAGTTTCCTGGCCATGGACCCAAAATGTCAATGTTTTGTTCCCTGAGCCACTTAGTTATCACTTTTGCCTTATGGCAAGGTGCTCCATCATGCTGGAAAAGGCATTGGTCGTCACCAAACTGTTCTTGGATGGTTGGGAGAAGTTGTTCTCGGAGGATGTGTCGGTACCATTCTTTATTCATGGCTGTGTTCTTAGGCAAAATTGTGAGTGAGCCCACTCCCTTGGCTGAAAAGCAACCCCACACATGAATGGTCTGAGGATGCTTTACTGTTGGCATGACACAGGACTGATGGTAGCGCTCACCTTGTCTTCTCCGGACAAGGTGTTTTGCGGATGGCCCAAACAATCGGAAAGGGGATTCATCAGAGAAAATGACTCTACCCCAGTTCTCAGCAGTCCAATCCCTGTACCTTTTGCAGAATATCAGTCTGTCCCTGATGTTTTTCCTGGAGAGAAGTGGCTTCTTTGCTGCCTTTGACACCAGGCCATCCTCCAAAAGTCTTCGCCTCACTGTGCGTGCAGATGCACTCACACCTGCCTGCTGCCATTCCTGAGCAAGCTCTACACTGGTGGTGCCCCGATCCCGCAGCTGAATCAACTTTAGGAGATGGTCCTGGCGCTTGCTGGTCTTTCTTGGGCGCCCTGATGCCTTCTTCACATCAATTGAACCTCTCTCCTTGAAGTTCTTGATGATCCAATAAATGGTTGATTTAGGTGCAATATCCTTGCCTGTGAAGCCCTTTTTGTGCAAAGCAATGATGACGGCATGTGTTTCCTTGCAGGTAACCATGGTTGACAGAGGAAGAACAATGATTTCAAGCACCACCCTCCTTTTAAAGCTCTCCAGCCTTGTCCTCGTCAACACTCTCACCTGTGTTAACGAGACAATCACTGACATGATGGCAGCTGGTCCTTTTGTGTCAGGGCTGAAATGCAGTGGAAATGTTTTTGGGGGATTAAGTTCAATTTCATGGCAAAGAGGGACTTTGCAATTAATTGCAATTCATCTGATCACTCTTCATGACATTCTGGACTATATGCAAATTGCCATCATCAACACTAAGGCAGCAAACTTTGTGGAGACCAATACTTGTGTCATTCTCAAAGCTTTTGGCCACGACTGTACATACAAATGGGCACACACACACATGTACTCCCAATAACGCGTCTTTCCTAAGCCATTGTTACAGGGGGGAGGGTGTTGACCTGTGAAGCAAGAGGAGGGAAATTAACCTTTAAATAATCTCACCCTCTCTCCCCTCCTTCCTCGTTCTCTCCCCTCTCCTCACTCTCCAGATCCCTACCACTTCCTCACCTCTCCTCTCCTCTCCTCTCCCCTCCCCATAGATCCCTACATCTTTCTCTCCCCTCCTCCACTCTTCTCACTCTCCAGATCCCTACCTCTTTCTCTCCCTCTCCTCACTATCCAGATCCCTACCTCATTCTCTCCACTCCTCCGCTCTTCTCACTCTCCAGATCCCTACCTCATTCTCTCCCCTCACTATCCAGATCCCTAACATTTCCCCTCCTCCCCTCCTCTCACAATCCATATCTCCTCCCCTCTATCTAGATCTCTACCTCTTTCCTCCCCTCTCCTCACTATCTAGGTCCCTACCTCATTCTATCCCCTCCTCCCTCTATCCAGATCCCTACCTCTTTCTCTCCCCTCCCCTCACTATCCAGATCCCTACATCTTTCTCTCCCCTCCTCCCCTCTCCTCACTATCCAGAACCCTACCTCATTCTCTCCTCACTATCCAGATCCCTACCTCATTCTCTCCCCTCCTCCCTTCTCACTATCCAGATCCCTACCGCATCCTCTCCTCTCCAGATCCCTACAGCATCCTCTCCAGATCCCTACCTCCCTCCTCCCCTCTCTAAACAGATCCCAATCTCCCTCCCTCCCTAAACAGATCCCAATCTCCCTCCCTCCCTCCCTCCTCCCCTCTCCTCTCCTCACTATCCAGATCCATACCTATTCCTTGAGGTTCAGGTTGTATTTGTACACATAATAAATGGCACATAAATTGTGAAAGCGAGAGTCGATGTGCCCTTTAGGCAAAATGAATGATAGAAAGAAAGAGACTTACTTTCTATCTTTGGGTGAATCTAATAGAGATCAAGGACTTTCTCCTCACCTCCCTCTAAATCACAATCCTCCTCTCCTATCTCAGCTCCTCAAACTGCCCACAAATCTCTCCAGCTGTGTGTCCACTGCGTCCATCCTTCACCCTCTCTTTTCCTCCTGACCCACACTACTTTATTTATCCCTCTTCCTTATTTATCCCCCCCCCCGCCTTCTCTCTCTGCTCCACAAGTGACCTTCCTGTCTGTGTGACAGATCACTGCTCAAACTCCAACCTAGAACACACACACCCACACACTCTCTCGCTCTCTCAGGAGAGGAGGAGAGCAGGGTAGGGAATGATGTGAGAGGTGGAGTGTAGGGGAGTAGAGGGCTGGTATGGTTAACAGCAGAGGAGGTGAAATCAATAGTAACAACATCACAGAGAGAGGCAGCACTATGTGTGTGGAGTAAAAGTGTGTGTGTATGTGTGTGTGTGTGTGTGTGTGTGTGGGAAGGAGCAAGTGGAGGTCAAGCGTTCTACTCTTTGATGAGCTAGAAGCGATCCCTTAGGGTATGGATGGATTGGAGGGTATGTGTGTGATGTAATTTTAATGCTGTGGCTGAAAAGAGCGAGTGAACTCCAGGAGTGGTGAAGTGTTAATAGTGTGTGTGTGTGACATTTGACCTGTAGCATTTTAATTTAAGACATTTGAGAAATGTACAAGACCTATATGCACTGGGTGCGTAACCTGATTAGGGTGTCCACCCACGGTGCTCAGAATGACAGAACTCACATTTAGATTATGGTTATTCAGAACATGCAAGGCGAGGATGCAACAGTGTGCGTCCTTCTTACCCAATTCCTTTGCGCAATTTGAATATGTTAGAATAACTGCCACATTTACTTTTCCTCAGCCAACAAGACAAGTAGCTAACAGCAAAATCACTAGCCTATGTCAATCTACTATCCTCCATAGTAGAAAAGTTGACCTATTCGATTGGTCAGCTTGTTGAGAAAGAAATAGTGTATTCTAAAAATTGATAAGCAATGATCAGAACATTGATAATCTATTCATTCTTCACATTATAAGTGCAGCAATGCGCACAAGGCTACGTGCAAATGTTTGTTCCATAATGCAATTAGCGGTAAGACACTGTTGTCAAAAGCGCACCGCATATGCGAGTGGTTTCATGTGACAGAGATGAAAAATATCCATTTGAGATGTAGAAAGAGTGGAGATCTAACGATGCAACCACTACCATGGTGTTGCTAATATGACTACGATTGTGCCTTTGGCTACTGGACATTGAAAGCAGGTTCATTTGAAAACCAATAGAACATGAGAGAAATAGGCTACTGGTTTCAATAGCATATAGAAGTATTTATTAAATAATTGGCTCCTCGTTTCTATGGTCGGATTTTTTGCATGTCTTACCTTTGAAGCAAGGTAAGACATGCAAGTGAAATGTTCAGGTTTCGAACAATTAAGTACATTTTCAAAATGCATACTGCCTCCAGCTCATTGCAAAGTGATGTGTGACGTACTGAAGCCTGCCTAACATGGCGAATGGGAAGCGTGCTTCACTCAGGCCTACCAGTTAAGAAATAAAAATTGTAGGCCTAGCGCTTTTTAAATCGTAGATTTAGAATTGTTACGCAATGATTGGGCTTATAAAAGCACATCTTTCACTCCAGCAGCAACTAATGAGCTGTTTGAGCTGATGTAGCAGTAGCTCTCATGCGGTCTGACAGATTTTCCTCTCATAGGTTCTCTATCTGTATGCTGTGAGCATGTGATAAACATAATGACTAACGAAAGTACACACGCGGCAATTTAATTCCACTAAATTATGCAAATAAAAATATAGACCGATAAGCATGAGTGGTCAAATGTGTTTACGTCGACTGGTATTTTGCCATGGAATTCTTTTTCTTTTCTCAGACGGTTTTATTTAAAGGCTTAAAAAAAAAAAATGTAGCCAAAAGCCAGCTATTGTCAGCTAACAGAAACCCTGGTGTGTCTGCGTGTATGTCTGTGCAACTCTCCTAGAGAGATAAATTGCCAAAGACATGAACTGTTCACACCACTACCTCTGTGTGTGTGTGTGTGTGTGTGTGTGGCGTTGCGTTGTCCTGTGACAAACAAAATTGCATACAGCTATTTATGGCTTTATAAGGGGCTAAGAGTTTACAGCTCCACTTATCTCCTCTCGGGGGGGGGGTTGGTTTATGGTTGAGGGACGGTTGAAGAAAGGTTAAGGTTAAAGAAGGTTCGGTTGAGGGAGGGATGGAGGAGGATTGGAGAGTTGAGAGATGGTTGGAGGGGTGTCAAGGTCAACCATCATCCAACCCCCCTGTAACCTTCCATGAGAGAGAGCAGAAAAGAAACAGGGTCTGTCTCTTTAGAAGTAATGTGTCTAAGCACATTCATCAGAGGGGAAATTAATAATAGAGATTTATAACAAACAATCAAGACACATACACGGGCAAACGCACGCACAAATGTAATTAAATATGCACACAAACAGTGCTAACAACATAATTAAGTATGCTATATGTGGATTTGTGTCTAAAACAAGACAGCGGGTTCTAGGCCTCATTAACATGTTCAGTGTTTCTGACTACTTTAATAATTAACACCACGCTCACCAACACTGGTCTGTTACGATGGAAGAATCTCACACACACACACACACACACACACACACACACACACACACACACACACTAGTGATGCGCAGGGTGACTCAAACCCGCAGTCCCCGTGGTTATATCCGCAGAATTTATGGTCATGAAATATTGTGTGGATTAAAGGGCGGGTGGGTGGCGGGCAGGTTGAATAAAGAGAAAAATCCATAAATGTATAATTCTTGTGCAATTCATAGCTATAGGTTAGATTGGGGTTTTTCTTTCATTATTTGTATCTGACGTCAGTGCGTAAGCCAAAGCTTCAAGGCCTAACTGTACAGGGACCAAATACAAGGCAATTGCAAAATGCTTTTGGGAACACCGGCAGAAAACGTTAACGTCGATCCACTGAGGCAAAAAGGACAATGTCGGAGTATAATTCAATAAGTGAAAAGATGCGAAAAAGAGAGTTTAAAATAAAGAGAATGGGGGGGGGGGGGGGGGGGACAGAAAAGTAATGTATGGGAAAGATGTTGTGTGATGATTGTGAGGAGCTATACAAATTTGACAGCCACAAGACTGGGACTCCAAATATGGCATGTCAAGGAAACTGTTCTGTTCAGATGGGTGGAGAAATATCATTTATTTTAGCATCTTGTGAGAATGAATGTGTGTTTAGGGACCGTCTATAAAGAGCATCGAAAAAACAGATAATATTACAGCCACATAAAATATGCATTCAAGCCAAACTGAAATCTTATCAAAAACCTGTTGGGTCGTTTTCACATCTTTTAACTCCCTTAAAACCAGTAAAATGTATGGATTTTGGAAATTCACCTTTTTTGGGGTTATTGTTCCGCGAGAGAAGCAGAGATTAAAGAGAACTTTACCAATGTCAACTAGATTGAAGCATTCATTTTATCGATGTATACATACATTTTTTCAGTTGAGCCAGGGTTTATTTAGTCTTCTAGGGCAACAAGTACATGACAGAAGCAGAAACATAGGTGTAAAAAAAATCCTGCACCCATCAAAAACTTGTTCCAGCATCTCTGACTGTACAACGCATTTTCTATATTAGCGGGTTAGGGTTGGAGCGGGCCTCAGATTTTCACTTTATCACATAGTTGGGCGGTTGCGGATGGGTTATTAGCAATTGTGGGAGGGTGAACAAACAGCAGACCCGCACATAACTAACACACACACACGCAGTCTTGTATAACTAACCTTGTGGGGACACACAATCCAGTCCCATTCAAAATCTTATTTCATAACCCCCTAAACCTAACCTAATCCCCCCAAACCTAACCTTAACCCTAAAACTAACCCTAGCTCCTAACCCCTAAAAGTTGTTGCCCCTTTTTCTCCCCAATTGGTAGTTACAGTCTTGTCCCATCGCTGCAACTCCCGTACGGACTCGGGAGAGGCAACGGTCGAGAGAGCCATACATCCTCCGAAACACGACTCTGCCAAGCCGCATTGCTTCTTGACACACTGCTCGCTTAAACCGGAAGCCAGCCGCACCAATGTGTCGGAGGAAACACTGTACAACTGGCGACCGAAGTCAGCTTGCAGGTGACCGGCCTGCCACAAGGAGTCACTAGAGCGCTATTGGACAAGAAAATCCTGAACGGACAAACCCTCCCCTAACCCGGACGACGCTGGGCAAATTGTGCGCCACATCATTGGTCTCCCGGTCACGGGCCTGGGATCAAACCGGGGCTGTAGTGAACGCTGCGCAACTCGGGAGGCCCCTAAAATGAATTCTAACCTTAATCCTAACCTTAACCCTAAACCCCATTTGTGGGTTTACTATTCTTGTGGGGTCCCCACAAGTATAGTTATAGTTAAACATGTCCAAACCACACACACACACACACACACACATTCCATGCATTGTTTACTTCACAGGTCTCCTTATAGCTTGTAACAAAATTGTAAGACAGACACATAGCTCCTCGAGGTAAGAAAACAATTAAGATAGGGTTAACATTTCAGAATCACTGCCAGCAGTGCATCTCTGTGTCAAACATGTGTATTGCTGACTGTACAAGCTGACAGTACAATATCGACCAAACAGACTGACATCAATACATAGCCTCATCAGTATGTTTTTGTGTTTGTGTGTGTACCTTCTTGGCTTTGGTCAGGTAAGATCTGGCTGCCTCCTTTAAAGCTTCACGCTCCTCCCTCTCCTCATCGCTCTCTTCTCTCTCCTCCCTTGTTCTCTCCTCCTTCGCTCTCTCCATCTGCAGGTAACACACCCAGCCTGAGAGATACCACACCTGTGAGAGAGAGCGAAAGAGTGAAAGAGAGAGAGCGAGCAAGAGAGAGAGAGAAAGGTGTGTTTTATGAAGTGAGCTCAGCTGTTACAGGGGAAACACATTTGACGGTCTGATGTCTAGTCTGCGTGAAATCTGTACCTGGAACTGGAACAAGCTTAACACACGCACCGGAGGCACTGATTGAAATGCACACGTCATTTGCATGAGCTGCCACTATAGTAGCAAGCTGGGCCCGTGCTGCTGCAGTTTGTGTTCGCAAACGTTCGCCTCCACCTGTCAATCTGGCAGCGCTGTCACACACACATTGCCTTCAGCACTCCTCTCCTGTCAGGCTACCTGTTGTATTCTCTCTCCCTCATGCCAATACTGTACACACCCACGTTAAATACACCCTACACGGTTTACCCCCATTCTTCCACCTACGGCACACTTGTACTTAGGGAACCTGTGTGTTGGTGGGTGTCTGAGGACAAGGATCAGCCACCCACACTTCTTGCAGAAGCAGGACATTAACATTCCCCTCATCTACTATTCATTTTGCAGCAGAAAACAACAGAGACCTCCACCTCTATCAGTAGGCCCATTACACGCATGCATGCACGCACTCATGCAGACAAGAGGCTTGAAGGCTGAACATAACCTTATGCATTTTGAATGATTATACAATTATTATACACATCCCTCTCATGGCCTGATCTACAACTCTGTAACTTAAGTTTTGAGCATAGTGGTTCAGAACTTCTGAAGACACGCACTGACCTGTGTGTGAATGTGTGTCTATATCTGGTTTGTTTCTTCAATTAAAATGCCTTTGCTTCCTCAAATAACCTTCATTAGAATAAGTCTCTGTTTACAAATACGGTCTGTTTTGCTCATATTTTTGGATGTATTAAACTAAGCACACACACACACACACACACGCCACTCAGAAAATTAACGAGTCTGCTAATTAAGAACTTCAGAGAATTTACTCAACACCCACTTCACTCTCTACAGTACAGTAGGTATTTGTCAATCAGTCCTCTTGGACGAGACAACAGTCACAGATACCATCTGGTTCTAGAGAGTTTTAATCATTTTAACAAGGTCTATATAAAGACTTAGAAAGTTGGCAAAAAATGTTGTCAAAGTACTACTTTGTTCAGGGCGTTAGGTACCACCACCTTGACTACTGGCGGCTGTTTGGGTCCATTAACAATGCATGTGTTAGAGGTGGGTGACTTATCGAAAATAGCGGTTAGCACAAATACAGAGCTATGGGTAGAGGGTTTAGACTAGGTTGTCATCATCATCATCATCATCTCCAGTTGTGTTATACAGGTTATTCTGATGGTTCTTGAGAAAACTGCTGACAAAACAACTCTGTGTGTGTGTGTGTGTGTGTGTGTGTACAGTCATGTGAAAAAGTAAGTACACCCCCTGGAAAGTTCTCTTTTCTTACATATTTGGACAGATGGATATGTAATCGTCACTTCAACACTATTGACAGATAAAGGTTACCCAATTTAACAAATCACAAAAAAATGCCTTTTCCTTGTGGGGAAAAGTACACCCCTACATTTACCATCACATAAAATGGCTTAAATTAGAATGAGGTGTACCAAAACAAGTGCAAATGATTAGAAAACATTAGAGAGAAACTTTATTAGAGAGGGTCCAGCCTTCCATAAAGATTAGAAAATTGGTCTGGTTTGGTCTTAACTATATGGGTGTGTGATAACACATCATTCAAAGGTCAAAATACCTACCCGAGGCCCTCAGAAGAAAGATTATTGATGCCCATGCCTGGGAGGGGTTACAAATCCATTTCCAAGCAATTTGAAGTACATCATTCCATTTCCAAGCAATTCAAAGTACATCATTCCATTTCCAAGCAATTCAAAGTACATCATTCCACTGTCCGGTGAAAATTCCAGACCACTGGCAAACTACCTAGGACAGGTCGCCCCACCAAAGTCAGCCCAAGAGCTGACCGAAAGATGCTCATAGAAGTCTCTAAGAACCCCAGGGTAACATCAAGGAATCTACAGGCCTCTCTTGCCACAATCAATGTCGAAGTGCATGGGTACACTGTCAGAAAGAGACTGCACAAACTTGGCCTACATGGGAGGTCAGGGAGGAAGAAGCCTCTGCTCTCAAAAAATAATATCAAGACAACTGACTTTTGCCAGACAACACCTGGATAAAGTCAGTTGTGTCTTGATATTCTTTTTTGAATATCTAATGTTTTTTTTAATCATTTGCACTTGTTTTGGTACCTAATTCAAATTTTAGCCATTTTATGTGATGGTAAAGGTAGGGGTGTAGTAACTTTTCAATTTTTTTTTTTTTTAATTGCATAACATTTTCAACGTTTTTTGTTGTTGTTGAGTGATTTGTTAAATTGGGTAACCTTTATCTGTCAATAGTGTTGAAGTGAAGATTACATATCCATCTGTCCAAATATGTAAGAAAAGAGAGAACTTTCCAGGGGGTGTACTTACTTTAAATGACTGTGTGTGTCCGCTTAAAACAGGTGTCTCCTGAATGAGTTCAAAGGTTCAGCACCCAAGTGACTGCTCTCAATCTGTCAGCCGAGGTGTGTAGGAGGGAGGGTGTGTTCTGCTTGATTCACCCACAGAAAATAAAACTGCCCCAGAATCTTTTCACGTGTCTAATTTCAAAAGGATAAAGCTAAAAACATTAACAACATAGTTAACAACACTATAAACATTATGGAAGAAAATGAAACGGATTTTACAAGAACCAATATCACTCCCTAAAAACACAACCCAATGAAACGATCCTTGGATGGCTTTCCAGATTTCCCTGATTAAATTGGTCCACATAGAAAACTAAAGGCATAGACACTGTAAATGACTTGGTAACAGGAAATACATTTATTTCCATGATATAATTAAAAAGTAATTTTGGACTGACCAATGTAGATATTTTCTAATACATGCAACTTAAAAGTTTAATATAAAGACATTTTTATTTGAAATCTTTTGGACATCAGCACAATCTTGAAGGAATCCTATTTGAGTCAGAAAAGGATATTCATATGATAGGTAAGATATGCAAATCCTTGCAGAAAGCATATCCAACTGACAATCGCTTAGAATTATTGGATTATTGGAACAAAGGCTTAAAAGTAACTGATATTGACATAAGATGAAGGGAATGTTGGAACATAACTAACGAAATTACAGTTAACGAAAATGTATGCTTAATCCAGTATAAACTAATGTATAGAATGCATTACACAAGAGACAAAATCCACAAATTCTACATCACAATGGCAGAGTCATGTCTTAAGTGTAAAACTAACAACGACTCAATAATCCATGCCTTCTGGGAATGATAAAGTCCAAAAGTTATGGGCAGTTAGAAAGTTGGCTGTCAGAAGTATTGCAATGTAAATGCACTTTTAATCCATCTGTCTGCATACTGCATTTCAAGACATGTCATATGAGGGAGCAGTGAGATACCCGATGGGTTGGACGATACTATTCTCGTCAATCACCTTGAAAAAAACGTATACTTAAAACTGGAAATCAACCAATCCTTCATCGTTAACACAATGGAAAAGGTCAAATGCTTTATTATCTAAATGTTAAAAATGCGTGGGCAACGGAGAGAAACAAAAATGGTGCAGTTTGAGGCCGTGTGGCTGAGAGTGATGTGGGCGCTGGAGATGGGGGTGTGAGCAGGTGGGTCTGGGCAGGGGTGATGTTGTCGCTTGTGTGCGTCTGTATGTTGTCGTTTGTATGTGGATGTTTTGTAACGTAAAAAAAAAAGGTATAAATAAAATCGTTAAAAAATCATCATGACTCACCTGCACCACCTCGTCATCCTCCTCTAGTAGACCCTCCAACACATCTACTGCCGTCTGAGCGAGAGGGAGAAATCATTTAAAAAAAACTTAATTTCCGTTGTTCATTATACATTAAGCACATCCTGCTCCGAGCCTGAGTCGCTATATGTGTGGTGGCAGAGAGAGCGAGGTGTTTCCTGTCACACACATACACCTCGCTCTCTCTGCCTCCTTAATCAATGGATGTGATCAGTAAGTCTAATTAGAGTCTCTGAACCCAGTGTTCCGCAGACACAGTCGCCGATAGCAACAAGACAACTTACACAATCATCAATACAAAACGAAGCTAATCTCATGATTACTATCAATAACCAGTCAATATCCCTCCTTTCCAATACTCCTTGACCTCAACAACCATGGTCAATAGTTAGTCTTCATCACTGGACCTGGTCACCAGTCCACCCCCTCCTGTCCTGATGACTCCAGACTAGTTCCCCTTACCCTTCCCCCAGTGTACACGACCGCACGCATCTCTTCAAAGATTGACCTTTCCCGTTTTAAGTTTCCCCTCTTCCACTTCTTATCATCACTTGCGAGAGACGAAGGGTGTGTTTGTTTATTCATCGTGGCGCTGATTATCTTTATTAAGTTTGATTAATTAACACATTCCGATTAGAGGGAAACCAACATCTCATTCCTGATGAGCCTACAGGAGTTGCTAGAGCGCGACGCTAGGGCCAATGGTGCGCCGCCCTATGGGGCTCCAGGTCACGGCCGGTTATGACAGCCTGGGATCGAACCCGGGTCTGTAGTGACCCCTTAGACCGCTGCGCCACTCGGGAGGCCGGCAGAGTTATTTCTTCAGCAACTCTGACTATTTGGCAGCATAACTATAAAGAATACATCACACAAAATGCTGATAGTTTTGCCCCAATGCAATGTGTAGACTGCGTCTTGCTTGCTCTGCGTGTGTGTGTGTGTGTGTGTATCACGAGTCAGCAGGTTCTCTGGTCTAATCCAAGAAGCTTTCCCTCAAAACCTGGAGTCTCTGAGGCACATCTGGCCACTGCCACACACACACACATACAGTCGTGGCCAAACGTTTTGAGAGTGACATAAGTATTTGTCTCCACAAAGTTTGCTGCTTCAGTGTTCTTAGATCTTTATGTCAGTAGTTACTATAGTACACTGAAGTATAATTACAAGTACAGGACCACCAAGTGTAAAGTGGTGGTCCCATGTTTCATGAGCTGAAATAAAATAAATGTTCCACACGCACAAAAATTATTTCTCTCAAATTGTGCGCACAAATGTGTTCATATCCCTGTTATTGAGCATTTAATCCTTTGTCAAGATAATCAATCCACCTGACAGGTGTGGCATATCAAGAAGATGATTAAACAGCATTATCATGTGCTGGGGGCAATAAAAGGCCACTATAAAATGTGCCGTTTTGTCAATCAACACAATGCCACAGATGTCTCAAGTTCAGGGAGCGTGCAACTGGCTCATTCTGATTGGCTGGGCCTGGCTCTACAGTAAGTGGATCTAGCTCCCAAGTGGGTGGGCCCATGTCTGCGCCCCTGCCCAATTGACGGATTTCATTATATGAACTGTAACTCAGCACACTACCCTGACGAAAGGTATGTGGACACCTGCTCGTCGAACATATCATTCCAAAATCATGGGCATTAATATGGAGTTGGTCCCCCCTTTGCTGCTATAACAGCCTCGGCTCTTCTGGGAAGGCTTTCTACTAGATATTGGAACATTGCTGAGGGGACTTGCTTCCATTTAGCCACAAGAGATTTACTTAGGTCGGACACTGGGCGAATAAGGCCTGGTTCGCAGTCAGCGTTCCAATTCATCCCAAAGGTGTTCGATGGGGTTGAGGTCAGGGCTCTGTACAGGCCAGTCAAGTTCTTCCACAACGATCTCGACAAATCATTTCTGTATGGACCTCGCTTTGTGCACGGGGATATTGCCATGCTGAAACAGGAAAGGGCCTTCCACAAACTGTTGCCACATATTTGGAAGCAAAAACAGCCTCCCAGATCCTTATTCCTCCTCCACCAAAATGTACAGTTGGCACTATGAATTCGAGCAGGTAGTGTTCTCCTGGCATCTGCCAAACCCAGATTCGTCAGTCGGGCTGCCAGATGGTGAAGAGTGATTTCTCACTCCAGAGAATGCGTTCCCTCTGCTCCAGAGCCAAATGACGGAGAGCTTTACACCACTCCAGCCAATGCTTGGCATTGCGCATGGTGATCTTAGGCTTGTGTGTGGCTGCTCGGCTATGGAAACCCATTTCATGAAGCTCCCAACGTACAGTTATTTTGCAGACGTTGCTTCCAGAAGCAGTTTGGAACTCGATAGTGAGTGTTGCAACCGAGAACAGACTATTTTTAGCACTTGGTGGTCCTGTTCTGTGAGCTTGTGTGGCCTACCACATCGCGGCTGAGCTTGTTGCAACTGACGGTGCCACGTTGAGTCACTGAACACTTCAGTAAGGCCATTCTATGGACAGTGTTTGTCTACGGAGATTGCATGACTGTGTGCTCGATTTTATACACCTGTCAGCAACGGGTGTGGCTGAAATAGCCAAATTCACAAATTTGAGGGTGTTCACACTTTTGTATATATAGTGTATTTTTGTAATGTTCGTTCAAAATCACCACCAAGGTTTTATTTCAGCTGTTCAGAAATAGAAAATTGGTTGAGGGTTCAGAAGAGGGTGAGTAATGCGTACAGTAACGAGAAAAACTTGAATGTGTAAAATAACACATGCGCAGAACGTGATTCGGATCCTTCGTTTTGAGAAGGACGTTTCCAGGGGGACGGGGTGAGGAATCCATATTCGTAGCCTCTGACGATTGTATTTGACCCCGGTTGTAACCACCGTCTTCCTCTCCTCCATTTCCTTCACTCGTTCCCTCCCTACTCTACTTGGGTCAAATGCTTCTTGTCTGCTGTTTAACAACAGATTTCCTATTTGATTCCGATGTGTGTCTGTGTGTAATTCATGAGTTAGAAGGGTGTTGTTTAGAGTTGAAAACTGCAATGTTAATGACTTGCCCCTGGGTTTACCACCGCAGTGTGGAAACTGGACGGAATTCCATTTTTTTTTAACAATAGAAAACTAAAATAGTCTCAGTTTTTCTAGCTCTCAGATATCTTGTCCTGCATCTCCTGTTGTTCTCCAGTAATCTGCTGCTTCCATCTTGTTGTTATCGGTGGTGAATGTTTCCAGGCTAACAGCCATCTTCATCCTCATCTCCTCCTTTCTCAAACGTGTCTGATTCCTCAATAGATGCACTGAGTCTGTAGTGTGTGTGGCTTGCTGACACATGCAGGAGGACGAAGACAAACGATGTGCTAGAGACACACACACACACACACATTTCTACCCCTCTCCATCCCTCCAGATCTTTTCTAAAGCCCTCTATACTCTCATCTCCGTTCCTCCCTCCGTCTACCTCCCTCTCTGGGTAAACACCACTCCCTCGGTCTACCTCCCTCTCTGGGTAAACACCACTCCATCCGTCTACCTCCCTCTCTGGGTAAACACCACTCCATCCGTCTACCTCCCTCTCTGGGTAAACACCACTCCCTCCGTCTACCTCCTTCTCTGGGTAAACACCACTCCCTCCGTCTACCTCCCTCTCTGGGTAAACACCACTCCCTCCGTCTACCTCCCTCTCTGGGTAAACACCACTCCCTCCGTCTACCTCCCTCTCTGGGTAAACACCACTCCCTCCGTCTACCTCCCTCTCTGGGTAAACACCACTCCCTCCGTCTACCTCCCTCTCTGGGTAAACACCACTCCCTCCGTCTACCTCCCTCTCTGGGTAAACACCACTCCCTCCGTCTACCTCCCTCTCTGGGTAAACACCACTCCCTCCGTCTACCTCCCTCTCTGGGTAAACACCACTCCCTCCGTCTACCTCCCTCTCTGGGTAAACACCACTCCCTCCGTCTACCTCCCTCTCTGGGTAAACACCACTCCCTCCGTCTACCTCCCTCTCTGGGTAAACACCACTCCCTCCGTCTACCTCCCTCTCTGGGTAAACACCACTCCCTCCGTCTACCTCCCTCTCTGGGTAAACACCACTCCCTCCGTCTACCTCCCTCTCTGGGTAAACACCACTCCCTCCGTCTACCTCCCTCTCTGGGTAAACACCACTCCCTCCGTCTACCTCCCTCTCTGGGTAAACACCACTCCCTCCGTCTACCTCCCTCTCTGGGTAAACACCACTCCCTCAGTCTACCTCCCTCTCTGGGTAAACACGACTCCCTCCGTCTACCTCCCTCTCTGGGTAAACACCACTCCCTCCGTCTACCTCCCTCTCTGGGTAAACACCACTCCCTCCGTCTACCTCCCTCTCTGGGTAAACACCACTCCCTCCGTCTACCTCCCTCTCTGGGTAAACACCACTCCCTCCGTCTACCTCCCTCTCTGGGTAAACACCACTCCCTCCGTCTACCTCCCTCTCTGGGTAAACACCACTGCTCTATTATTGAAGATGATCTCTGGCAAAGATAAAGAATACAGAGCACTGGCCTTTTCTCAGAGAAAACTCATCCTGCAAACATACTCCTACCTCGTGCTCTTCTGCCTCTATGAGGAGTTTGGCCGTGGTGATGCGGGATTCATACGGTGGGATGTCACTCTGGAAAGGGAACAACACCAGTTAGACACACACGCACTCACTCAGAGTCCTTCTCACAAGGGGGGGGGGGGTTAGTTTCACCTGTGTATGTTCTTCCTCTATGTCCTCTCTGCTGGGTGGAGCTTCACTCTGTTTCAGGGCAGGTAGCCACGCATCCACACTCCTCATCAGGTACTCCCTCCCCTCCTACACACACACACAAAATCAGACATCTGCTCCCCTGAACTGTCAAATCAACTCCATCTGGTAAGACCCACAGTGCCATCTAGTGGCTGGGGATATTTACAAAAGTAACCTTGAGAAGAGCTGCAGTATTCCAAAACTTGTCCCCTCTTTGAAATGCTAGTCATTAAGGAGTAAATCCCTAGCTAGCTGTTATTGTTGCTCCCTAAAGAGCAAGGCTTTCCGAAGAATTGGAGTCCTGTCTCATTGCAGTGCTAGGACTAGCAGATCATCCTAAACGTGTATGGCAATGGCAAATGCTCTGATTGTTTAGTTATAGACTATTTCTCTCTCTCCCCCGTATCTCTTTCTTTTGCTCGCTCTCCCCATATTCCCTCTGTCTCTCTTTGTCAGATGTGATCCCTGTGCCCAAATTAATCTGCTTCATAACTAATTCTGCATTAATATCGGTCATAAGATGATTCATGTGTGTGTGTCTAGCTCAGCAGATTAATGGCATACGATTCCATTTTCTCACATTAATTAACTAGTCCCGTGTAGCTCAGTTGGTAGAGCTTGGCGCTTGCAATGCCAGGGTTGTGGGTTTGATTCCCACGAGGGACTAGTATGAAAATGTATGTAAGTCGCTCTGTATAAGAGCGTCTGCTAAATGGCGTAAATGTAAATGATTGCTGCTGATGTATAGTCGTGTGTGTACTGACCTGGTTCTTCTCTGTACTGAACAGGTAGCTGGCCATCAGCTGTAGAGCCTCTGGGTTGTCAGGGTGATAGGTCAGCGCTCTCTCTATGGCCTCTCGACACTGATCTCCTGCCCTCTCCTCCATACTACACACACACACACACACAAATCTGTGAATTCAATACACAACAGGCCTTTCAGGTAACAAAAATGATATATAATTGATTCGATTTTTGTGTTACCAGAGGTCAGTGAAGTAGATCTCCGCCACAGAACAGTAGGCCGCACACACGTCTCTGGCTGTCGGGATCTCTGACCCGGAGTCCTGGAGTGGGGAGGCTGCTGCCTCTGCTCCTGCCTGGGGTGACAGGGGTATGGTTGAGGTAGAAGTATTCAGCATCGAGTTGAAAAGGCGACGCCGTGGACGCAGGGCGGGATTGAAATTTAAGGCAAAGCGGAGGAAGTACAAGTACAAGCCGGCTATACCGTCTATTATTATGGGCAACGTGAGGTCACTACATAACAAAATGGACGAGCTCGAGGGACTTGTCCGTGGACAAAGGGTCTATCGAGAAACGAGCCTAATGCTTATAATTCCCTAATGGGAATTCACGGCGGCCATTGCTGTTATTGTTTACATCCCGCCCTCCGCTGACGCAAACACAGCTTGTGACGTCATGCACTCTGTTATCGCAAGGTTACAGACAGCGCATCCCAGTGCATTCTTTGCCATTTCGGGGGATTTTAACCATGCTTCTCTCTCTGCAACGCTGCCCACGTTCAAACAGTTCCAACCAGGAATAATAAAAAACTCTGGATTATATGCTAATGTGAAGGACGCATACAACTCCACTGCACTCCCTCCCCTCGGTAGATCGGATCACAACCTTGTCCACCTCACCCCACTCTACAGGCCTTTGGTCCAACAGCAGCCTGCGACCACTAGGACCATTAGGAGATGGTCCCCGGAGGCGAATGAGGCTCTACAGGACTGCTTTGAAACAACAGACTGGGATGTGCTCTGTGAGGCTCATGGGGAGGACATCGATGGACTTACTGACTGCATAACATACTACATTAATTTTTGTGTAGACAACACTGTACCCACCAGGAAGGTACGCTGTTTCCCAAACAATAAACCCTGGGTCACCAGCGACCTGAAGGCCCTGCTGAATGAGAAGAAGAGGGACTTCAAAGAGAGGGACAAGGACAAGGACAAATTGAAATGCGTCCAGAGGGAGCTGAAGTTGCGGATTGCTGAGGGGAAGAGAGTGTATAAGGAGAAGATGGAGGACAAGCTGAGGCAGAGCCAGGTGAGAGAGGTGTGGAAGGGTATGAGAAATATCACTGGCTTCAAAAACAGTGGGCAGACGGAGGGGACCCAGGACAGAGCCAATGAGCTGAACCAATTTTTTAACAGGTTTGATACTGGCCCTTTCCACCTCCCTTCCAGCTCCCCAGACCACACACCCTCACGGCTGTCCCACCCCCACTTTGCTCACAACACCTCTGCTGAGACAATCAGTGACCCCACCTCCGCACCTGCGTGAAGTTGGCCCCCCACCCAACCCAAAACGTCGGGAAAATAGTCTTAATCGTTTGTGCTCCGTTTGTGCTGGTTTGTGCTGCAAATATTTTCGTTTGTGCTGTTTTCATTTTTTAGATATTAAAGAATACTTTATAGGTCATTCAGAGGTCACTCAGCCCCCCACAAGCTCAGAATGAACCCACTATAGTGTCGATCGTTTGTGCTCCGTTTGTGCTGGTTTGTGCCGTTACAAGTTTTGTTTGTGCTGCTGCGGTATTGTTTATATTAGCCATTTTTAATCATGGCCGATTACGTCATCAGCCCCCCACCAACTCCAAATCAACTGGGGATAGTCTTAATCGTTTGTGCTCCGTTTGTGCTGGTTTGTGCCGTTAAAAGTTTTGTTTGTGCCGCTGCGGTATTGTTTATATTATACATTTTTAATCATGGGCGATTACGTCATCAGCCCCCCACCAACTCCAAATGAACTGGGGATAGTCTTAATCGTTTGTGCTCCGTTTGTGCTGGTTTGTGCTGCAATTATTTTTGTTTGTGCTGCTTTCATTCTTTAGATATTAAATAATACTTTATAGGTCATTCAGAGGTCACTCAGCCCCCCACAAGCTCAGAATGAACCCACTATAGTGTCGATCGTTTGTGCTCCGTTTGTGCTGGTTTGTGCCGTTACAAGTTTTGTTTGTGCTGCTGCGGTATTGTTTATATTAGCCATTTTTAATCATGGGCGATTACGTCATGAGCCCCCCACCAACTCCAAATGAACTGGGGATAGTCTTAATCGTTTGTGCTCCGTTTGTGCCGTTAAAAGTTTTGTTTGTGCTGCTGCGGTATTGTTTATATTATACATTTTTAATCATGGGCGATTACGTCATCAGCCCCCCACCAACTCCAAATGAACTGGGGATAGTCTTAATCGTTTGTGCTCCGTTTGTGCTGGTTTGTGCCGTTAAAAGTTTTGTTTGTGCTGCTGCGGTATTGTTTATATTATACATTTTTAATCATGGGCGATTACGTCATCAGCCCCCCACCAACTCCAAATGAACTGGGGATAGTCTTAATCGTTTGTGCTCCGTTTGTGCCGTTAAAAGTTTTGTTTGTGCTGCTGCGGTATTGTTTATATTATACATTTTTAATCATGGGCGATTACGTCATCAGCCCCCCACCAACTCCAAATGAACTGGGGATAGTCTTAATCGTTTGTGCTCCGTTTGTGCTGGTTTGTGCTGTTACAAGTTTTGTTTGTGCTGCTGCGGTATTGTTTATATTAGCCATTTATTTATGGAAGATTACGTCACCAGCCCCATTACGTCACCAGCCCCCCACCTACTCCAAATGAACTGGGGATAGTTTTAATCGTTTGTGCTCCGTTTGTGCTGTTACAAGTTTTGTTTTTGCTGCTGCTGTATTTTTTATATTAGACATTTACTTATGGACGTAACCAGCCCTCACAGACTGCTCCAAATTAACTCCAAATACTGCTGGTAAAAGTTTTGTTTTTGCGATTGTCTTTTTTTACTAATACAGTTGAAGACGTAACATGGTAAGGGCCACACGGCAAACCAAACCCAAATAGTTACCTAATCCACTGTGCTTTTTCAACTGGCAACGGACACATCGAGGCTCACAGAATGTGTGGAATGTTACACGAACTCCAAGGTAAATGTTTTTACTTGTGATGTTGTTATGTGAATATTTCCCAGCACAAAACATGCAGTTATCAACGTTATGTCGTAAACACACTTGTTATGTTTTCCTCATACATTTAAATAATCTCATTACCTAACGTTTCTCACCAACGTGTTTAACTAAGTGCACTTTAGGTCACAGTGTTAGCTAATTGTTGGTGCATAAATGTAACTATACAGATAAGTATTTTATATCCTGTATATAGTTAAATGTATTAATTTGATACATGTTATTATGCTGCCTACTGAGTCCATGCACAGATGATGCCCCATTTAATGTTTTCTGTAGCTGAGTGTTAATACATACGTATATGTACTATATATATATATATATATATGTGGAAACGAATGACTCCAGGAATTAACTAAACGTGTTTAATTGTGCAATTGAATTACTGTGTGCAATCAAATCCATTTACACAAACAATGAACCTTTTTCAAAGAGGACAATTGCACATTGAACAACAACATCCACATCTTCATCAACCACACAATTATGATTTTGTGTATAACACAGCATGTGGGCATATTTTGTTTTTTTCTGATGCTCCCGTCACTCCACTTCTCAGGTCATCATACATCTCCCAGACACATGGAGACCTCCTGCAGTAGGCCACATAATGACCAAGAGCATCCTGGGTTACGCCTCCTTGGAAAGCAATGACTGCCCTTAAGGTAAATGTCTCTCCTTGGAGCACCAGACTGGAGGGAAATTCACACAATGGAAATTCTCTTGGGCAGGAATTCCTTTGAGTTGGGGTTGCTGTGGAATCGTTTCCAAGGTCAGTATCGATCCACAGAAGTTCTCCTAGACTGTAACTGTGAGAAACTTTCCCTGCACAGAGCACTTTTCCTGAGGTATATTCTGTCTTGAATGCTGAGGGACACTGAGACGGACTTTGGATTGGCCTGAGGCAGGGGGACTCTGGAAGGTTAAGACCTTGTTCCACTGCGGTCTGAAGATGAGTCATGCCAAAATCCTGCAGTACAGCAATAGAAGTAGAAACAAATGGAATTTCCCTTGTGGCTTGTGTGTTGAGGCTGCAATACTGTGAGGAGCACTGTTTTGTGAAGTAAACACTTGCAAGTTTTCTCATTGTCTTTTCAATGATAGTAGAGATGTGGCACTGTGCATCGATTTGGAGAGCACCAGACTTCAATTGGACAGCTTTGAATATTCCACTTAGCAGCTCTGCCCTCTGAATGTAGGCTTGTGGGGTAAGACCCTTTGTGGTGATGCTTTTCACTAGCTGGAGGAGGTTGTTGGAGTCTTCACTGCAAACAATATTTCCAAAAGTGTTACTGTCGCAGAAAGCACAACATAAGCATTGACAAAAAGCATCAAATGCACATGTGTTAAGCACAGAGACTCTTGATTTGCTGAGTTTAACAGGCTGTTGATTGTTTCCATTTTTTAACAGTTCCATTTTCATTTTTTTCCCCCTCACAGATGGATCTGCATGGAGCCATTCAGGACAAGGAGAAAGGTATGAATTAATCTTCCTCTTTTTTGGTGGAACAGCTAGGCCTCTCCAGTTTTCAACAACGTCTTCGTTTGTTGAATGGATGTTTGTGACAGTGTCAGATGACTCCCCAGAACAGGAGGCATCCATTTTTTTTTCATCTACACTGCAGGTCGCAGTGGGTAGTGGATTGGGTCCTGTGACCATCACTGTTGTAACATTAGCATTTTCTGTACCTTTTTGTTTTGCAGAACAAATGCGCATGTTGCCTTCAATGTAGGAAAGATGTCGAGCAATGAATCGATCCACCCGAATAGGTAAGTTTTCATGCTTGAAAAGGCCGTGTTTGATGTTTTTAAACTCTGCTTCAACATTGGCTGAACTTGCGGTGATGTTGGTGCTACGGAAGTGAGGGATCATTACCCCTGTCCAGAGTGGTAAGTAACTTGCAAGTCTAATAATATTGGGAACAATCTCTGGGAGGAAGTGCATGTTATCTCGATCACCATTGGCCACGGCAAGTGACCTGCTCTCATCACATATGTCTGTCACCCACTGCCGTAGGTCAGTGTGTATTTCTTCACATGGATCCACTCCTTCCATGTCCTCACCCTCTTCAACTGGAACGATGACACACTCTTCTGCAATTTGGGCTTTCAGGTAGTTCTTGCAACATTCTGATATGAGGGGGGCTCCAGAGCTGTCATTGCCCTCTGCTTCGCTGAGAGCCACAATAGTAACACTGCGTAGCAGCTCTCTTGCATTGTTCACAGATTGTGACTTGAGCAGCTGTGCCAGTGACCTCACAAAGAAATCTTTAATGCGATGTGGTTTTCTTTTCAAGCAGTCCCATTGGCAGATCATCTTGATGCAGTGTGCAACATCAACCCGGACAAAACAAGGTGGCAGCTGTGCAGACTGGTTACCAAGTAAGACACCAAAACACTCATTGATGTAGGTCTTCAGATCAGGATGAGGAGTGAAAGCCTTGACCAGAGCTCCGAGCAAAGCCAGAGAAAAGTCACTCACAACCACTTTTGGAATTGGTGCACCTGCGCGAATCCATTCTGTCAACCATTGTTTAATTGCATTAACATCATGTCTCTCTGACAGCATTTGCACCACTGGGACACTTGCGCTCCCATCCCCTGCCAGAACGCCCTGGTATAAGAAGATGTGGCCAGACATACCAACTGGTCTCTGTAATTTCCTGACTACTGAACCAGTTGCATCAAAACTCACAGTGGGGTGAGATTTCTTTGATATTGACTTGTACATGTACATTTGTGTTTGACTCCAGTAGTGACAGAAAAACTTGTCCAGTCCAATATCTTTAATGCTACCATTGTGAGGTGCACTGTATTTTAGCATCTGCAGTGATAAAATAGGATCCTTGTCACCTAATTCTAAGTCATTTCTCTCTTGCTTTGCTTTGCGCAGGGTGGCCAAATTAGGCAGATGGCTTGGCTCAGGATCTCCAAAATCCATCAACTTTGTTGCCTCCGATGCCCTCCATACATGTGGTTCCATTCTACCCTCACACAGTTCCTTGGCTATCTGCACACGCAAGTTTCCAGATATGGCACGCTTGGAAAGGCCAATGTGCAGGGAGTCATCAATGTTTTTAATAAAACATTTCAGCACCATTGGGTTGTTCATTTCAGGCTCTCTGTCACATTTGATGTAAAGGTCGCCATGACACTCCTTACAGTTGCTTCTGATTTCAATGTATTTTGTTGTGGCTGATGGATAGACTTTGGCTCTTTTAAATACAAATGTGCAGGTGCTTTTCACTTCTTTCCAAATTTGGTGATTTATTACATGAGTCCAGATGCCAGGCTTCAAAACTGTGTATTTCCTTTTTTGTGTTTTAGAGAACTTGTCTTTGTATTGAACTGTTTCAGGTATAAATTCAATCCATTTCTCAAATGGAACTTCAAGCTCAAAAGTCTTGCAGTCTTCTGGTCTGGGAGGAAAGGACTGTGGCTCAAAATCTGTGTCATCACTACTGACACTGGTTTCATGATCACATTCATGATTAAACCCTAAAGCAGACCAGATGTTGTGTCTGTTTAATTTAACAAAGGTGTACAGGGCCTTTGCAGTGATCTTGTTTCCTAGCTGCTCACTCAGCTCTGTCCAGATGCAGTTATTAGGAGTAGCTATGGTACCATTTTTGACTATGGCCTCCTTTGATGAACACAGGACTGTGAAAATGGAATCCCTGTCTACTGCTGGCTTTTTGGGCATCTGGCATAAGAAAGTAAAACATAATTATTTCAATAATTATTACTTATTTTGGGTCAAGTGTTTCATCTACAGTATAAACATGTTTTCATGTATTGACCCCTAAATGTAATTAGCATTTCATTGTTACATTGGCAATATTAACATTAGCAATGTGCTTTCTGTTGCCAAAAACATTGCCAATCGTAGCTTGTGTTGTACCATTAATCAAAAAGTTAACTTTTTACTAACTGACAGTAACAACATTTGACTTACATTTGCCAGGAATATGATTTATGTAAGGCTATTCTATGACGAGATATGGTTAAATTGTTCCTTTACTAAACGCTACTCAACACTCCACAAAAGCATGCTTACGAAGAATAAACGATTGACAATATTTTGGGTTCATTCTGCGCATGTGGGGGCGCTGAGTGACCTCAGAATGACCTATGAAAGATTATTTAATATAATATAAAAATGAAAACAGCACAAACGAAAATAATTGCAGCACAAACCAGCACAAACGGAGCACTAACGATTAAGACTATCCCCAGTTGATTTGGAGTTGGTGGGGGGCTGATGATGTAATCGCCCATGATTAAAAATGGCTAATATAAACAATACCGCAGCAGCACAAACAAAACTTGTAACGGCACAAACCAGCACAAACGGAGCACAAACGATCGACACTATAGTGGGTTCATTCTGAGCTTGTGGGGGGCTGAGTGACCTCTGAATGACCTATAAAGTATTATTTAATATCTAAAGAATGAAAGCAGCACAAACAAAAATAATTGCAGCACAAACCAGCACAAACGGAGCACAAACGATTAAGACTATCCCCAGTTCATTTGGAGTTGGTGGGGGGCTGATGACGTAATCGCCCATGATTAAAAATGTATAATATAAACAATACCGCAGCGGCACAAACAAAACTTTTAACGGCACAAACCAGCACAAACGGAGCACAAACGATTAAGACTATCCCCAGTTGATTTGGAGTTGGTGGGGGGCTGATGACGTAATCGGCCATGATTAAAAATGGCTAATATAAACAATACCGCAGCAGCACAAACAAAACTTGTAACGGCACAAACCAGCACAAACGGAGCACAAACGATCGACACTATAGTGGGTTCATTCTGAGCTTGTGGGGGGCTGAGTGACCTCTGAATGACCTATAAAGTATTATTTAATATCTAAAGAATGAAAGCAGCACAAACAAAAATAATTGCAGCACAAACCAGCACAAACGGAGCACAAACGATTAAGACTATCCCCAGTTCATTTGGAGTTGGTGGGGGGCTGATGACGTAATCGCCCATGATTAAAAATGTATAATATAAACAATACCGCAGCGGCACAAACAAAACTTTTAACGGCACAAACCAGCACAAACGGAGCACAAACGATTAAGACTATCCCCAGTTGATTTGGAGTTGGTGGGGGGCTGATGACGTAATCGGCCATGATTAAAAATGGCTAATATAAACAATACCGCAGCAGCACAAACAAAACTTGTAACGGCACAAACCAGCACAAACGGAGCACAAACGATCGACACTATAGTGGGTTCATTCAGAGCTTGTGGGGGGCTGAGTGACCTCTGAATGACCTATAAAGTATTCTTTAATATCTAAAAAATGAAAACAGCACAAACGAAAATATTTGCAGCACAAACCAGCACAAACGGAGCACAAACGATTAAGACTATTTTCCCGACGTTTTGGGTTGGGTGGGGGGCCAACTTCACGCAGGTCACCTCCGCCCCTGCTCCCCCTGGACTGATCCTCAACACCCCCCTTCCCCCCACCTGGGCTGGCTTTCACCACCAACCAAGTGAAGAGAGAGCTGGAGAGACTACATCAGTGGAAAGCGGCGGGCCCTGATGGCATCAGCCCAAGGGTGCTTAGGGTCTGTGCTGACCAACTGTAGAGAATACTCTCAGCGTCACTTCAACCTTAGCCTGAGCCTAGAAAGGTTCCCTGTGCTGTGGAAAACATCCTGCCTCGTCCCAGTGCCCAAGAAGGCACACCCCACTGTCCTGAATGACTTCAGACCTGTAGCGCTAACATCCCACATCATGAAGACCCTGGAAAGGTTAGTCCTCGCTCACCTCAGACCCCTGGTGTGTTCATCAATGGACCCCCTGCAGTTTGCATACCAGCGCAACATCGGGGTGGATGATGCAATCATCTACCTTCTGCAGAGGGCCTCCTCTCACCTGGACAACGCAGGTTGCACTGTGAGGGTTATGTTTTTTGACTTCTCCAGTGCCTTCAATACCATTCAGCCCCTGCTACTGGGTGAGAAGATGAGGAGGATGAAAGTGGAAGCACCCTTAGTCTCCTGGGTCACTGACTACCTGACCGGTAGGCCACAATTTGTGCGACTACAGAGCTGTGTGTCAGAACGGGCAGTTAGCAACACAGGGGCCCCCCAGGGAATGGTCCTGTCCCCCTTCCTGTTCACCCTCTACACCTCGGACTTCAGATATAACTCTGAAACATGCCACCTACAGAAGTTCTCAGATGACTCTGCTATTGTAGGGTGCATCAGGGGTGGGCAGGAGGAGGAGTACAGGAGCACAATCAGTGACTTTGTGTTGTGGTGTGAGCAGAACCACCTTCAGCTCAACATCAGCAAAACAAAGGAGATGGTGGTGGACTTCAGGAGAACCAAGGCACAACTGACTGCAGTCCCTATACAGGGGATGGATGTGGAAATGGTTGGTTCATACAAGTTCCTGGGAGTCCATATGGACAACAGGCTGGAATGGGCTGGTAACACCAGGGCCCTGTACAAAAAGGGCCAGAGCCGACTCTACTTTCTGAGGAGGCCCAGGTCCTTCAACGTGTGCAGTAAACTACTGCATACCTTCTACCAGTCTGTGGTGGCCAGTGCAATCTTTTTTGCAGTGGTGTGCTGGGGAGCAAACATCAAAGCCGGTGATGCTTCTCGGGTAAATAAGCTGATCAGGAAGGCTAGCTCTGTCCTGGGGATGAGCCTTGACACTCTAGAGGAGGTGGCGGAGAGACGGATCCTGGCCAAACTGCTGGCCATCATGGACAACGTCACCCACCCTCTGCACGCTATGGTTATGACGCAGAGGAGCACTTTCAGTCACAGACTGATCCCACCACAGTGTGCCATAGAGCGCTACAGGAGGTCCTTCCTGCCGGCGGCTATTAGACTATATAATGCCTTTCCGGGGTGACGTGCCGTCTGCAACATAGATCTGGAACTGTTGGAGTGCTAGGACCTAGTTTAACAATGCATCCATCCGTGAGTAACTCTGGTCCGTCAGCACTCATTCACTCAGGACCTATTTATTCATGCAGGTCTGTATATACATACTCATGTACAGTTGTTATATCATATCACATGCAATATTGCTAGTAATTATTGTATTTCTATACTTTTTAATACTGCCGCTCTATGTATCATGTACCGTGTATCTGTCTTTTGTGTACTTTTCGTTGTGGCATTTTGCACCTGCCCTGTGTTTTGTTGTAGCTGCTTGACAAAGAAATTTCCCCCTCGGGGATCAATAAAGTACCTATCTATCTATCTCTGGCTGCCAGTTTATGACAGTCAGTTTGTGACAGTCAGTAGATGTGAGTGTGTTCAGACTGAAGCAAGAGCTCCTCCTAGTGTTCTGTGTTAGACATGCACTCAACAAGATCCATAATAAGTGTGTGTGTGTGTGTGTGTGTGTGTGTGTGTGTGTGTGTACTCACTGTGGCTTGTGCGTGTTTCTCCAGCATACACAGTAGTATCTGTATTCCTTTGGTGAAGTATTGCACAGCCTCCTGGCCCGTGTGTATCTGCCCTAAAGACATGTATTTACTATGACCCTCATCAGGACTCAACTGCACCGCACGCAGAAACACTTAGAGCTGGGGTTAAGGAACACACACACGCATGTGCGTTTGCACAACACACACATGCACACGGAGATGCATGCAAACCCCATACACGCCACACACACACACAAGGATATTTCCTTGGCCCTCTGTGTGTCTCCCAGTTCAGAGTGGATGTGTCCTAGCAGGTCCAGGGTAAGGAGGTTGTCAGGCTCCACCTCCAGTGCTCGCTGACAGAACCTACCCGCCATCGCAAAGTCCAAACTGTCCATACACTCCTCCGTCTGAAACACAACACAGGACAGATGTTAGTGTACAGTGGGTGTGCCCATACACTCCTGACTGTGTGTGTGTGTGTGTATCCTACCTTCTCCAGTAGTTGTTCTACAGTATATTTCTCAGCAGTTTTCTTCTTGGCTTTCTCCTGCATCTTCAGCTTCATTCTATCTTGAGGTGACAGACCTGCCAGTCCAGAGCCTGTTGCAACACAGTCCCTATTGGTCAACAATAGCCTACATACAGTTACTGCTTGTTCTTTCCAGAGCAGACTAGTGAGCTACAGTGCCTTTAGAAAGTATTCACACCCCTCAACTTTTTCCACATTTTGTTGTGTCATTGGGATACACACAATACCCCCATAATTGTCAAAGTGGAATTATGTTTTTTAAAATGTAAAACGAAAAGCTGAAAAGTCTTGAGTCAATAAGTATTCAACCCCTTTGTTATGACAAGCCTAAAGTTCAGGAGTAAAGAGGTCCTTAACAAGTCACATAAGTTGCATGGACTCACTCTGTGTTTAATAATAGTGTTTAACATGATTTTTTAATAACTACCTCATCCCTGTGCCGCACACATACAATTATCTGTAAGGTCATTTAGTCGAGCAGTGAATATCAAACACAGATTCAACCACAAAGACCTTCCTAACTCAGTTGCTGTAGAGAAAGGAAACCGCACAGAGATTTCACATTGAGACCAATGGTGGCTTTAAAACAGTTTTACTGAGTTTAATGGCTGTGATAGGAGAAAACTGAGGATGGATCAACAACATTGTAGTTACTCCACAATACTACCAACATTTTTATTTTTTTTATTTAACTAGGCAAGTCAGTAAAGAACAAATTATTATTTACAATGACGGCCTACCTACAGGGTCAGCCCCTGGAGCAAATTAGGGTTAAGTGCCTTGCTCAAGGACACAGACAGTTTTTTTTCACCTGTAGGTAGGCAGTCATTGTAAATAAGAATTTGTTCTTAACTGACTTGCCTAGTTAAATAAAGGTTAAATAAAAATAAATAATTTTAATAAAAAATGGTTGTCTAGCAAAGATCAATAACCAATTTGACAGAACATTAATATATTTTTTAAGAAAAACTGGCAAATGTTGCACAATCCAGGTGTGGAAATCACTTAGACTTACCCAGAAAGACTCACAGCTGTAATCACTGCCAAAGGTGACTCAGGTGTGTGAAATTAGATATTTCTGTATTGTCATTATGGGGTATCTCTGGGTAGTAAGTTGGTGGTCTGCTGATATCCCTCTAGTGGTGTGTTGGCTGTGCTTGGCAAAGTGGGTGGGGTTATATCCTGCCTGGTTGGCCCTGTCTGGGGGTATCGTCGTAAGGGCCACAGTGTCCCCAACCCCCCTCTGTCTCAGCCTCCAGTATCTATGCTGCAATAGTCTATATGCCAGGGGCTAGGGTTAGTCTGTTATATCTGGTGTAATTCTCCTGTCTTATCTGGTGTCCTGTGTGAATTTAAGTATTCTCCTTAATTCTCTCTCTCTCCCTCCCCTCCCGGAGTACCTAAGCCCTAGGACCATGCCTCAGGACTACCTGGCCTGATGACTCCTGGCTGTTCCCAGTCCACCTGGTTGTGCTGCTGCTCCAGTTTTAACTGTTCTGCCTGTGGCTATGGAACCCTGACCTGTTCACCGGACGTGCTACTGTACCTTGTCCCGGACCTGCTTTTTTCGACTTGATCTATCACACCTTCTATCTCGACCTCTGAATGCTAAGCTAAGAAAAGCCAACTGAAATGTATTCCTGAGGTACTGACCTGTTGCAGCCTCTACAACCACTGTGATTATTATTTGACCCTGCTGGTCATCTATGAACGTTTGAACATCTTGAAGAACAATCTGGCCTTACTGGCCATGTACTCTTATAATCTCCACCCAGCACAGCCAGAAGAGGACCGGCCACCCCTCTGAGCCTGGTTCCTGTCAAGGTTTCTTTCTTGGTTCCTGCCGTTTTAGGAAGTTTTTCCTAGCCACTGTGCTTCTACATCTGCACTGTTTGCTGTTTGGGGTTTTAGGCTGGGTTTCTGTATAAGCACTTAGTGACATCTGCTGATGTAAAAGGGCTTTAGAAATATATTTGATTAGGTATTGTGTGTAGATGGGGAAAAAAAGATTAAATACATTTTGAATTCCGGCTGTAGACAACAAAATATGGAATAAGTCAAGCGGTATGAATACCTTCTGAAGGCACTGTAGCTATCACAGATGATACCACAGATAATATTGGACAACACTTGTTGTTCTTTATAGCGACCTAACTAACGCGTTAACTACGCCACTTACCTCCGTTAGAGCGCGGAACTTTCCTCTTGGCTTTGCTCTTCTTTTTGCCCTTGGTTTGGCCTCCCATTACAACAAGAACGATTTGTAATCAAGTTTTATAATTGATGTTAGAATCACTGTAAAAATGTGGGGATAAATTAGTCCACGCGTAGTGTGTCAGTGCACATGCTCAGTACTGCTAACCCGGCAGCTACGGAGAATGATAGGGGACAAACAGTCCCAGTGAATGACAGTAAGAACAGTCGATGTTTGAGAATGCAAAAGGCAATCGATTTGATGTTGCATTTTCTTGTGTCTTATTTATTATATACAACCTTAATTAGTTGAGTCTTTGATCAAATTCCATTGATAAAGTGGTGAACCAAACGTCGCTGAGCTAATGTAGACGGGACAATTGTCATGAAATATATGACATTCATTGACATTCTGAACTCACCAATGGGCTGCAAAGCTGGAGCCCGTGCCTCAAGAACATTCTGGATTTGGACCAATCAGCTACGAGCGTTTACGTCACTCAATACACATTTTCCAAACAGCTGTTGTAAATAGACGAATGACAGACAGCTAGCTAGTCTTTGATGCAAAAAAAAATATATATATATTTTTTTTTTTTTCAGGATTTTACTACTTCGGATATCCATTACAGGCTTTTGCTTCCTAAACATGGACTAAACGAAAGTTACCGGCATTCAGACCTGAATTTAAACTGCCACCGCCTCAGCGCTTTTTGGAACATCAAAACGTGATGCATTTAGATAGCTAACGTAACAAACTGGTAGTAACGAGTTAACGTTAGCAGGCTAACAAGGTAAGGGGAATTGAGCAGTTAGCTAGCTAACAGTCTAGCTCGCTAATTTATTGTTATCATTCTGGACAGCTGACTAATTAGCTAGGCTAACGTTAGTTAGCTAGCTAGCTAGTTTACGCACGCTGCTTTGCTGGAGAAGTGGGCCCACGCTAATAGCCGGTCAGACGCGCCCACCTAACGTTAGCTAGGTTTAACTAACTAACTAACTAACTAACATTCATGCTCCAATCTCCCGCCTGTCCGCTGGTCAGACCTGTGAGACTGCCCTGTCACGGAGCTTCGTTGTGGCGGATGTCACCGGCCCCGTCTGCCAAGGGAAGCGAAGCACCAGTTCCTGGAAAGTCGAAGAGTAAACCACAAAGTTAGCTGTCCTGCTCCAACCCGATCGGGACCGTGGCTGTGTGCGCAGTGACATCTCTGTATTTGATTGTAGTTAGCCAGCCAGCTAACCGTTAGCCAGGGTTGTAGGACCAGTGTAAGGAGTGATGGGGGAGATAAATAAAGAGGTTGTGGATCTAGTTTGGGAAAGACCAGGCAGCAACGGGGTGTCTGCTTCACTCTTCCGGAGATGGACCCAAGGTAAGCGGCCTCTCACCTCTGCTTCGCTCCATTCTGGTGCACCCCCCTGTAACCCCCTCTAACCTGAACACAATCCTAGACATTGTCAGTGTTGAAGTAGGTAGTGGTGGGGCAAAATAAGTGACTCTCATGTGATTCCTGTGTTTCAGGGTTGGTCTTCAGTGAGACAGAACACACAGCACTGGAGCAGTTTGAGGGAGGACCCTGTGCTGTCATTGCTCCTGTACAGGTATGGACCAGTCACCAGACCAGACAGTACATAACCTTACACACAAACATGAGTTCGGTGGCCCAGCCTATGAACAGGTAGAGGGTGTTGTTGTCTGTTATCAGGGTGATAATATCAGGACAGGCACACATCTTCTTAGATAACACTTTCCGGAAGTCACCTGACCGGTTCCTACCTGAGAAGCTATTATACTGTTCATATTTATTATAGTACTCTGGTGCTGTCAGGGAGTGTCATCGTAAACATCTGTTCTTAGACAGAGTGGATAGGGTTGATGTGGAACGGCAGGTTGCGTTTTTGATCCTACTGGTGTAGAGAGGTTAAAGGTTAAAGCTTGTAGAATATTTCCTGATTGGGTGTTTCCTGCAGGCCTTCCTTCTGAAGAACATCTTGTTTAACAGAGAGAGTTCTAACTGGAGACACATCACAGGTAACCCTGACCCCTAACCCAGCGTTTCCCAAACTCTGTCCCGGGACCCCAAGGGATGCAGGTTTACATTTTTGCCCTAACACGACACAGCTAATTCAAATTATTAAAGCTTGATGATTAGTTGATTATTTGAATCGGCTCTTTAGTGCTATGGGGAAGAAAAAAAAAACGTGCACAGAGTTTGGGAAACCCTGCCCCTGTTTTAACAGAGCAAGTTGTAACTGTAGACATGTCACTGTTAAACAGAGAGCGCTCCAACTGGAGACGCATCATAACTGGGTTTATATATATATATATATAGGAAACCTAGCCTATATCTTCAGACCGCACCTTGGCAATTAATGATTCTGGTTGTATGTGTTCCTTGTAGAGGAGGAGCAAAAAGTGGCCCTGTGTTCTACTCTGGCTGAGATCCTGGAACAGGCCTGCTCTACTTCCTCCACTACCTCCTACTGCCTGGTGGCCTGGGCAAAGGGACAGAGCCCCCACACTACCACTCACACAGCCCTCACAGGGGGTCCAGAGACTAGCCATACCCTGCAAGACCAGAAACCCAGTGAGTCCCACTACTCATCATCCACTAATACCCATCTAATATGAATTACTGCATTGCTGTAGTGAGATGGTATTTATCATTGCATATGATAGTGGGTAGACTAGATAGTGAGTAGTATTGCAGTCACTGTTAATCTATAAAAATGATATGTTGTGTTCTGTTAACGTCATCTAAGTTTTCACTTAACTGCTTGGAGTGTGATGCTAAAACGTGCGTGTGTGTGTGTGTCTCATGTGTGAAGCTGCTTTGGCTGCTGAGGATCTTGGCTTTGAGCGGTTTCACAGCATCCTCCAGTAAGTAACTACTGACTGTGACTTGTCTCTCTATTGGCCATGACTTCCATGGAGATGAAAGGAGCACTGCATTCAGGAAAATCAGGAACACTGTGTGTCCATCTGTCTGGGATTGGCTAAGCCTGTGTGTGTGACTGGAGTTTCTCGACAATGATTTACCACCTGCTGACTCGGCACACACTCCTGACTCGGCACGCACACTCCTCACTGATTCCTTAATGAAACACACACACTCAATCTTGGATTCTCTGCCAGAGGAGCATCAGATTGCCATCTGGCATATTGCGTAGGGACATCATACAACACTGTCAGCATTATCTACTGCAGAATCCTAGCAGTGTGACAGTAAATGACTGCAATACAATACAATTTTAGTAACTGTTCAGTAGTTGTGGTTATTATACCTACAGTAACCTGAACCCCTCTCCTGTCATTGTTAGTCAGAGTCGCGGGAGGATAAGTTGTCTGACCTCTAAATGAGTGTGATGTCGTTAGAGGTGCTCCCTCTAGCACCTGACCTTTGATCTCTAATCTCTACCAGGAAGCATATTGTGAAGTCATTATCAGAGCTTAGAGATGAGGTGGTGTCTCTCTACGAAACCTGGAAAGGGCGCTGTGGAGTCCTGCTCTTCCTATACTCTGTCATCCTCACTAAGGTAAGGCTGTGTGTGTGTGTGTGTGTGTGTGTGCACTGTGTGAGTAAATGTAACCTCTTTCTGTTTCTACAGGGAATAGAGAACATCAGGAATGAGATTAAAGATACTACAGAGCCTCTCATAGATCCAGTCTATGGCCACGGCAGGTACGACCCCTGACCCCTCACTTTATTTAGTCTTTATCAGCTACATTTCTTTTGACAACTTGAGCTAAGTGATGTTCCAAAAAGGTTACGCCTCTACCTTTCTTTCTCTCTGCAGTCAGAGTCTGGTTAACCTGTTAGTGACGGGCCGTGCTGTGTCTAATGTGTGGGACGGAGACAGGGAGTGCTCTGGCATGAGTAAGTACTCCACACACAAATATTTGTATTTTTTGTAATTTAGCACACTCTTATCCAGAGCAACTTGCAGTAGTGAGTGCATACATTTTCATACTTTTTTCGTAATGGTCCCCTGTGGGAATCGAACCCACAACCCTGGCATTGGTAGAGCATGGCGCTTGCAAACGGGACACACACACAGCAGATTACATTTCTTAGATCAAAGTGTTGCGCAATAAACCTCATTATCTGGCAGTGTGATTTAATTTAAAACTTTTCTTCAATGAGCATTATGAACAGGCGACCATTTATTGCTCAGTTTACTAAAGGTGTTACGAAGACGTTGTCCATTCTCCTGGTGGTTGTCATCCCACAGCGGAACACTAGATGACAGTGTTCAGCCACACTTTCACTGGGGGAACATGCACACAGAGGGACTGTCCAAAGAAGCTGTTTCACTTACAAAGTTTTTTGGGGTGTAAGCTGGGCCTCTCTCTTTCTCTGTCTCTTTCCCTCAGAGCTCCATGGTATCCACAACCAGGCATCAGTGGGCTTCCTCACTCTCATGGAGTCACTACGCTACTGCAAGGTACGAACACTCAACACACACACACAAACAAACAAACAAACTGACAGACTGACATTCCTTCAAGCTTGTTATGTCCAAACCATGGTGAGTTTGTGTTCTTGTTCACTAGTCACGAATGATTGTGGAGAGAGATTCAAACATGCTGTGAGAGAATCAGCACCACAAATAAACACATTCTCATATACACTCCGTCTCTCACACTTACTGGCACTTTTTGTGTGTGACTGACTCTGTGCAGTACGACAATATGATCTGGAGAGTGGTGGAAAACACAAACCACTCTACAAGCCCCCTGTGAAAATGTGTTTGGAGGCAATAGTTTTAACCACCTAACCCTACACACACACCGGGAGAAGAGAAGAACATTTAGCAGAAAATAAAAAAGACAGATTTTGACCCTTTGGAATCTAGGAGCAGTTTTCCTAAGGGCTTGAGCAAATGTGTAAGGAGCAGGGACTACAGTAGAATAGCTGAGTAAGTCTGGGTAGCTGAGTTTGACCTGGCTACATTGGTATGTTCATGCTATAATCCTACCCATTGAGCAACCATTGTATTAGCAACAATATCACAGCCTTCTCTTCTCAATTACTGTACAAATTCTATTATGACATCAGACTGTATTCCCTGATCATTCCTCCTGTCAGTTGAAATTGCATCAGAAAGCCTTTAGAGTCCGTAAAACTAACCTGGTCTGGTTTCAGACCGTAAAGTCAGTCTAGAATCCGAATCAGAACTGCTTTGCTCCAGTTTTAGTTTGTGTGCGTGTATGTTTTCAGGTGGGGGCTTTCCTGAAGTCTCCAAAGTTCCCTATATGGATCCTTGGCAGTGAGACCCATCTCTCAGTGTTCTTCGCCAAGGTAAGAATCCCACAAAAACACACACTCTCAACCTGGGCCCTGTGTGTCTGTGTGTACTATAAGTCAGTCTCTCTTCCAGCGGCAGGTCAGAAAAAGTAGACCTAGGAATGTGTGCTTTAACAGATTTAATACTGCGCAGTTCACATCAGAGAGACGGGGAGAGCGAGAGAAGGAGGTATTAGAAAAGATAGGACGGCATTAGTATGGTCTTATATGGCTAGTTGCTGCTGTTTTTTGGCGTGGTCTTGAAGACTTGCGGTCAGCTACAACCGGGCCAACCAGCATGTAAAATACACACACACACATCTATCTGACAGGCCAAGCAGCACAAAACACACACACACACCCCAGTGTTTTGGGCCAAGCAGTGTGCGTGTAACACAGCTGACGTGGGGTTTGAGAAGTGACGGCATGTTCACAATGTTTATTAATTGTTACAAATGGACTCTTAAGGCTGGACTCCTTAATGGTGAAACAGCCACGTCTGTTTGCGATATTACAACAACAAAGAAGTTACTGCAAACAGCAAACACTGTTTTTCCCATCAGACATCATTCCACCCGCGAGCACAATATGTACTGCCATTAGTTTTACCTTGCAGCACGGCAAAAAAACCTGTTTATTAAATGAAACGTCACGCAAGGAGAGCCCCAGCTCTGACAACCATCGACAACTACTATTTTGTTTTAATATCATCACCTCTTGAAGAGCATAGTCAGAACCTCACATTTCCGATTATTCAACATTTTAGCTAGTTCTAGCATCAGAGCTATACAGAAAGTAACTGCATGCTTTTCATGATCAGTAAACATCAATTGCTCATGTAATTTAATATGGCATGTAGCTAGCTAGCTAAGCAAACGGCATGTCATTTAGCTTGTTTCATCAGATTTAGGCTTTTGGAAAGAGCTTGACTTCGGCAAGTCCTCGTCATGGTAAGCAAATGAAGCAATATTTGGATCTAGCCATCTAGTTTATTCCTTGAAAGTTAGCTTGTTCACTAGCCATATACAGTGAGCTTCAAGTATTGGGGTAGTGACACATTTTTTGTTATTTTGTCTCTGTACTCCAGGACTTTGGATTTTAAATGATACAAACACTGAGGTTAAAGTGCTGTCTGTCCACTTAAATTCCAGAGTATTTTCATCCATACTGTTTAGAAATGACAGCACTTTTTGTATGTACTTTTTGAGGACCAAAAGTATTGGGACAAATTCACTATTTGGTCCTATATTCCTAGCACACAATGTTTACATCAAGCTTGTGACTCTACAAATGCTTGTGGTTCTAGGTCCAACAGTACAGTAGTATCTAACAGTTCACACATCTAAAAGTAAAATAATGGAATTAAGAAATATATAAACTACGGATAGTCCGGAATGAATCGTGAAAAAGTTAGACGCACAATACCCCCAAGACTGCTAACCTCTCACCATTACCTCTCACTTCTTGTATTTCTATACTTTATCATACTGCCGCTCTATGTATCGTGTATCTGTCTTTTGTGTATTTTCGTTCTGGCATTTTGCACCTGCCCTATGTTTTGTTGTAGCTGCTTGACAAAAAAAGTTCCCCTCTGGGATCAATAAAGTATCTATCTATTACAATAACAGGGGAGGTTAGCATTTTTGGATGGGGGTATCATATTATGCCTTAACCTTAATCAGCAATCGCGATTTAAACACTCTTAAAAACAATTTTGTAAAGGGGATGTTAGCTAACTTTGCTAGGTAGACCTACATTGGTTGGATAATAAGGTACATTAGGTCTACTTACCACTAAGTTTAGCCGACTACAAAGTTTCTACTGGTAGCTTGCAAAGTAAACATTATCATCTAACAGTACATCGGTAAATGCGCCCTTCTGCTGCTTGACAGGCAGAGCCCATAAAGGAAGGGGAAATTCTCTTAAACCACTCATACTTATAATTAAGTATAGTTCACTTTTATTTTACATCACTCAAATATCCAATTAATGGTGGCCAAAATTGAGAGTTATCCAGGCTACCGTCACGTATTACATAATCAATAGATGTTTGCTGATCATGAAAAGCATGCAGTTACTTGCTATATAACTCGGAGGCTGAGCTAAATTTGTGCAATAGTTGTTTATGTTTTTGGCGCAGCTGGAGGTCTCTTTTCCCTCTAGCAGGCAAATCTAATGCTCTGCACCCTATTGTGAAGTTTTATTGATAACGACCTATAACAATGATGGTGGGGTGGCCAGTGGCACTGTTTCCCCCTACTGCGCATTCTATCTTTAAGTAAAACTTATTAACAATTTGCCACTATATTAGATGATTCTAAGGAAGAATTTCTTACTGTCAATCAAAGATCCTTCTGCATGTGTACAGTTGAAGTCGGAAGTTTACATAAACCTTAGCCAAATACATTTAAACTCAGTTTTTCACAATTCCTGACATTTAATCCTAGTATAAATTGCCTGTCTTAGGTCAGTTAGGATCACCACTTTTATTTTAAGAATGTGAAATGTCAGAATAATAGTAGAGAGAATTATTTTATTTTAAGCGTTTATTTCTCTCATCACATTCCCAGTGGGTCAGAAGTTTACATACCCTCAATTATTGTTTGGTAGCATTGCCTTTAAATTGTTTAACTTGGGTCAAACGCTTCAGGTAGCCTTCCACAAGCTTCCCACAATAAGTTGGGTGAATTTTGGCCCATTCCTCCTGACAGAACTGGTGTAACTGAATCAGGTTTGTAGGCCTCCTTGCTCGCACACGCTTTTTCAGTTCTGCCCACAAATTTTCTATATGATTGAGGTCAGGGCTTTGTGATGGCCACTCCAATACCTTGACTTTGTTGTCCTTAAGCCATTTTGCCCCAACTTTGGAAGTATGCTTGGGGTCATTGTCCATTTGGAAGACCCATTTGCGACCAAGCTTTAACTTCCTGACTGATGTCTTGAGATGTTGCTTCAATATATCCACATAATTTTCCTTCCTCGTGATGCCATCTATTTTGTGAAGTGCACCAGTCCCTCCTGCATCAAAGCACCCCCACAACATGATGCTGCCACCCCCGTGCTTCACGGTTAGGAGGGTGTACTTCGGCTTGCAAGCCTCCCCCTTTTTCCTCCAAACATAACGATGGTCATTATGGCCAAACCGTTCTATTTTTGTTTAATCAGACCAGAGGACATTTCTCCAGAAAGTATGATCTTTGCCATTAAAAAAGCCAGATTACGGTGGGGACAGTTTTGGAGCAGTGGCTTCTTCCTTGCTGAGTGGCCTTTCAGGTTTTGTCAATGTAGGACTTGTTTTACTGTGGATATACAGTGGGGAGAACAAGTATTAGATACACTGCCGATTTTGCAGGTTTTCCCACTTACAAAGCATGTAGAAGTCTGTAATTTGTATCATAGGTACTCTTCAACTGTGAGAGACAGAATCTAAAACAAAAATCCAGAAAATCACATTGTATGATTTTTAAGTAATTAATTAGCATTTTATTGCATGACATAAGTATTTGATACATCAGAAAAGCAGAACTTAATATTTGGTACAGAAACCTTTGTTTGCAATTACAGAGATCATACGTTTCCTGTAGTTCTTGACCATGTTTGCACACACTGCAGCAGGGATTTTGGCCCACTCCTCCATACAGACATTCTCCAGATCCTTCAGGTTTCGGGGCTGTCGCTGGGCAATACGGACTTTCAGCTCCCTCCAAAGATTTTCTATTGGGTTCAGGTCTGGAGACTGGCTAGGCCACTCCAGGACCTTGAGATGCTTCTTACGGAGCCTCTCCTTAGTTGCCCTGGCTGTGTGTTTCGGGTCGTTGTCATGCTGGAAGACCCAGCCACGACCCATCTTCAATGCTCTTACTGAGGGAAGGAGGTTGTTGGCCAAGATCTCGCGATACATGGCCCCATCCATCCTCCCCTCAATACGGTGCAGTCGTCCTGTCCCCTTTCAGAAAAGCATCCCCAAAGAATGATGTTTCCACCTCCATGCTTCACAGTTGGGATGGTGTTCTTGGGGTTGTACTCATCCTTCTTCTTCCTCCAAACACGGCGAGTGGAGTTTAGACCAAAAAGCTCTATTTTTGTCTCATCAGACCACATGACCTTCTCCCATTCCTCCTCTGGATCATCCAGATGGTCATTGGCAAACTTCAGACGGGCCTGGACATGCGCTGGCTTGAGCAGGGGGACCTTGCGTGCACTGCAGGATTTTAATCCATGACGGCGTAGTGTGTTACTAATGGTTTTCTTTGAGACTGTGGTCCCAGCTCTCTTCAGGCCATTGACCAGGTCCTGCCGTGTAGTTCTGGCCTGATACCTCACCTTCCTCATGATCATTGATGCCCCACGAGGTGAGATCTTGCATGGTGCCCCAGACCGAGGGAGATTGACCGTCATCTTGAACTTCTTCCATTTTCTAATAGTTGTTGCCTTCTCACCAAGCTGCTTGCCTATTGTCCTGTAGCCCATCCCAGCCTTGTGCAGGTCTACAATTTTATCCCTGATGTCCTTACACAGCTCTCTGGTCTTGACCATTGTGAAGAGGTTGGCGTCTGTTTGATTGAGTGTGTGGACAGGTGTCTTTTATACAGGTAACAAGTTCAAACAGGTGCAGTTAATACAGGTAATGAGTGGAGAACAGAAGGGCTTCTTAAAGAAAAACTAACAGGTCTGTGAGAGCCGGAATTCTTACTGGTTGGTAGGTGATCAAATACTTATGCCATGCAATAAAATGCAAATTAATTATTTGAAAATCCTACAATGTGATTTTCTGGATTTTTGTTTTAGATTCCGTCTCTCACAGTTGAAGTGTACCTATGATAAAAATTACAGACCTCTACATGCTTTGTAAGTAGGAAAACCTGCAAAATCGACAGTGTATCAAATACTTGTTCTCCCCACTGTAGATACTTTTGTACCCGTTTCCTCCAGCATCTTCACAAGGTCCTTTGCTGTTGTTCTGTGATTGATTTGCACTTTTCACACCAAAGTACGTTCATCTCTAGGAGACAGAACGCGTCTCCTTCCTGAGCGGTATGGCGGCTGTGTGGTCCCGTGGTGTTTATACTTGCGTACTATTGTTTGTACAGATGAACGTGGTACCCTCAGGCGTTTGGAAATTGCTCCCAAGGATGAACCAGACTTGTGGAGGTCTACAATTTTTTTTTCTGAGGTCTTGGCTGATTTCCCCATGATGTTTAGCAAAGAGGCACTGAGTTTGAAGGTAGGCCTTGAAATGCATCCACAGGTACACCTCCAATTGACTCAAATGATGTCAATCAGCCTATTAGAAGCTTCTAAAGCCATGACATCATTTTCTGGAATTTTCCAAGCTGTTTAAAGGCACAGTCAAACTTCTGACCCACTGGAATTGTGATATAGTGAATTATAAGTGAACTAATCAGTCTGTAAACAATTGTTTGAAGAATGACTTGTTCAACCTAAGTGTATGTAAACTTCCGACTTCAACTGTATACAGGCGCTGGATTCTGTTGGCTGTGTATTGTGTGTTTGTGCTTGTGAGCCAGAGGGTGTGTAACTGTATACTGCTATTCCTGCGTATCAAAGCCAGCAATCAGCTTAAGGCGGAGCTAATTGATTCTGTTTGGTACAGGATATGGCATCAGAGGAAAACCGAATGTTACAGCTAGTGTTTACCTCATAACACCACACCCAATGGATTTCTGAGGAAATGGATAGTGCAATTATTGTATAGTTTGTCAGCAGTTTCCAGCCATTGTAAAGGGGTCCAAGTCCCCATATCATCTGTTGTGTAGATGTTTTTTTTGTTGCACTTCAGCTCATGTCTTGAGGGTTGGAAACGTCTTGATGTTGGAGTGAACTATCATTTGAGATTAAGGTGGCAGTTCTGTCACCTGGGATAAAGCAGGGTACTGGGTAGTGTGTGCCTGCTTAGGGGACTGGAACACATGCAGAGGCAAACTAGATGACCCAGAGTCATGGTCCTCATGAATTCACTGTGATGACTACCAATAACCACCATGGCTCCCAAGGCGTTCCTGAGAGCGGGGAACCTGATCCCGATTTAGCGTTGTTTGCCCTCAGGTGGATGGTTTCTTGTTGGGAATGTGATCCCAGAGTCCCCATCTGGATCCGTTTGTCCCGCTGGAGATCGTGGACACTGTAGACCGCTAATTTCTGATTGTTCACTTTGCGAGAGTGGAGACTCGAGGCCATGGTGTGGTCTAACGCATTTAATACATGTGTACGTAAATGTACATTAGATATGCAAGATTGTAAGGGCAAGTTACATCTTAGATGCAAGAGCATAGTACAAAATTAATAGCATGGCATTTCTGTCAACAGCATGTTGAAAGCAGTGGCTAAAAAGCCCTAATGGCTAAGAAGCAAATGACACAAAAGGCCAATTATTCTTCTGAGTCTCAAGACTATATAATCATTCTGAATTACGTATACATGCATCATTGAACACATTGGGTGATATGAATCTCATTCAACTTTCATTTGAACAATGAGAACAGTGAGGCATCTGCTGATTTGAGTACAGAGAGTAATATTCAGCAGCTTAAGCCAGTTCAAGGTTGGATTGTCACAAGTTGAGGCCTCTGAGAATTCTGTGTGATCTGGGTCACATGGTTATAGAAAAACACTTCAAAGTACTTCAAATAATTGTAATGTTTGTGTAAGCAATTAAGTAGGTCACGCATATTATTATGGTAAGCAAAGATATACAGTCGTGGCCAAATGTTTTGAGAATGACAATTATTGGTCTCCACAAAGTTTGCTGCTTCAGTGTTCTTAGATCTTTATGTCAGTAGTTACTATGGTACACTGAAGTATAATTACAAGTATTCCATAAGTGTCAAAGGCTTTCATTGACAATGACATTCAGTTTATGCAAAGAGTCAATATTTGCAGTGTTGACCCTTCTTTTTCAAGACCTCTGCAATCCACATCCTGACTGATGGCAGGCCATTCTTGCATAATCAATGCTTGGAGTTTGTCAGAAGTTGTGGGTTTTTGTTTGTCCACCCGCCTCTTGAGGATCGACCACAAGTTCTCAATGGGATTAAGGTCTGGGGAGTTTCCTGGCCATGGACCCAAAATGTCGATGTTTTGTTCCCCGAGACATTTAGTTATCACTTTTGCCTTATGGCAAGGTGCTCCTTCGTGCTGGAAAAGGCATTGGCCATCACCAAACTGTTCTTTGATGGTTGGGAGAAGTTGCTCTCGGAGGATGTGTTGGTACCATTCTTTATTCTTGGCTGAGAAGCAACCCCACACATGAATGGTCTGAGGATGCTTTACTGTTGGCATGACACAGGACTGATGGTAGCACTCACCTTGTCTTCTCCGGACAAGGCGTTTTCCGGATGGCCCAAACAATCGGAAAGGGGATTCATCAGAGAAAATTACTCTAACCCAGTCCTCAGCAGTTCAATCCCTGTACCTTTTGCAGAATATCAGTCTGTCCCTGATGTTTTTCCTGGAGATAAGTGGCTTCTTTACTGCCCTTCTTGACACCAGGCCATCCTCCAAAAGTCTTCGCCTCACTGTGCGTGCAGATGCACTCACACCTGCCTGCTGCCATTCCTGAGCAAGCTCTGCACTGGTGGTGCCCCGATCCCGCAGCTGAATCAACTGTGAAGCCCTTTTTGTGCAAAGCAATGATGAAGGCATCATGGTTCCTTGAAGGTAACCATGATTGACAGAGGAAGAACAATGATTTCAAGCACCACCCTCCTTTTAAAGCTTCTAGTCTGTTATTCTGACTCAATCAGCATGACAGAGTGATCTCCAGCCTTGTCCTCGTCAACACTCTCACCTGTGTTAACGAGACAATCACTGACATGATGGCAGCTGGTCCTTTTGTGGCAGGGCTGAAATGCAGTGTAAATGTTTTTTGGGGATTAAGTTCAAGAGGGATTTTGCAATTAATTGCAATTCATCTGATCACTCTTCATGACATTCTGGAGTATATGCAAATTTCCATCATCAACACTTATGGCCACGACTGTACAGACGTGCTCAAATTTGTTGGTTCAACAAATTTTTATTTAACATAATATTGTAAATAATAAAACAAATGAAAATGGCATGGACAAAAATGATGGGACCCTTAACCTAATATTTTGTTGCACAAACTGCAATCAAACATTTTCTGTAGCTCTCAATGAGACATCTGCACCTGTTAACAGGTAGTTTGACCCACTCTTCTTGAGCAAACTGCTCCAGCTGTCTCAGGTTTGATGGGTGCCTTCTCCTGACTGCAAGTTTCAGCTCTTTTGTTTATAGATGTTCGATAGGATTCAGATCAGGACTTTTTTTATTTATTTCACCTTTATTTAACCAGGTAGGTCAGTTGAGAACAAGTTCTCATTTGCAACTGTGACCTGGCCAAGACAAAGCAAAGCAGTGCGACAAAAACAACACAGAGTTACACAGTAAACAAACATAGTCAAAAACACAATAGAAAATCTATATACAGAGTGCAAAATGTAGTGCAAAATGCAGTAAGGTTAGGAGGTAGGACAATAAATAGACCATAGTGGTGAAATAAATTACAGATTATCATCATTAACACAGGAATGAAGGATGTGCAAATTATGATGTGCAAATAGATATACTGGAGTGCAAGATTTGTGAAAATAACAAAAATAAATATAAATATGGGGATGAGGTAGTAGTGTGGGCTATTTACAGAAGGGCTATATACAGGTGCAGTGATCGATAAGCAGCTTTGACAACTGATGCTTAAAGTTATTGAGGGAGATAGGAACCTCTAGCTTCAATGATTTTTGCAATTCGTTCCAGTCATTGACAGGAGCGAACTGGAAGGAATGGCGGCCAAAGGAGGTGTTGGCTTTGGGGGTGACCAGTGAGATATACCTCCTGGAGCGCATGCTACGGGTGGGTGTTGCTATCGTGACCAGGGAGCTGAGATAGGGTGGGGATTTACCTAATAAGACTTATAGATGACCTGGAGCCAGTGGGTTTGGCGACGAATATATAATGAAGGCCAGCCAACGAGAGCATACAGGTCGCAGTGGTGGGTAGTGTATGGGGCTTTGGTGACAAAACGGATGGCACTGTGATAGACTACATCCAATTTGCTAAGTAGAGTGTTGGAGGCTAGTTTGTAAATGACATGGCCGAAATCAAGGATCGGTAGGATAGTCAGTTTTACAAGGGCATGTTTGGCAGCATGAGTGAAGGAGGCTTTGTTGCGAAATAGGAAGCCAATTCTGGATTTAATTGTGGATTGGAGATGGTTGATGTGAGTCTGGAAGTTGAGTTGAGTTTACAGTCTAACCAGATGCCTAGGTATTTGTAGGTGTCCACGTATTCTAATTCGGACCCGTCGAGAGTAGTGATGATAGTCCGGTGGGCGGGTGCTGGCAGCGTTCGATAGAAAAGCATGCACTTAGTTTTACTAGCGTTTTAAGAGCAGTTGGAGGCCACGGAAGGAGTGTTGTATGGCATTGAAGCTTGTTTGAAGGTTAGTAAACACAGTGTCCAAAGAGGGGCCAGATGTATACAGAATGGTGTCATCTGCGTAGAGATGGATCAGAGAGTCACCAGCAGCGAGAGTGACATCGTTGATGTATATAGAGAAAAGGGTTGGCCCAAGAATTGAACCCTGTGGCACCCCCATAGAGACTGCCAGAGGATCGGACAATAGGCCCTCCGATTTGACTTATAGAAGGCCACTTCAGAATAGTCCAATGTTTTGTCTTATCCGTTCTTGGGTGCTTTTAGCTGTGTGTTTTGGGTCAGTATCCTGTTGGAGGACCTGAGACCGAGCTTTCTGACACTGGGCAGTACATTTAGCTCCAGAATGCCTTGATAGTCTTCAGATTCAAGGCACCCTGTGCCAGGCGCAGTAAAGTAGCCCCAAAACATATCTGAGCCTCCATGTTTCACTGTAGATATGGTGTTATTTTCTTTGAAAGCTTAATGTTTTGATGTCTGAACATCGAGCTGATGTGATTTGCCAAAAATGTGTCCTGGCACCCTGTGCCAGTTGCCTGTCCAAAGGACATTCTCCCAGTAGGATTGTGGCTTGTCAATATGCATTTTAGCAAATTCCAGTCTGGCTTTTTCTTTCAGAAGTGGAGTCTTCCTGGGTCTTCTTCCATGGAGCCCACTTTCACTCAAAAAGCGACAGATGGAGCGATCAGAAACTGACGTATCTTCACCTTGGAGTTCAGCTTGTATCTGTTCGGCAGTTATCCTTGGTTCTTTTTCTACCATTCGCACTATCCTTCTGTTCAATCTGGTTCTCCTCCGTCCTCAACACGCATACTGAGCTCATGCAGCTGACACTACACTGATTAGGGAGAGGAGCTGTCTGACCTGTCACTCACGCACGCACGCACTCTCTTTTTCACATACTCACATACTGCAGTGCATACTGCATACCGTGTCGTAACTGTGGGTTGTGAGAAGAGTAAATGTCACATCTAGAACAGTTGTTACTAGTTAATGTCAGTGTGTTTGATGACGACAACAGCGTTCAGTGTGTTGGTGTTGAGAGAGCTCTGGAACCATGAATCTTGTCCCTCTTCACCGTGTGTGATGCCAGTGCTAGTATTCCCCTGTGCCCCTACCTTTGTGTGTGTGTGTGTGTGTGTGTGTGATGTCCCGTCATTGTTGTTGTGTGGCTTTTAGACCATTAGTGTGTGACTGCCTAATAGCATTAATGTTTTTATCTGATCTAACGGGACAAAAGCTCTACCCTCCCTCCCTTTACCTTTCTCACCCCCCATCCACCTCTCTTCATCCCATTACTGGCTCGCTATAATGGCCTGTAATGGGATCTGAGGCCTTCTGTCACCACAGAGAAAGAGAGAATGAGTGAGAGGAGAGGGGGGTGAGACTACAAAGGGAGGGGAAGTAAGAAAGGCAGGAGAGGAGAGAGATTGAGAGAATATATATATATTTATTTATTTATTTTAAACTGAGACATCCATATCTCTCCAAAGTGTACACAGTTCCTTAGTAATTTCAATGCACATTTATGATTCTACAACTTTTAAGGTTATATATAAAAATAAATAAGTAAGCTTTCCTAGCTGTGCCATTGAAGAGATGGAGCAAGCATACTTGTAGTTGTTTTGTTTGGAACACAGCCCAGCATCCCCGACTTAACCCAGTTATAACGGTCCGTTATAACTCGCAATCTGGGTCAGGTGAGCATAATTTGAAAACTTTTATTGCCAACATGACTAGGTAAATTATAAAATAAGGCAATTCGGAGAAGCATGTTGTAATTTTGGTGCTCATAGAATGGAGTCGTGTGCATTCAGATGCGTGTTCCGCAGCACATTTTCTCCATAATACAACAAACATGGACTCATTCTGTTCAGTACAACCCAGGGTATAACACCATAACATCTTGTAACTGTACATCAAACACAGTGATCATAAACGTTGACACTATGACATGCGTTTTATGCAGTGTTGGGGGAAAAGTACCCAATTGTCATACTTGAGTAAAAGTAAAGATGCCTTAACAGAAAATGACTCAAGTAAAAGTGAAAGTCACCCAGTAAAATACTACTTGAGTAAAAGTCTGAAATTATTTGGTTTTTCTAAATATACATAAGTATCAAAAGTAAATGTAATTGTTAAAATATACTTAAGTATCAAACGCAAAAGTATGAATCATTTCAAATTCCTTATTATGCAAACCAGAAGGCACCATTTTCTTGGTTTTAAATGTACGGATAGCCAAGGGGCACACTCAGACATTTACAAATGAAGCATTTGTGTTTAGTGAATCTGCCAGATTAGAGGCCGTAGGGATGACCAGCAATGTTCTCTTGATAAGTGTGTGAATTGGACAATTTTCATGTCCTGCTAAGCATTCAAAATGTAATGAGTACTTTTCGGTGTCAGGGGAAAATGTATTAAGTACAGATACCAAAAAAAACGAGTACTTTAAAGTATTTTACACCCCTGGTTTTATATGTAAATTTGAAGTGCACATTTTGACTCCGAGGTGTTTGGCTTGCGTGCTTGTATGACATCAACGCGGTATTCGTTATAATCCTCAACGTCTCATCTTTCAAAATACAAAATACAGTCCTTGTAATTTACAGAAATTCACTATACGACGAGAAAGAGCTGCCCATTGTGAAGCGGAGACACTTAGCTCTGTCATGTATAGCATGTTACTGTACAGCCACTGTCTTCTAATTCTTCTATACAGTAAATCCAGTCATTAATCCAACCCTGTCATGTCACATCAGTCATAATGACATATTTCAATCCTGAAAGGACAGAAGGGAGTGAGGAAGGAAGGATGTACTTTAAAGGGGCTTCTGGCTGCTCTAGGGACCATGTCCTCTTTCTGTAGTGTGTCCTCTCTCTTCCTTTCAGTCTGAGAGTGATGACATTCACAGGCCTCCATCCTCTCATCCCTAAGCCCCTCTCGGGAGCTGTGTGTGTGTTTACGCGTTTTGATGGTTTAACCGGCTTGTGTGTGTACGCAGTAGCACAGTTATGGGTCAGTAATTTTTAAAGGGAGCTAGAGCAGCTCTTCTGGCCCTCAGTGTCCCTGAAGAGACTGGCCTCTGTCTGACACACACACAAACACACTGTGTCCCCAAAGAGCATGCGTCTTGATGTATAATACAGACGCAAGTAACATGTCCCTAAATGTCTCAGAGAGAGAGAGAGAGGATGGGGCTAGTAGGTCTGAGGCAGGTCTCACTTTCAGAGCATCTTAGAAAGAGAAAAGGGCTATGGTACCTCAGCTGTGAGTGCACACACAACCACACACACACACACGCACACACACACAAAGCTAGATCAGAGTGAAAGAAGTGTACTGTAACAGTCATTAATATTCTCTGACACATCTGACCTGTTCTATTCTAGCACGGACAAAGGCTGTGTGTGTGATAGGGCCTGGCCCCATGTCTGTGACTGGTCTCTGCCTATAGCTGTCCTGTATAGCCCTGTTCTCTATAGCCTTGTTCTCTGTTGTTCAGACACACACACCTAGACAGAGACGCCAGACAGCTTGTTGTCCCTGACAGACCATTAATCACCTGTCTGTTTCTGGCACACACACACCTCTACCCTAACACACACACACACCTCTCAGACCCTCTTAGCCAGGACAAAGATCTGAGCGTAATTGAGTATTTTGCTTCAAGAGGCTCTCCACCTAACAAAGAGAAACACTAAACCAACACCACACACACTGTAGACTAGGAGTTCCTGTTAGCGTGACAGAGAGGGGGAGAATGGTCAGGGATGGATGGATGGATAGATTCATAGAGAGACCGATGAAGGTATGTGTCAGGACAGAACAGAGGGACAAAGAGGGAGGGGAAGAGAAAGGGGGTAGCTGATGAGGGGGAGAGAGAGGGGTAAGGCTACACCCAGCTACATCTACTTACATCTCAGGAGAGAGAGAGTGGTGGAGGAGGGGAGGGGTTAAGGAGAGGGTGGAGGAGGGGAGGGGTTAAGGAGAGGGTGGAGGAGGGGAGGGGTTAAGGAGAGGGTGGAGGAGGGGAGGGGTTAAGGAGAGGGTGGAGGAGGGAGAGGGTGGGGGAGGGGTTAAGGAGAGGGTGGAGGAGGGGAGGGGTTAAAGGGGGGGGGGTGGTGGTGGATTGATAGGGGAGTGGTTAAGGAGGATGGAGAGGGTGGCGGAGGAGAGGAGGATGGGGAGGGGTTAAGGAGAGGGTGGAGAGGTTAAGGAGAGGGTGGAGGGGTTAAGGAGAAGGGAGGGGTTAAGGAGATGGTGGTGGAGGAGGGAGGGGTTAAGGAGAAGGGAGGGGTTAAGGAGATGGTATAGGAGGGTAGGAAAGAAAAGGTTAGAAAACTCCCAAACTAAAGTGGGAGGGAAAGGAAGAGAACCAGATGAATAGAGATGAGCTGGACTAGTGTGTGTTGTTTCTATTTTCTGAGGTTTTCTGTTGAGACACAAACACACACACACACCGTCTTGGTACCATCGGGGCGTGTGCATGTGCGTGCACGTTTAGAGAATGCAGTCCTCTGGTCCGGTGCAAGCAAACAAGAGGCTGGAAGGGGACGGGGTTAATACACACACACACACACACACCCCTTCCCTGTGGAGTGTGTGACATGACATGTAATCTTAACTCAGCAGCATCTCCAGGCCTCTTTAATAAAACACACATCAAAGACATTCTAGCAGGCCTGGCATTTAACACACACACACACACACACACACACGGTACACACATACAGGTAACTGCCAAAATAAAGGAAACACTTGAGTAAATGAGGGATTCAAAGTATATTGAAAGCAGGTGTTAATTAAGCAATTTCATATCCCATCATGCTTAGGGTCATGTATAAAAATGCACAGTTGCCCATTATTTTGGCTACCATGGCTAGAAGAAATCTCAGACTTTTTGAAAGAGGGTTTTCAAAGGAGCATATAGGGTTTAAAGGGTGTGTGTGTGTGTGTGTGTGTGTGTGTGTGTGTGTGTGTGTGTGTGTGTGTGTGTCTGTCACCAGATCTCAACCCAATTGAACACTTATGGGAGATTCTAGAGCGGTGCCTGAGACAGGTTTTTCTATCAACAAAACACCAAATGATGGAATGTCTCATGCAAGAATGGTTTCTCATCCCTCCAATAAAGTTAGACACTTGTAGAATCTTTCTAAGAAAACTGTTCTGGTGGTTTGTGGTAGCCCCAGACCCTATTATGTTGGTGTTTCCCTAATTTTGGCAGTTACCTGTACATAGACATGTTTTGTTAACGTGTGTCACGTTATTGTACCTGAGCTCATTGTGTGTGCGTGCGTGCATGCAGACTTCAGGTTGCCTCGTCTGTATATGGCAGTATGTCTACTGTCTCTAAGGAGAGTCAAGACCTGGTTATGACATAGAGGCGTGGAGGTGATCGACCCAGTCGGTGTTAGATAGAATGTCGCGACCCTGACCGCTTGTGGGGAAAACAACCGGTGGTTACCTAGGTTACCCCATTGGGCTCACAGCAAGAACTTTACTTTTTCAAACTGTTTTCTTCAAATCAAGTTTTATTGGTCACATACACATATTTGGCAGATGTTATTGCGGGTGTAGCGAAATGGGCAGTAATATCTAACAATTCACAACACTGCACACAAATATAAAAGTAAAATAATGGAATTAAGAAATATATAAATATTAGGATGAGCAATGTCGGCGTTGCATTGACTAAAATACAGTAGAATAGTATAGTATATACATATGAGATGAGTAAAGCAGTATGTAAACATTATTAAAGTGACTGGTGTTCTATTATTAAAGTGGCCAGTGATTCCATGTCTATGTATATAGGGCAGCAGCCTATAAGGTGTAGGGTTGAGTAACCGGGTGGTAGCCGGCTAGTTATTTTAAGTCTGATGGCCTTGAGATAGAAGTTGTTTTTCAGTCTCTTGGTCCCAGTTTTGATGCACCTGTACTGACCTCGCCTTCTGGATGATAGCGGAGTGAACAGGCCGATGTCCTTGATGATCTTTTTGGCATACCTGTCCTGTGACATCTGGTGCTTTAGGTGTCCTGGAGGGCAGGCAGTGTGCCCCCGGTTATGCGTTGGGCAGACCGCTCCACCCTCTGGAGAGCCCTGCGGTTGCGGGCGGTGCAGTTGCTGTACCAGGCGGTGATACAGCCCGACAGGATGCTCTCTATTGTGCATCTGTAAAAGTTCTGACTTTCTTCAGCCTCCTGAGTTTGAAGAGGTGCTGTTGCGCCTTCTTCACCACACTGTCTGTGTGGGTGGACCATTTCAGATTGTCAGTGATGTGTACGCTGAGGAACTTTAAGCTTGATTTAATATGTCCGTAAACACTCCATCCAGCTGGTCTGCGAATGCTTTGAGGACGCGGCTAGGGTTGCCGTCTGGGCCGTCAGCCTTGCGAGGGTTAACAAGTTTAAATGTCTTTCGTCGGCCATGGAGAATGAGAGTCCACAGTCCTTGGGAGCGGGCCACGTCGGTGGCACTGTTACCCTCAAAGCAGGTGAAGAAGGTGTTTAGCTTGTCCGGAAGCAAGACATCGGTGTCCGTGAGGTGGCTGATTTTTTTCCATTTGTTATCTGTGATTGTCTCTAGACCTTGCCACATACGCCTCGTGTCTGAGCCGTTGAATTGCGACTCCACTTTGCCTCTGTACTGACATTTTGTACGAACAGAATAACTACACTGTTTGTATTCAACGTATTCCCAGTCACCTTGCCATTGTTAAATGCGGTGGTTCGCGCTTTCATTTTTGCACGAATGCTGCCATCTATACACGGTTTCTAGTTTGGGTAGGATTTAATAGTCACCGCGGGAACAACACTTCCTGATGAACTGAGTCACTGTATCCTTGTATTCGCCAATGTTATTCACAGAGGCTACCCGGAACATATCCCAGTCCGCGTGATCAAAACGATCTTGAAGCATGGATTCAGATTGGTCAGACCAGCGTTGAATAGACCTTAGCACGGGTACTTCCTTTGAGTTTCTGCCTATAGGAAGGGAGGAGCAAAATGGAGTTGTGATCTAATTTGCAGTGGTTTTCCAGAGTAACACAGTTGTGTTGATAGAGCTTCAGTAGCGTTTTCCCCAAATTTGCTTTGTTAAAATCCCCAGCTACAATCAGTGCGGCCTCAGGATATGTGGTATCCAGTTTGTATGAAGTCTAGTGTAGTTCTTTGAGGGTCGTCGTGGTATCGGCTTGAGGGGGAATATACACGGCTGCGACTATAACCGAAGATAATTGTCTTGGGCGGTAATACGGTCAGCATTTGATTGTGAGGTATTCTAGGTCGGGTGAACAAAAGGACTTGAGTGTATGTTATCACAATCACACCATGAGTAGCTAATCATGAAACACACCACTGCCTTTCTTCTTCCCAGAGAGTTCTTTATTCCTGTTTGCGCGATGTGCTGAGAACCCAGCTTTCTGTATGGACTTGGACAGTAGATAGATACTTTATTGATCCCCCGGGGGGGAAATTTCATTGTCAAGCAGCTACAACAAAACACAGGGCAGGTGCAAAATGCCACAACGAAAGTACACAAAAGACAGATACACGGTACATGATACATAGAGCGGTAGTATGAAAAAGTATAGAAATACAATATATCTGGAGTGCAAAAAAAATAAAAGCTATAAAAAAGACATAGTATGGGTGGTTGGCTGAATATGTACACTATACATTGGTGGATGTTGGATGGTTAACTATACTATACAGGTCGATGGCAGAGAAATACTTCAGTAGCTAAAAATGCGTATGATATGAGCGAGGGTAATAATAGTTTACTTAATAGACAGACTGGGTAAATGAACAGGTAAGTGAAAAATTTTGCATGGTTAAATTAGCTGTACAGTTAAGTATACAGTTATATTTACAGATAAGTGAATACTTGCATGGTTACACAAACTGTAAAGGTAAATGACAGGAAGAGATACTTTAATAGCTAAATGAGTGTATGATATCATTTGGGGTAATAATAGTAATTCCCTTAAAATACAGTCCTTAGTGCGCAGGGTTTAATTACAGACAACTGCACGTATTGCACATTCGATATAGTAAAGGCAATGAGGAAAAGGTGCAATTGACAGGGTACTAATATGCATTCCTGAGTGAATGCCTACGTAAGTTAGGTCCAAGAATTACTAGCAATATTGCACGTGATATGATATACAGTGGGGAGAACAAGTATTTGATACACTGCCGATTTTGCAGGTTTTCCTACTTACAAAGCATGTAGAGGTCTGTAATTTTTATCATAGGTACACTTCAACTGTGCGAGACGGAATCTAAAACAAAAATACAGAAAATCACATTGTATGATTTTTAAATAATTAATTTGCATTTTATTGCATGACATAAGTATTTGATCACCTACCAACCAGTAAGAAATCCGTCTCTCACAGACCTGTTAGTTTTTCTTTAAGAAGCCCTCCTGTTCTCCACTCATTACCTGTATTAACTGCACCTGTTTGAACTCGTTACCTGTATAAAAGACACCTGTCCACACACTCAATCAAACAGACTCCACACACTCAAACAAACAGCTGTGTAAGGACATCAGGGATAAAATTGTAGACCTGCACAAGGCTGGGATGGGCTACAGGACAATAGGCAAGCAGCTTGGTGAGAAGGCAACAACTGTTGGCGCAATTATTAGAAAATGGAAGAAGTTCAAGATGACGGTCAATCTCCCTTGGTCTGGGGCACCATGCAAGATCTCGCTCGTGGGGCATCAATGATCATGAGGAAGGTGAGGGATCAGCCCAGAACTACACGGCAGGACCTGGTCAATGACCTGAAGAGAGCTGGGATCACAGTCTCAAAGAAAACCATTAGTAACACACTGCGCCGTCATGGATTAAAATCCTGCAGCGCACGCAAGGTCCCCCTGCTCAAGCCAGCGCATGTCCAGGCCCGTCTGAAGTTTGCCAATGACCATCTGGATGATCCAGAGGAGGAATGGGAGAAGGTCATGTGGTCTGATGAGACAAAAATAGAGCTTTTTGGTCTAAACTCCACTCGCCGTGTTTGGAGGAAGAAGAAGGATGAGTACAACCCCAAGAACACCATCCCAACCGTGAAGCATGGAGGTGGAAACATCATTCTTTGGGGATGCTTTTCTGCAAAGGGGACAGGACGACTGCACTGTATTGAGGGGAGGATGGATGGGGCCATGTATCGCGAGATCTTGGCCAACAACCTCCTTCCCTCAGTAAGAGCATTGAAGATGGGTCGTGGCTGGGTCTTCCAGCATGACAACAACCCGAAACACACAGCCAGGGCAACTAAGGAGTGGCTCCGTAAGAAGCATCTCAAGGTCCTGGAGTGGCCTAGCCAGTCTCCAGACCTGAACCCAATAGAAAATCTTTGAAGGGAGCTGAAAGTCCGTATTGCCCAGCGACAGCCCCGAAACCGGAAGGATCTGGATGGAGGAGTGGGCCAAAATCCCTGCTGCAGTGTGTGCAAACCTGGTCAAGAACTACAGGAAACGTATGATCTCTGTAATTGCAAACAAAGGTTTCTCTACCAAATATTAAGTTCTGCTTTTCTGATGTATCAAATACTTGTTCTCCCCACTGTAACAACTGTACATGAGTATGTATATACAGACCTGTATGAATAAATAGGTCCTGAGTGAATGAGTGCTGACGGACCAGAGTTACTCACGGATGGATGCATAATTGTTAAACTAGGTCCTAGCACCCCAACAGTTCCAGATCTATGTTGCCGACGGCACGTCACCCTGGTGAGGCTTTATATAGTCTAATAGCCGCCGGCAGGAAGGACCTCCTGTAGCGCTCTCTGAGAGAGCCATGATTCCGGCTGCTTGTTTTAGTCAATTACAAAACCTATATTTTAAGAAAAGTACAGAATGTCTAAAGATTCCTTTTTTAAATTTGCCTGCTCCCTAGCGGTCCTCCTACTTACAAAAAGGTAATATTGTAGTGCTTCCCTCACCCCTTTTCATGACGATGCTAGCGGCTACTTGAGTGAGTGCTTGCTACCTATCGACCGGAACATTAAGCTAGCCAAGACAACAACACAAACGGACTGTACTAAACAAGTTAAATGTCTTACATGTAATGAAATGTTTTCCACACACATAGCTATGTGTTGTCTACTTGGACACCTCTTCCCCACATTTCCCACTCTCCCATACCGGATAGCCTGAAGACGCAGGGCTTTTCTTGCATGCTCTATTTTCCTACACGTGAGCATTGCGAGCCGTAGGTCTGAAGTTTTGACCTGCCTACATGTTCATTGAACAACATTGCAGCTTTTCGGCATGTTCTGTTATTTCTCTATAAAAAAAGGTCAACGACGAAGTTGCCTCTTTTTTTTTACAACTGGGGTGAATGAGAAAGAATGATTGTTTGGGCGTGATCGAGGGGACACCGACGTAAATACCGACTGGGTCTATCTCCTGTTGTCTACCCCTCTCTATAGCTGGGTTATACTGCATGTCACACATACACACTCCCTTCAGCAGCAGCCTCCTCAGTAAATTACGCTCATGTAAACTGTAAGGGCCATTAACCCCCTGACCATTCATTAACCCTTAACACACTCACGTCTGACTCCATGTCTATCTATCTGGATGAAGAATGTACTGCTTGATTTATAGAGATACTTAAACAAACAAATCTAACCATTCTGTACCCCAGCTGCTCTGACAGGGTGCGCTCCTCCCTACTAGCTGGGAGTCATCTCCTCTTGATCTCTCTCTCTCTTCCTCCGTCCATCTCTCTTCCTCTGTCTCTCTCTGTGACCCCTGGGACAGTAATATGTCTGTGATACCCTGTAACCTACTGTCTCATCTGAGCTCCTACTTTAATAAAGGCTGGCTGAGGGAGATGAGCTCAGTTTATTTGCTCTTCGCTGAGTGTGTGTTTGTGTAATACGCCACTGTAGTAAACCTACTCCAGTTCAGTGGATGTGGACAGTGTCATTAATACTAGGCTACCCACGGTGTTTGCAGTTTGGTTCCCAGCCTGTCAAAACTGTCATATTTCACTATTAAACTTGGGTAAGGGAGTACAGAGTTGGAGGGTGAGGGGGTTGATGAATCCAGAGATTGTGACTAACCCCCCTCAACACACACACACACACACACACACACACTGTCCCATCTCTGTGAAATCTGTCTGTCCTTATTTCTCCTCCGAGTCAGCAAACAAACAACTATAACTCTCTTTGTGAGCGCCTGATTGGCTAATGTGTGTGTTTTGAGTGAAAACAAAATGTCTGGTTTTATCTGCAGATCAGCTAACAACCCAACAGAGCCTGATGATTATGATAGTCCGTACACACACACGCGTGCAAGCTCTTACATTCACACGCTAGCTTACACACACGCACTCCTTAGAGCCAGTATAGGATACAATACTGCTGGGAGACCTTGTCTGTTCCTTCTCCAGTTTCAGATGTTCAGAAAAGCTACATAGCCTGTGTGTGTTACGTTGCAATTTTTAATTTCTTGACCTATTATGTGATCTGTGTGCCTCTGTTTACACATTATAAAATGTCTGTGTTTATACTATAAGATAATGTTGAGATATCTGACATATGTCCCTCTCTCTCGTCTTTGTAGGAGATGTGTCTGGTGGCTCCTGAGTCTCCGTCTGAACAGGCCAGGAGAGTCTTCCAAACCTTCGACCCAGAAGGTAATACTGTTCAATGATATTCTCTAGGGTTGGGCGGTATCCAGATTTTCATAGCGTTTCTGTACCATACCGGGGTATACGGTATTACCGGAAGTGCACACGAGCGCTATTAAAATAAAAACGCACAGAACTATTTAGGCAACGGGGATCTTGATCCCGAAGGGGATTGAATGTCTCTGCTGTAACCAAGAAGCTTGATCTTGACACTTAGCCTCTTAGCTTGCAAGTTCGCAAACCAAATGCATAGCTGGAGCCCTGAGCTGGATACCTTAGGTTTCTCATAGTTATACTTAACGTCTAGTTATAAGTAATGGCGTAGCACACACTTTTTTCCAGTATTGAATATCATACCACCTCTATTTTTGAAATGCCCTAACATACAGTATAAACGGTATATCGCCTAATAGTCTCTCTCTCTCTCTCTCTCTCTCACACACCAATACACCAATATCCTGGACATGTTATCTTTTCTCCTCTCCTTCCTGGTAGAGCATGTGCCTCTATAACCTCCCACCTCTATCTCCTCATCCTCTGAGTGGTGGTCCTCTCTCGTCTCATCTCTGCTGTTGTTGTTTTGGTGTGTGTGTGTCCGTGTCCACCCGCCCTCCGCAATCCCCCCACAGCTGAGTCAACCTGCTCCTATCTTCTTCTTCCTCCTTTTGGGGTGACCGGGGGGAAAGGCAAAGAAAGGAGCAAGGATAGAGTGATAGAGAGAGGGAAGAATATTTGATGTGAAGGGAGAGAGAAGGGCAACCATCTCTGTCCAACGTCAGAATTAGATGTTCATCCATGTTTCTCAAGCATCAAATTTAGAATTTGTTCCAAACGCCAAATTTTGAAGTCTTTAAAGTACAGTCATTAACTCCGAATGATTAAGGTTTGGGATAGGCTTAATCTTTTTAAAATCAACTTTCTATCGCTGAATTCGAACTTGCAATCTTTGGAATCCGAGGCAGATGCTTCCACCCATCCGTCATCCCCGTCCACAATGCCCTATTGGCCAGTAACTGAAAGGTTGCTGGATCAAATCCCCGAGCTGACAAGGTAAAAATCTGTTGTTTTGCCCCTGAGCAAGGCAGTTAACCCACTGTTCCCTGGGCACCGATGACGTGGATGTCAATTAAGGCAGCCCCCCGCACTGAGAGACGGGGATATACTACATTGCCAAAAGTATGTGGACGACTGCTCATTCCAAAATCATGGGCATTAATGGAGTTGGTCCCCCCCTTTGTTGCTATAACAACCTCCACTCTTCTGGGAAGACGTTCCACTAGATGCTGGAACATTGCTGCAGGAACTTTCTTCCATTCAGTTGTTCGATGGGGTTGAGGTCAGGGCTATGTGCATCCGCCAAACCCAGATTAATCTGTCGGACTGCCAGTTGGTGAAGCGTGATTCCTCACTCCAGAGAACATGCTTCCACTGCTCCAGAGTCCATTGGTGGCAAGCTTTACACCACTCCAGCCAACGCTTGACATTGTGCATGGTGATCTTTGGCTTGCTGCTCGGCCATGGAAACCCATTTTTATGAAGCTCCCGACAAACCGTTCTTATTGTTGTTCCTTCCAGAGGCAGTTTGGAACTCGTTAGTGAGTGTTGTAACCGAGGACAGACTATTTTTGGCACCCTATAATAGTGCCACGTTGAAACTCACTGAGCTTTTCAGTAAGGCCATTCTTCTGCCAATGTTTGTCTATGGCGATTGCATGGCTGTGTGCTCGATTTTATACACCTGTCAGCAACAGGTGTGGCAGAAGTAGCCGAATCCACTAATTTAAAGGGGTGTCTACATACCTTTTTGTGTATGTACGGAGAGATGAGGTTCCACATGGCTCATGATGCATGTTGCCGAAGTGTGTGTGTTCAGCTGAAGACTTATAATATCACCAAAGTCTTAACACACACACACCCCATGGACCAGACATGCACCGACACATTTGTGTGTTTGTCGCAGTCTTTGATGTCTGTCTTTTAGTGAGCATTCCAGCAGGAATTGAAGCGTAATCTTTTCTGACGCAGTAAACAACATTCCTCCATTTCGTGTTTATAAGAACAATATGCCTCTTAGCAGGGCTGAGGGTGTGTGTGCGCCTGTGTGTGTTGAATTTCCTAACAAAGTGAGCCTCACCAGCTGAGAGTAGTCTGTTCTGGTCGCCTCCACACCAAATATGTAGTAAACACACTGACCCATTCAGACCAGAGAGGGAGAAACCGAGAGAAGTTGATAGGTATGTCTGCGCTGAGATCAGTTTCTGCTGTTTCGTGAGATTTTTTTCATGCATTTCATATGGATGTTTATACACACTAGAACCAGGAGAGTTGAGAGCAGTGTCAAAGCCCTATAAATCTGCCAGTGTCACATCTTGAGTCGGCCCAGTTCACTGTGTTATAGAAGAGAGGCGCCAGAGTACACATATCCACATGTACGCAATAATTTACACACACACACATCCCACGCAATCATTTACACACACATCCCACAGGTACGCAATCATTTACACACATACCATATGCACGCAGTAATTTACACACACAGGTCTAACATGCACATGTGTGCATGTTAGACCTGTGTGTGTAACATAACATAACATGCAGGTTGTGATACAGTCTGGATTCGAATCAGGTTGTCTGTAGTGACGCCTCTAGCACTGAGATGCAGTGTCTTAGACCACTGCGCCACTTGGGAGCCCAAAAGTCCTTCCCAATGCACACACACACACACACACACGGTGTAAGGTACTTAAGTACAAATACTTTCAAGTACTACTTAAGTAGTTTTTTGGCGTATCTGTACTTTACTTTACTATTAATAATTTTGACAATTTTTACCTCACTACATTCCTAAAGAAGAAAAGTACTTGTTACACCATACATTTTCCCTGACACCCAAAAGTACTCATTACATTTTGAATGCTTAGCAGGACAGGAAAATGGTCCAATTCACACACTTATCAAGAGAACATCACTGGTCATCCCTACTGCCTTTGACACACATGCTTAGTTTGTAAATTATGTTTGAGTGTGCCCCTGGCTATACGTGAATTAAAACATCTAGAATATTATGCTGTCTGGTTTGGTTAATATAAGTAACTTGAAATGATTTATACTTTTACTTTTGATACTTCAGTACATTTTATCAATTACATTTACTTTTGATACTTAAGGATATTTAAAACCCAATACTTTGACTTTTACTCAAGTAGTATTTTACTGAGTGACTCACTTTTACTTGTCATTTTTTGTTACGTATCTTTACTTTTATTCAAATATGATAATTAGGTACTTTTTCCACCACTGCACACAGTCGTGCGCAGCTAACCTTGTGGGGACATGCAATTCAGTCCCATTCAAAGTCTTATTTTCCCTAACCCGTACCCTTACCCTAACTCCTAAAACTAACCCTATCTCCTAAACCAAATTCTAACACTAATTCTAACCTTAACCCTAAACCCCCTAGAAATAGCATTTGACCTTGTGGGGACCAACAAAATGTCCCCAGTTAGTCAAATTTTTGTTGGTTTAATATTCTGGTCCCAATAAGTATAGTTAAACGTCCACAATCATATGTTAGTATTTAAAGTAGACGGGTAGGACATGCGTACACACGTGGTAGTGTTTAAAGCTGGTCTTCTCAGGTAGAGAAGTCATAGCTGAGGAATGTAGGTCAGACAGAGGAGAGGACAAGGCCTGCAGTCGTGCTTTTGCGTGTGTGTATGCTTGCATGTGTGCGTTTTGTAAATGGTGTGTTCAATGTGAGGGAAGGTGAAGGCCTTACCTGTCCTCTCTCACTGGGAGTTGCTGATAATGGGGCACCTTCTCCACCCCACCTCTTTGATCATGACTCCCAGAAAACCAAACCACAGAATTGCTGAGGAATCTGAGGACTGTCTCTTGCTATGTTTGGACTAAAATGATCTGACAAATATTCTCTTTCTCTCCTGATAGATAATGGCTTTATTCCAGACTCTCTGTTGGAGGAGGTGATGAAGGCACTAGACCTCGTCTCAGAACCCGAATACTAGTAAGTGTGTGTGTGTACTCTTGTCCAGAGCCAGTTCCAGTCCTCAGCTCATGTTTCACTGCTGCTGGATGAAGAGCAGAGAGAACACAGACCGAACCAGAGAGCGAGAACACTAAACGTGTAGAGGGAGCGAGAAAGAGGGCAGGGGAGGACGGAGGGGGACATTAAACTACTAGCAGGAAGACTGAGAGGAAATGCTTTAAAGTGCTGCTTCAAACAAGGTTTGGGTTTGCCCCGCCTTAAGGTCAGCCCAGATCACACAGTCATCAGCTGACCTGACCACACCAACCTGGGCAGCTTTCACACTGTGGGGACAAGACTGACCAGTTCAAGTTACAATGTCAGAAAAGTTAGCTGTTAGCTGAACACAACCATGTTTCTTAGAAAAGACAAGCCGTACACTCTGCGGTGCCGATACATTTAACAAACTTTCAACAGCTATGCTGCCTTCATCAGGGTTTCATCTATAACCATGTTTCTAACTAGCTGGATAAGTGTGTATATAAATGTGTGTGTTTGTTTAAAAATGCGCAGCTGATGAGTATATGTGTGTCACAAGTTCACCACATAAACAAACACTGAACAGCAGGATGAAATTGAAGGTTTAGAGTGGGGGATAGTGAAATTCAAAGGGCTTTATTGGCATGGGAAACATGTTTACATTACCATGGCAAGTGGAATAGATCATAAATAAAAGTTTCAAAAGAATAGAGACATTTATATTACTGGCTATGTACAGTGTAACAATGTGCAAATAGTTGAAGTAAGTTGAAGTAAATAATTAGAAAAGGATACTTTTGTGTATGTATAGTGTATGTGGACACCCCTTCAAATTAGTTGATTCGGCTATTTCAGCCACACCCGTTGACACGTGTATAAAATCGAGCACACAGCCGTGCAATCTCCATAGGCCAACATTGGCAGTAGAATGGCCTTACTGAAGAGCTCAGTGACTTTCAACGTGGCACCGTCATAGGATGACACCTTTCCAACAAGTCAGTTCTTCAATTTTCTGCCCTGCTAGAGTTGCCCCAATCAACTGTAAGTGCTGTTATTGTGAAGTGGAAATGTCTAGGAGCAACAACGGCTCAGCCGCTAAATGGAAGGCCACACAAGCTCACAGAACGGGACCGCCGGGTGCTAAAGCGCATACCGTGTAAAAAATCGATATCTTGTAATTATTAAGTTAAGTATCTAAAATATGCTACATTTTCAGTAGTGCAGTTTGGTTTGCTAATTTAGTAGCTAGTTACACATTTCAGACTACCGATTGATCATTGTTCTAACTCCCCCTTGTGATAGTGTAATGCAATGACAGAATGACGCAATTTACCACAATCTACCACAAATTCTAGAAAGTGTACAATCTTATATAGAGCCATTATTGCATGGAACTCCGTTCCATCTCATATTGCTCAAATAAACAGCAAACCTGGTTTCAAAAACAGATAAAGCAACACCTCACGGCACAACGCCTCCACTATTTGACCATTTATATGCAGGCTACGTGTGCATTTAAAATGTAGTTCTTTCCTTGAGCTGTTCTTGTCTATTAATGTTCTGTTTTATTTCATGTTTTGTGTGGACCCCAGGAAGAGTAGCTTCTGATTTTGCAACCGATAATGGGGATCCTAATATATTGTTTTTAAAAAAATACATTTTGTTGGGGCCGGGTGCTGCAGACTGTTCTAGTGCCCTCGCCAATTAGTTGATGTATACACTGAGTGTACAAAACATTCAAACGTATTAGTATTGAGTTGCAGCCCCTTCTTTTGCCCTCAGAACAGCCTCAATTTGTAGAGGCATGGACTCTACAAGGTGTCGAAAGCATTCCACAGGGATGCTGGCCCATGTTGACTCCAATGCTTCTCAAGTTGGCTGGATGTCCTTTGGGTGGTGGACCATTCTTGATACACACAGGAAACTGTTGAGTGTGGAAAACCCAGCAGCGTTGCCGTTCTTGACACAAACCGGTGCGCCTGGCACCTATTGCCGTACCTCGTTCAAAGGCACTTAAATCTTTTTGTCTTGCCCATTCACCCTCAGAATGGCACACATACCCAATTCATGTCTCACTTGTTTCAAGGTTTATAAATCCTTCTCCTCATAGCTTTCACATGGATTCACCTGGTTAGTCTGTCATGGAATGAGTTTGTACACTCAGTGCATGTTGGAGGGTGGGGCTCAAGCTGCATCCCTGTTGCACCCCACAGCCCAGAGGAAAGAAATCTGTTTTTTTTGCCCATTTTAACCGCACTCTATCAATTTATATAGCAGACTCTCATGAGAAATTGAGTCAAAAGCTTTTTTGAAATTAACAAAACATGATAATACTTTGCTTTTGTTTGTCAATTAGTGTGAGTAAGGTAAATGCCTGGTCGGTCGTAGGGTAACTTGGTAAAAAGCCAATTGGACATTTTGCTCAGGACGATGTTTTCACAGAGGAAATGTAAGAGTCTGCTATTAATGTTAATGCAGAGGAATATTTCTCTGACTGCAACATCAGATGACACACACACACACACGCACACAGTCTCTGTGTCTGGGCATGTAACACTACTCTTATTTCTGCCTTAAAAGGGAAATGTTTCGCTGTTTTATCACTGTGGAATAAGAATAATATTTCTGCTGTAACACAGGAATGTCTAGTGGTATATTTAGTATCACATCACTATTTCTGCACACATACACATACCAGAACTCCTCATCATCAGACGAGGTTATCGTACATTTCTCCAGGGATCGCTTTCTTACACAAAAGCTTTGACAGAACATGACACATTTATAACTTACCGACAGCCCTTCTGACTACCACCCACTCCCTCCACCCCTCGCGCTCCCTCTTCCTCCTCACCTCTACCCCTCCCTCCTCACCTGCACCCCTTCTCCTCACCTGCACCCCTTCCCCCATCCCTCCTCAGCTGCACCCCTTTTCCTCACCTCCACCCTTTCCCTTCCTCTATTTCTCTCCCAATGTCCCTTGTCACTACCCCCTTTCTCTCCTCCTTCTCGCCCTCCAGCAGACACAAGTTTTATCACTGCTTTAAAATGGGGCAGAGTTTGGTTTTCGGAAGAATTGGAGGCCTGTCTCATTGCTGCACTTAGACTATAAGATCACGTTGAAATGTCTGACAAACTTCACGCTTTCCTCTCATCTGTCCTCTCTCTCCCTCCTTCCCTTTCTCTCCCTCGCCCCCTCTCCAGTGTGAGTCTGATGAAGAGTAAGTTGGATCCAGAGGGTTTGGGGATCGTGCTGCTGGCTCCGTTCCTCCTTGAGTTCTTCCCTGATCAGGTAACAGAAGAGGAGCTGAGATACTTCAAAGCTGCAGCAACATCCATAATACATACTGCTAAGACGGATAAAAGAAAAATATATTTGGCATGCGTGCTTCCGTTTTGTTAGTGGCTTGTTGCTGACAATGCGTATGAATTTGTTGAGTCAAATCTTTTACATCAATGCAATGGTGACTGAAATGTATAAATAAATATTTACACAAACCCCTGTTCAGACATGGACTAAGTGGCAGGGAACCATAGCTGAAGAGTGGGAGTGTGAGAGGCAAAGAGAAAGAAAGGTGGGGGGAGAGAGGGGAGCGGGAAGTGTGTTAAAGTGATCAGGGCTTCGGGGACTCACCAGAGGAATGGCCCTCGGTCACAAAGAAATTATACTGCCATTAGCCAACTGGACACACACACACACACACCGACCCACACAGACTGGGGTTATGGTTTCACATAAACAAACTCACACAGTCTATTAGCAGTCTGGAACATCCCACCAAAGTGTTTGGCTCTATCGTTATTGACTGATTTTCTAATATAGGCTGTTCTGTGGGATTGGGGTTAGGGTTTCGCACACACACACACACACACACACACGTACGTGGGTTTGGGGTTATGGATAGGGTTTCAGGCTAAAGTATTCTGAATTGTCTGTGGGTTAGAGAATGTTCTCAAGTCAAATTATGGGTTCAGATATATACACACACACACACACACACATCTTCCAGCTTCCAGAGTCATCGAGACACACACATCCCAGAGATGATTCCATGATTGTTAACTGGTGTTCATTGTGTGTGTTTTCAGGATACTGGAATCCCAGACTCCTTCCCTGTCTACCACTACAATGGCCTGAAACAGTCCAACCACAACGAGAGGGTAAGATATACGCACACCTCTAAAACAGCCTGCAACTGTCACACCAACATGAGAATGTAAGGTGTGTGTGTGTGTGTGTGTGTTGTTTCTCTGTGTCAGGTGGAGTATGTGCAGGGTACAGCCTTGGTCCTGGGCTTTGAGGACCCCATGGTGAGGACAGACGACTCTCCAGTGAAGCGCTGCCTCCAGACAAAGTGGCCCTACATAGAACTGCTGTGGACTACTGAACGCTCCCCTTCACTTAACTAGCTCACTGCCAGGGCGGTGGAGGACTGACTTAGCCCTACAGGACAGAAGGTCACAAACACCGAGACTCACACTCACTCACACACACACAGGAATTTACTCACTGTCCTGGGCTGGACAAAGACGCACACAGAACACATATGCCACTACACACACCGACATACAGACACACACTCGTTTACTGTTAATGCTGTTATGTTTTACATGACTGTAAATTAAGTCACAGGATGTGTTTTGGTTTGTTGTAAAAAGCTGAATGACTTATTATTGTCACTCAAGATGACTTGTCTTTGTTTTATACTCTGGGATATATTCACTTAACTACATTTAAAGGAGACAGCTGACTTCGTCGGATGTAACCCTGTAACTGAGTGACTGGATCTATGCTTCTGTAGCACCCTGCTGGCTGACTGTTAAAGAGATAAACAACCAAAGCTTTCCGCAAGACGCATGCGCGCACACACACACACACACACGCTCCTATTCTAACTACAGCTGCGTTAGTTTGACATCCTTAATACTGAGGCAGGGTATCCCTGACCCAGATTAGGTTTACTGCATTATCTCCATTGAAATAGTCCTAAATCTGGGGCTGGGAAACTGGCCTCAAGGGTTGTCACAGGAGATTACACGTGCGCGCACACACACACACACCCTGGTGTTTACAGCATAAAGGGAACAATCACAGCAGAGATATGAAGAAATTCCTCCTGTTCTCTCCACACCGACACAGGAAGTGATATGGTATTCATGTATTTATTGCCACACTCCCCCAAACTAATAAAAACATTTTTCTTCACTTTGTGTGTGGGCTTGTTCGACATTGCAGGTGACTGCCGACAGACTGATCTACACATCACGTTGCATCATAGTCTCTCCTAACCAGCGGTCTACTGCATCATAAATAACTACTCATTATTGTTTGTAGGTCAGTCAGTCACAATTTACCCACAACGGAATGCTCTCGAACACGTCCTGTAGGTGTGTCTGTCTCAGTGTGGTGTATGTGTGTTATTGGAAAGGGGATATCTCTGTGTTTTTGTTGGATGAGACTGGGAGAGAGAGGAGAAAACAATAACAGATGGTTGAACTGAGTGCACACTGAAACTGATACAAATTAGAAGGCTTTTACCTGGTGAAGGACTTTCATAACACAGGCCAGCGGCACACCAAAGAGAGAAGCACTACTCTTTCTCTAGTTCTCCCTCTGTGTGTGAGTACAGGCACGCATGTGTATCCTCGCCAGGTGATGAAGCTTCTAAGAACTGATATCCTGTTGAATGTCTAAAGTATATGATTTTTTTTTCCATTCTGTTCGTCTTAGATGTAGACGAAAGCAGTTGAGAAAGAACAGTCCACCTCTCTATTAACATTGTTCAAAAGGGTCATTTTAAGAGTGTGTGTGTACGCTGGGTTAAACTGTCCTTCACCTCTGAATGCCCGCACACAGCAAGCAGAAACATGCTCACACAGTTGGCATACTAAGTTTCTATGAGAAGGGCAGGTACAAAGGCACGGTACATTCTATGTTTGTCTGTTGTAAAATTGATTTAAATAAAAACCTTTCCTCATCAATCTACACTATTACAAAGCGAAAAAGTTTTTCAGTATTCAGACCCTTTGCTATGAGACTTGAAATTGAGTTCAGGTTCATCCTGTTTCCATTGATCATCCTTGAGATGTTTCTACAACTTGATTGGAGTCTACCTGTGGTAAATTCAATTGGACATGATTTGGATAGGCACACACCTGTCTATATAAAGTCCCACAGTTGACTGCATGTCAGACCAAAAACCAAGCCATGAGGTTGAAGGAATTGTCCGTAGAGCTCCGAGACAGGATTGTGTCGAAGCACAGATCTGGGGAAGGGTACCAAAACATTTCTGCAGCATTGAAGGTCCCCAAGAATACAGTTGCCCCCATTATTCTTAAATGGAAGAAGTTTGACTCTTAGAGCTGGCCGCCCGGCCAAACTGAGCAATTGGCGGAGAAGGGCGTTGGTCAGTGAGGTGAACAAGAACCCGATGGTCACTCTTGACACAGCTCCAGAGTTCCTCTATGGTGATAGGAGAACCTTCCAGAAGGACAACAATCTCTGCAGCACTTCACCAATCAGGCCTTTATTGTAGAGTGGCCAGATGGAAGCCACTCCTCAGTAAAAGGCACATGACAGCCCGCTTGGAGTTTGCCAAAAGGTACCTAAAGGACTCTCAGACGATGAGAAACAAGATTCTCTGGTCTGATGAAACCAAGATTGAATACTTTGGCCAGAATGCCAAGTGTCACGTCTGGAGGAAACCAGGCACCACTCATCACCTGGCCAATACCATCCCTACGGTGAAGCATGGTGGTGGCAGCATCATGCTGTGGGGATGTTTTTCAGCGGCAGGGACTGGGAGACCAGTCAGGATCGGGGGAAAGATGAACGGAGCAAAGTACAGAGAGATCCTTGATGAAAACCAGAGCACTCAGGACCTCAGACTGGGGTGAAGGTAAGCACACAGCCAAGACAACGCAGGAGTGGCTTCGGGACAAGTCTATGAATGTCCTTGAGTGTCCCAGCCAGAGCCCGGAGTTGAACCCGATCAAACATCTCTGGAGAGACCTGAAAATATATTTGCAGGGTATCCAAGCTTGAGAGGATCTGCAGAGAATAATTGTATAAACTCCCCAAATACAGGTGTGCCAAGCTTGTAGGGTCATACCCAAGAAGACTTGAGGCTGTAATCGCTGCCAAAGGTGCTTCAACAAAGTACTGAGTAAAGGGTCTGAATACTTACGTAAATGTGATATTTCTTTTTTTAAATCTTTTTTTTTTTTTTTGGGGGGGGGGGGGAGTACTGCTTTTGCTTTGTCATTATGCGGTATTGTGTGTAGATTGATGAGAAAAAAAATACAATTTCATCAATTTTAGAATAAGGCTAACGTAACAAAATGTGGAAAAGTGAAGGGGCCTGAATACTTTCCGAATGCACTGTAAATTAGCAGGGAGGGAGGAAAGGGGTACGGACAGCAAGAGAGGTGCAGAGAGATGTATCAAAGAGATTGAGAACAGCAGAGGGAAAGAGAGGGAGGGAGGGGTAAAGAAGGAAGAGGCCATATGAAGGGGAGGGGTTAAGGAGTGTTTGGGAGGGGTTAAGGAGAGTTGGAGAAACTTGTCTGAATTCTCCATCTGGTAGGTCAAGGTTGCTCACTGTGACTCCCTCTCATCACCATGCAGCCTCAGATTCTGTAACACACACTCAAACACATACACACACACAACCCCACCTGGTTCATTTCACTTGTCTGAAAATAGGATGAAGTAGTTTACAGTAACATCCTAACTCTTCACAGTAAGCACACAGAAACATACATTTCAGCCTAAATACTTAATTTTGGTTCACAGCCAAATAAATTGTTACTAAGGTCATCATAAATCACAGATGTTTGGACTCTGTGGTCCACATAAGTAATGTTTCTCTAAAACAAATGGACACAAAGCATCTCCTAAACATGTTCCTTGAAACAGCTGAGAAAGAGCAGTGCCCCAGAACACAGTCAGTTTTTCAGCTCACCATGACTATATGAGACGTTCAGTCTCTTGACAACAACGAAACATTCTAAAGTTCAGATTTAATTCAAACTCTCCCGATGCTGATTAGTAGCAGACAGGAGTGATGTGGACATAGTGGAATGGTCTACTTTGATAAGATTACACTTTAGATCTACAGGATGTAGGCTACGCAGGCAAGATGTCTAAAACGCACACACACACAAGTTGTGTCTGGATCAGAATAGGCTACGAGTGTATTTATAACTTCACTTTTGGGAGAGGACTCGCGCAGGACAGGGGATTGGTAACGCATGCCGTAAAAAACAACCATCACACACGTTTGTGTGTAGGCCTCTGTGTTTGTGTGTTTTGTGTGTGTGTGTGATGGGTTTTCACGGCATGCGTTACCAATCCCCTGTTCTGTGCGAATTAGGCCTATCACGTTGTGTATATAGACCTAACCCATCTTTAGTTTTAGTGCGCAGGCTGGCGTTTTTAACTTTAGATCTCAGTCATAATTAAGTGAGATAATTGCCGGTGATTATTCTTTAATGTTAGGTAACGCACATAATTAAACCGGCGCGGTCAGAATAAACGGTTTAATAATAAAACACCACGAAACCCGAAATCTGTAATATCAGACATATCAGTATCACCACACTGACTGAAGTCATGGGATATTGTGCGTGCGCGTGCGTGCATGCGTGTGAGTGAGTAAATGCGTGAGCGAGAAAGAGATAATTAATAAATACACTTTATAATATTTATTGCTTCACGATCAAAACCTACGCAAGGAGGAAATTGCCTTTTTCCCATAAAACGATAGCTTGATGACGCAGCTCCTTGATGTGGTCTGTACGTCGTCTTGAAGTGGGTGTAAGTGTTGTGCAACGGGGGCGCGCAGAGAATAGAAGCGCGCTGCCGCAGCGACAGGAGAGTCTGGCTGCAGGCTGCAGGGGAGTTTAGAGTGTGTGAGTGAGAGCATCAAGAGATCCTAACCGGAGGAGAGTGTGTGTGAGTGGCTAGTGTGGGAGACAGCAGCGAGAGCCGGAACGCACGGGCACAACTTGGTGTAACTCACCTGTCTGGACAGAAACATATCTCCCTCCATCTCTCCTATCATCATTATTTCTCTTTGCTAACGGATTCGAGCGGTGTGATAGGCTACTGGTCTGGCTGCGGGGATGATATTAATGTGCGCCTATAGGATGTGTGCGTTTGGTGGGATGTTGTGTCGCTTGGTGTTGTTGCTGTGGCCGGTGCTTTCGGTGGTCTCGGGGTTCAACCTGCATGCGGAGCACCCCACCGTGTACCGAGGACCAGAGGGGAGCTACTTTGGTTACTCCGTGGACTTCTACCGACCGACCCCCGAAAGCAGCATGTGAGTGACAACAGTCCGAGACCACAACTGTAACTTTAAAACATTGCATTTGAACGTTCTTAATTTCCATTTCGAACAGCCCACATAGGTCTTCGGGTTAATATTGGGTTAATATGAATTAAGTCTGGATTCCCAGAAAAACCATGTCCAAACAGAGAGATGCGTTCACTCTCCTAATAGAACAGTAGAATATAATATAATTATTTCAACAGGAAATGTATCTTGTAAGTGAACACAAATACAGTTACAAATGTCACAGAATAGTAGACTATGTTTTGGGACAGTTTTCCAAGCACACCAAGACTGCAAGAAACAGTATGTCATAATGCAAGTAGCCTACTGTACTTCTGCTTTCTGTGCTTACTGTGATGAGCACTTTTATTTTGAAAGGATCTGATGGATCTGATCTTTTATTACCAAGATGCTCCTATCATGTTTCTTGTTTCAGCTCCTTAGTTTTATGCACTGGACAAGAGCTTCCGCCAAATGACTCAAAAATGAATGTGTCTTGCCCAATGAATGTGTGTGATACTCTCTCTCTCTCTCTCTCTCTCTCTCTCTCTCTCTCTCCCGCAGTGTGTCTGTCTGTGTGTGTTAAAGACCATCTCTTTCTCTCAAGATTTGTGTGAGTTTAGTGGGATTATACTGTATATCTCTGTCATGACGGTGTGCCTGCAGGTTGAGTGTGTTGGTGGGAGCGCCCAAGGCCAACACGTCCCAGCCAGGCATCGTAGAGGGAGGAGCTGTCTACTACTGTAGCTACTCCCCAAACCCTGACAACACCAAGCAACCCCACAGCTGCACACAGATACCCTTTGACAATGCCAGTGAGTTACACCATGCTGTGTACCTGTGTGTGTATGAAGGGGTTAACTCCTGCCCATGTGGTTGGCGTCAGGTTTCAGGAGCACAGAAGAACCGTACGTGCGTATGTGTGTGTGTGTGTACGTTCCTGTTAGAAGCGTAATTTCACCCGATGCACTTCATACGTCCGGACAAATAACAGAACACAAGAGAGCGCCCTCACCACTAATGTGTGGAAGTCTGTGCATTGTTTCCCGTGTTTCCAGTATGTATTTCCTGTGTGTGTGTGTGTGTGTGTGTGTGTGTGTGTGTGTGTGTGTGTGTGTGATGATCCACATTGTCTTTGTCAGCTGGAGTGTGTATGAAGAGAGACATAGAAATATAAATACTATTAATTTCTATGAGAAAGATATATAGGTGAGTGGTGGCTGAATGCATCTGCCTGTCTGGTGTTCTGGAATTCTCTGTACTGTCACCTATGTTTCTTTACTGAAAAACAACTTCCTGTTGCACCAACCGGTCTATTCTGATAGAAAGGGCAATCACTTTCACAGATTAATAACTCCTCTATTCTCGTTCTCCCTAAAACTCTCCCTCACTTCCTCTCTCTCGCTCCATCACTCTCTCAATTATCCTGGGGGAGGGGTAAAGTGTGAGTGTGTATGAAGCGGTCAGGGGGCTAGGGGGGGTAAACTTTGAGCACATGGGAATTCAGTTTCCCTCCGAGACTGGAGGGGATAAGAGGGAGGGGGAAGGAGGGGAGGTCTGTTTTTTATTACATCTTCAAATTCATCTGTGTGTGTGTGTGTGTGTGTGTGTGTGTGTGTGTGTGTGTGTGTGTGTGTGTGTGTGATTGATTGATGTGCATGGATATGGTGGAGATGGCTAGAGTTACTGTAGCCTCATTAATACAGGTATAAACCAGCGACATGAGAGACACACACACCCACGCCTATCATCTATCATCACACACACATACACACACACACACCCACACACACACACACACACACACACACACACACACACACACACACACACACACACACACACACACACACACACACACAGAGAGAGAGGAGGGGGAAGGAGAGAGAGATTGAAGGAATTAAGCAATAAGACTAGAGAGGGTGCGTTATGGCGGTCAGAGGCATGGCTGTGGTGCTCCTGGCTTGGTGCAGTCAAGGGGAAGAGGCCAAGCCACTAACTGGGTTAGGGGTTAGGAACAGTGTGCAGGTGTGCATGAGGTCACTCTAATGACAAAACATGACATAAGACATATGGGGATAGTTCACTCAAATGTCATAATTAGTTCATCTCTTTCTTACCTTGTCGTCTAGTATGGGACGGGAGAAACTGCAGTCTTCAGTGTGTGTGTGTGTGTGTGTGTGTGTGTGTGTGTGTGTGTGTGTGTGTGTGTGTGTGTGTGTAGCTTGCTGGTGTTTTATGAGGGGTAGAGACTCCGTCTCTCTAAACAGGCCCAGCTGACCTTCAATAACACAGGAAAGGATCTGCACTGTAGCAGGCTAACACCCACTGACACACACACACACACACACACACACACACACACACACACACACACACACACACATTTACAACATGACAATGGACATTAAAGATCATGGTGTATTTCTAGAAACTTCAATAGAAACGTCATTTTAAAAAGTCAGTGTTGTCCATACTACTTTAGTTAGCTTACAAATCTGAGCCTTCCATGGTGAACAGGCACGCAGGTCACAAGTTGTACAGAGACTAGACCTATTAAAGCTGGGACAGGTTGATTGATGCCGTAATAAAATTATCTTTATCACTCTTTCCCTCTTCCCTCCTCCCTCATCCCTCCATCTCTCTCTATAGATAACAGGATGATTAAGGTTAATGGCACCAGGGAGCCTCTGGAGTTCAAGTCTCACCAGTGGTTTGGAGCCTCAGTTAGAACTCACAAAGGCAAAGTGGTGGTAAGGAATTATATTCTGTCTAACCCTAACCCATCATAGATGTAAACCATCAGTGCTATGACTAACTAATACACTGTGAACCAGTCATATACAGCTAATGTGTGTGTGTGTGTGTGTGTGTGTGTGTGTGTGTGTGTGTGTGTGTGTGTGTGTGTGTGTGTGTGTGTCCATGTGTCTAGGCCTGTGCTCCTCTCTACCACTGGCGTACAGTGAAGGTGAATGGTGAGAAGGACCCGGTAGGAACCTGCTATGTTGCCGTGCAGAACTTCAGCGCTTACGCAGAATACTCACCCTGTAGGACCAGTGAGTTCACACACACACACACATGTACAGACACATACACACACACACAACGTACAAACACATACACACAAACACACTACTGATGGGGGGGGAAATGTACGACATTATATCAATACTTTGACTCCAAGGATCGATTTGTAAAATGTATTTATAATCCTATAGCTTGTTCCCCATCTTCTTTTTAAATAGTGAGCCAACATGTTTTCAGCAATTTTTTTAACATGGCTGATCAAAACTAATTTTGTCATGCTCTCTCTCGTCTCTCTGCAGCAGACATGGGGCAATATATATAGTTAGCAATATATTTGGAACATCAAATCGCAATGAAATTGCTGTAGCGAATAACAATACATCTAGAATTGTGAGAAACCCTGGCAATTCCCAGCCCTAATACACACACACACACATCAAAATCGTTCACTTTTGCTTGGAAATGTCCACACTTGCCGAAAAATGACATTCGGTAGCTACTAGCTAAGCTTGTATGACTTTATGAGCTGTATTTACCTGTCTGCAATTAGTTTATGTTTGTTTTCGCTCGTTAATAGCATTTAGCTATGTGATTTCACTATTATTTTGTGCTAATTTTATTAGCATTCTGGGCTTTTCTTGCGTTTTTAGTGCCCCCTTGTGTGCTATGCCAGTAACACCATAAATCCCGGTATGAGAGAAGGATGGTATGACAATATGACAAAACCGGAAATCGTCCAACCTAACACACAACTCTTATCATTGACTCTCTACACAAACACCCTGACACACACACACACAAACACACACACACATCTGGTGTTTTAGTGATTGTCTGGAGGTTGAGATTAGAGATTAGACAACATCAACATCAAAGAACTTAAAAGAAAAACATAAAACATTCTACTCTACTGGACAGTTTTTATTGAGATCAACTTGATGGTCCCAAGGGGGTTGGACACACAATGCTACTGTACAAACCCAGCACACCTGCACTCGCGCTCACACACACATACACATATACACACACACGTATGCACACACACACTCAGTCTCTGTAATGTATCCAACCCATTGTGTGCGTTTCAGCCTTTCTCTCTGGGAGCCCCTCGTTTAGATTTTAATGTGGATTTATGACCTCCGAGCTTACACACTACAGCTTACACACATAGCAGTCAGTGCGTGTGTGTGTGTATGTGTGTGTGTGTGTGTATAGTCACGACTCATTTCACCTCTCCTCGGGGTGCCTCTGGAACACAGGGAATGATTCATTATCAGACAGATTTATATACTCACAGGTGCGCACACACACACCGTGCACGGCAATGTTCTCCCACATAGAGTTTGGACATATGGAATACTGGAGAGGTAAAGTTAGAGTTACTTGGAGGGTCAGAGTCAGACTTCTTAGAACACTTCAACTAATAACAATTCACCTTAGGAGGGTTGAAACGATGATCTGATATGGTGTGTGATTGTGTTTGTCAGATGATCCAGACCCGGAGGGACAGGGGTTCTGCCAGGCCGGGTTCAGTGTGGACTTCACCAAGGTAACAACCATCACTACACCTCCTCCCTCCTCCTCATCCTCCCTTTCTCTCCGTCTGACCCCTCCCCTTTCAGGACAATAGAGACACACAATAAGGGTTAGAGGGGAGAGAGCTAGGAGGGATGCAGCTTTGGCGTTTCAATCACAAAGGGCCTTGCTCATGTGAACTCTCTCACCCTTCTACATACACACTCCCATGCACACTTGACCCTTAATGTCTGAACACTCTGCCTCTCTACCCAATGTACCCTCTTGTACAGGAAGCTGTCATTTTCAGGAAGTAAACATGGATGACGGAAGACAGTACACACACATTGTCTTTTATGATTGTTTCTTCAATGTTTATCAATCAGCGTGTATAAAGGGAAGTAATGACGAGCTAGGCCTCTTAAAGTTCCGATGTAGCTGTTTTTATCTGAATATTAAAACAATGTTGCTATGACAATGAAGTACCTTACTGTGATTGTTTCCAATTAAAAGTGTAAAAAATCAACAAAAATAGCTTCTTAGAAAAGAGCAATTTCAATAGCAAGACTTTTGCTAGAACTGTCTGGGAGTGGTCTGAGTGGGGAGGGAAAACTGAAAAGAGAGGTTTGGAACTGACTTTCTTATTGGTATATTAACTAATGTACTAGCTGGTGATGACACCAGGAAGGCCAAAACTCCATCCCAACAAAATAGGGTGACATTTCAGGCGGTCTTTTCAAACAGCTCTTACACTAAAAGGGCATTATCATAATGTGGAAGTATATATAAAACACAGGAAAATCATGTTTTTGACTGCAATGGGCCTTTAAAGTGCATTGAATTGGGTTTAACGCAGGCAGATTAAGTATTGTCGCTTATATGATCCTATGGGGTCATGATCAGGGGCTCTCGGCCCGACCCAGATGTATATAAATTCAGATTTTTTCCAGTCTTGAAGAAGATAATCCTAATCCTGGACTGACCCAGACTTTCTTCTCCTCAGGAGGGGACACTGGTGGTGGGCGGACCTGGAAGCTTCTACTGGCAAGGTAACATTAGCTCCCTCTATGTAAAACACTATAATTGCAGATAGCAAAAAAGAAGCAGAAAGACAAAGAGAGATGGAGAAAGGAGAAAGAGATGAGTTTAGCAGCACGATCAAGGCACATTCCTGCACCAGACCAGGTTTCACATACAGTGCATTTTGAAACTATTCAGACCCCTTGAGTTTTTCCACATTTTGTTACAAATGTGGAAAAACACACACACACACACACATACACACACACACACACACACACACACACACACACCGCACCTTTGGCAGTGATTACAGCCTCAAGTGTAATTGGGTATGATGCTACAAGCTTGGCACACCTGTATTTGGGGAATTTAAGAGACTTGTCTCGAAAGCCACTCATGCGTTGTCTTGGCTGTGTACTTTGGGCCATTGTCCTGTTGGAAGGTGAACCTTCGCCCCCAGTCTGAGGTCCTGAGCGCTCTGGAGCAGGTTTTCATCAAGGATATCTCTGTACTTTGCTCCATTCATCCTTCCCTTGATCCTGACTAGTCTCCCAGTCCAGAAAAACATCCCCACAGACCAGATAATCTTTTGGCAAACTCCAAGAGGTCTGTCATGTGCCTTCTACTGAGGAGTGGCATCTGTCTGGCCACTCTACCATAAAGGCCTGAGTGCTGCAGAGATGAGTGACCATCGGGTTCTTGGTCACCTCCCTGACCAAGGCCCTTCTCCCCCGATTGCTCAGTTTGAACCAAGCGGCCAGCTGTAGGAAGAGTCTTGGTGGTACCAAACTTGTATTTACCACAGGGTGAACTCCAATCAAGTTGTACAAACAACTCAAGGATGGTCAATGGAAACAGGATGCACATAAGCTCAATTTCAAGTCTCATAGCATAGGGTCTAAATACTTATGTACTGTAATTAAGGGATTTCTGTTTTTTATTTTTAATAAATTTGCAAAATTTTAAAAAAAATAACTGTTTTGTGTGTAGATTGATGAGGATTTTATTTGATTTAATCCATCTTAAAATAAGGCTGTAACGTAACAAAATGTGGAAAAAGTCAAGGGGTCTGATTACTTTCCGAAAGTAGTATTATTTGGACTCTTGGGTGTGTGTGTGTGTGTGTGTGTGTGTGTGTGTGTGTGTGTGTGTGTGTGTGTGTGTGTGTGTGTGTGTGTGTGTGAGACGGTGAGTGTGCATGCAAGTGTACATTTACAGTTGAAATCGGAAGTTTACATACATATCCTGTGTGTGTGTGTGTGTGTATGTGTGATGGGAAAATCAAAAGAAATCAGCCAAGACCTCAGAAAAAAAATTGTAGACCTCCACAAATCTGGTTCATCCTTGGGAGCAATTTCCAAATGCCTGACAATAGTACGCAAGAACAAACACCATGGGACCACGCAGCCACCATACCGCTCAGGAAGGAGACGCGTTCTGTCTCCTAGAGATGAACGTACTTTGGTGCGAAAAGTGCAAATCAATCCCAGAACAACAGCAAAGGACCTTGTGAAGATACTGGAGGAAACAGGTCCAAAGGTATCTATATCCACAGTAAAACGAGTCCTATATCGACATAACCTGAAAGGCCGCTCAGCAAGGAAGAAGCCACTGCTCCAAAACTGCCATAAATTAGCCAGGCAACTGCACATGGGGACAAAGATTGTACTTTTTGGAGAAATGTCCTCTGGTCTGATTAAACAAAAATAGAACTGTTTGGCCATAATGACCATTGTTATGTTTGGAGGGAAAGGGGGAGGCTTGCAAGCCAAAGAACACCATCCTAACCGTGAAGCACGGGGGTGGCATCACCATGTTGTGGGGGTGCTGTGCTGCAGGAGGGGCTGGTGCACTTCACAAAATAGATGGCATCATGAGAAAGGAAGATTATGTGGATATATTGAAGCAACATCTCAAGACATCAGTCAGGAAGTTAAAGCTTGGTCGCAAATGGGTCTTCCAAATAGACAATGACCCCAAGAATACTTCCAAAGTGGCTTAAGGACAACAAAGTCAAGGTATTGGAGTGGCCATCACAAAGCCCTGGCCTCAATCCTATAGAACATTTGTGGGCAGAACTGAAAAAGCGTGTGCGAGCAAGGAGGCCTACAAACCTGACTCAGTTACACCAGTTCTATCAGGAGGAATGGGCCAAAATTCACCCAACTTACTGTGGGAAGCTTGTGGAAGGCTATCCGAAACGTTCGACACAAGTTAAACAATTTGAAGGCCTTGCTACCAAATACTAATTGCGTGTATGTAAACTTGTGATGTGATGAAAGAAATAAAAGCTGAAATAAATCCTTCTCTCTACTATTATTCTGACATTTCACATTCTTAAAATAAAGTGGTGATCCTAACTGACAGGGAATTTTTACTAGGATTAAATGTCAGGAATGGTGAAAAACTGAATTTAAATGTATTTGGCTAAGGCGTATGTAAACTTCCGACTTCAACTGTATGTGTGTGTGTATGAGAGTTACTAATACAGGCTAGTAAACTTTCCTCCTTTGATCCCGGTCACTCCCATCATGTTAACCTCTGTGCCCTATCTCTCCAATCACTTCATTCATTCAAAAACTAAGGAGGAGAGGAACGTGCTTTTACAGCGAAACTGCCTACTCTGTCTGCAATATGCCTTTACAATGGAGAGATAGACAGAAGATAGACAGAAGTGGGTGAGAGAGTTATAGGAGAGCGGGGGAGAATATCTGGGACAGAGAGAGATGGATAGTCAGTGAGTATTTTTATAAATGTATATTATGTTGTATTAATCCTTTGTTGAAGGTGGTTTCTGATCTCTCCCTGTTGTGTGTGTGTGTGTGTGTGTGTGTGTGTGTGTGTGTGTGTGTGTGTGTGTGTGTGTGTGTGTGTGTGTGTGTGTGTGTGTGTGTGTGTGTGTGTGTGTGTGTGTGTGTGTGTGTGTGTGTGTGTGTGTGTGTGCGCGGGCATGCCTTTGCCCTCAGCTTGGCTCAGCTTCCTGGTGTTTAAACACTTCCTCTAGATGTTTATAAAAGCTCTCAGAGCAGAGAGTTTATGGTCTCTAATATACAGCTATTATTACAGGCGTTTATGCTGCGTTATTATGGGAAGCCTTTTATACAGCTCATTATCAGAGGATCTAAAGGATCCTCTTATACTATCAGTAATGAGGAAGTCTGCAGAGAGTTAGGGGTCTGTCGCTGTGATTAGGGTTAGGAGCTGTCTGTGGAGTGGCTGTCTGTTATTATGGTTAAGTGTGTGTGTGTCTGTAGAGGGTTTGTTTCTGTGTCTGTGGTTATGGTCTGTGAAGAGGGTCTGTCTTGCCTGAGTAGAAGATCTGTGTTTGTAGGTCTTTGTCTGTGATTTGGGTTAGTTAGGGTTAGCGTCCATGTCTGTGAAGGGAGTTAGGGAAAGTGGGAGTCTGAGACGGGCGATTTCTCTCTGTCAGTGCCCACCACATTAAGGAAGATTGATGTGAGGCTGAGGGCAGCTGGAGATGAAGCAGGAGGCTTTGTTTGTCTGAGCTCCCCCTCCACAGCACAGCATTTGAGAGAGAGAGAGAGAGAGAGAGAGAGAGAGAGAGAGACATGCTAACTCCTGCTAACGAGGTGTTTCAGAGCTCCTCATACCTTTTAGTTTAGCTCTCTGATGTAGGAATGTGAGTTTCTTAACAAAGGGCAGAAAAGTGTGTGTGTGACAGAGCGAAAGTTATTGCTCCCCATTGGGTCTGGGGTTGGCCTGGCCGTTACTGACCATTGTGTGTTTCTGACCTCTCTCTCTCTCCAGGTCAGGTGATGACAGCAGGCGTAGCAGAGATATTGAATGGTTACTCTCTGAAAGCCGTGCTCAGGAGAGTCCCTGGAGAGAAACACACACACGCTGCAGCTGATACACATGACGACAGCTACCTAGGTAACACACACACACAGTTGAATCTACACACACAGTCACATACACACACTCACACACTAATATCTCTCTCTTGTCTGCAGGTTACTCTGTGGCAGTGGGGGAATTCACAGGAGACTCTGAGCAAGGTAAAACACTTTAATCTCTGTGTGGTTGGTGTGTGCAGTGTTTCAGAGGTTAGTTCTCTGTGTGGTTGGTGTGTGCAGTGTTTCAGAGGCTAGTTCTCTGTGTGGTTGGTGTGTGCAGTGTTTCAGAGGCTAGTTCTCTGTGTGGTTGGTGTGTGCAGTGTTTCAGAGGCTAGTTCTCTGTGTGGTTGGTGTGTGCAGTATTTCAGAGGCTAGTTCGATGGACAGTAACTAACTAGTAACTACACTGTAAACTAACCAAGAAAAGTAACTTGCTACAAAACCATATGCTCTGCCTCCTACATCATCCTCTTAATTAGAACACGGCACCAAATCAAGGGTTAACACATGGTTGTATAATGATTTGGTTGTAGGCTGGTTGTGGTCTCATCTTTGAATCCCTTAAAGCTGGAGCTGGCTGGGTTGGGTTTGTGGTCTGGTCTGTACTGGGAACAGGGTTTGGGGGCAGGTACTCAGATCAAAACCGATCTCTGTCTCTCTCTCTCTCTCTCTCTCTCTCTCTCTCTCTCTCTCTCCCTCTCCCTTTTGTCATCAGTTAGTTGGTTGTCAGCTTTTATTGTCTTCAGTCAGGGTGGCCTAGAGACAGAGACACACTGAAAGTCAGGCATTCAGACAGACAGACAGACAGAAGAGCAGTCAGACAGAAGAGCAGGCAGGCAGTGTGATATAAGGTGTGCTCCTCTCTCCTTTGCAGAGCTGATAGCTGGGGTTCCGAGAGGGGCACAGAACTTTGGATATGTGAGTACAGAATCACACACATACACACGCATGCATAACTGTACACACACACACACACACACACACACACACACAGGATATATAAGTATGGAATTATGGGAACGTTTCCAAAGTAGAATTCCATTCCTAGTTACTATCGCTTAGCAACAACAACTACCCCCACTTTGACCACAACACAGTCCTAACTCACACCAAGACATTTGTTATCATTTGTTATGCATGTGTGTATGTGGGTGTTTTAAGGGGTGTGTCCCCTGCACTGTCTCCTTAATGACACACAACTTCCGCTCCATGAGATCGGACCCAGCCTGACCCCCTTCCCTGAGACACACATGACCCCTCACCTCTAACACACAGCTCCTTGCCTGCTCACTCACACACACACACACACACACACACACACACACACACACACACACACACACACACACACACACACACACACACACACACACACACACACACACACACACACACACACACACACACACACACACACACATACTGACAGACAGACAGACACTGAAACCTAGATAGAGATATATTCAGAGCAGACACGCTTGTGTGGGTGTGTCAACTGGCTCTGGGGCCGGTAGCCCTCACAGTTGTGGTTAGTGGGCGTTAGGGTTAGGCCTGTTGGGCCTGATGAGAGGCCTAGGGCTAGAGTAGCTATCAGCCCACGTTAGGCCTCTCAGACCTGGGGAGACAACCAGCCTGACACCCCTGAGAGAGAGGAGGAGAAGGGGTGCCAGGGTGTTAAGTGTCTGCACGTCTTTCCCTCTGTCTGCTCCTCTCTGTCGACCATCTGTCTGTCTGTCTGTCTGTCTGTCTGTCTGTCTGTCTGTCTGTCTGTGTGCATTGTCTGTTTGTCCGTCTGTCTGCCTGTCTGCCTGTCCGCCTGTCTGTTTCTTTATATTTGTTGGTGTTTTGTGTGTGTTTGTCTCTCAACTTTGTGAGTACATGCACGTGTGAGTGTGTGTTTGTAGCCCATGGCTGTCTCCATGTGGTTGTTATTGTAGGTCTTTTGAAGGAATTCTCAGCCCCTCTGTCTCCCCCACGACTGGGGTTATGGAAATGGAGGGTATGGAACAGAGGAGGGGGTAAGGCAGGGGGGACGATGGGGGGTTGAAGGAGGGAGATGAGGGGAAGGTGGACCAGGTAGAGGGAAAGTAGGAGTTTTGGGCTGAAGAATTCAGTGTTTTTTGTTTTCTGGACGGTTTCCATTTCAGCTCATTACATCCTGTGTATGCATGTGTGTGTGTGTGTGTGTGTGTGTGTGTGTGTGTGTGTGTGTGTGTGTGTGTGTGTGTGTGTGTGTGTGTGTGTGTGTGTGTGTGTGTGTGTGTGTGTGTGTGTGTGTGTGTGTGTGTGTGTGTGTGTGTGTGTGTGTGTGTGTGTGTGTATACCTGTATCCGGTGTGTGACTCTTGTGTTCTGTTTCAGGTAGCTGTGATTAACTCCACTAATCTGACATTCATCATGAACTTCACAGGAGAGCAGGTCAGTAACACACAGTAACGTCACACACACACACACACACACACACACACACACACACACACACTGCTGTTATTACCCAGCTACTTCTTAGCACTACTGTACATCCCTGACTGGAGAGTAATTTTGTGTTTTGTCAGATGGCTTCCTACTTTGGCTATTCTGTGGCTGTTACTGACCTCAATGGAGACGGGTGAGTTCTCTCTCTCTCTCTCTTCCTATCCCTACAGATCTTTATAGTTCTTGCAGTGAAAGAATTGTTTAGTCGGAGACAAGAATGAAGACAGTTGAGTGGGCGAGAGGGGAATGAGATAAAGGGAGGAAGAGAGCGAGAGAGAGAGAGGATTGTTAATATGTGTTCCAGCTGTAGCTTGTTCTCTGATTATGATGACTGAACTCTATTTCTGGGGCCAGACCACATCCTTTCTGACATGCCTGTATAACACACTCATCTATATGTGTTTGTGTGTGCGCGTGTGTTTGTATGTATGTGTGTGTGTGTGTGTGTGTGTGTGTGTGTGTGTGTGTGTGTGTGTGTGTGTGTGTGTGTGTGTGTGTGTGTGTGTGTGTGTGTGTGTGTGTGTGTGTGTGTGTGTGTGTGTGTGTGTGTGTGTGTGTGTGTGTGTGTGTATTCTAAAGCTGTGTATCTTTCCCCCAGGTATGATGATGTATTGGTAGGAGCCCCTCTCTACATGGAGAGAGAGTGGGAGAGTAAGCCCAAGGAGGTGGGCCGTGTCTACCTGTACCTCCAGCACTCCCCACTCACCTTCTCCGAGCCCCTCCTCCTGACGGGGACACACACCTTCGGACGCTTTGGCACTGCCATCGCCCCGCTAGGAGACCTCAACCAGGACGGATACAACGGTACGCTGTGTGTGTCTTTCCCTCTCTTTCTTCCTGTTCAGAGAGCGGATATCCTATCAGATGCTCCGATGGGTGAAACCGAAGGGTCTTCAGCCAATCAGGAAGTGCGGTGTTTGAGTGTTTCCTTGTGAAGTTCTTCCCCCTCTTCCTGTAATGACAAGCAGGGTTTTGGGGTGTGCGCGTGTGTGTGTCAGAAAGAGAGAGTTTTTTAAATCTCCAGATGTCCACTTAGATAGGGGCATCTGGAAGTTTCTGTCCCGCTGCCCAGAGTTCATTCTGCTCCACATTGTGTTTGTTTTATAAACACGCTCACATCAGTGGAGGCAGCTGATTTGAGGACGGATCACAATAATGGCTGGAACAGAGCCAATGAAATGGCATCAAACACATGGAAACCATGGAAACCGTGTGTTTGATGTATTTGATACCATTCCACTCATTCCGCACCAGACATTACCATGAGCCTGTCCTTCCCAATTAAGGTGCCACCAACCTCCTGAGACGCACATATATACACACACACACACACACACACACACGTTCAGGTCTGGAGCCCAAATGCTTTTCGGAGCCTCAGGCATGTGGTCTTGAACTGGGACCAATTAATGTTTCTCTGGTGAACATATGACAACAATCCTACTTTGTTATTTATGTATGTGTTTATGTTTTTATGAATGTGTTTTAGAGCCACTCTCCCTGCCTCCCTCCCTCCACACCATCATCATCATCAGAACTAAATCAATAAACCTGAATCAATATCTATCAGTGTTGAGGCATAACTCAATCAGTCACTTAGGGCCTGTTCAAACACATATGTAAGCCTGCGCGTGCACACACACACACACACACTCATGCACACACACATGCATTGAGTGAACTCAGAGGCTTTTGTCCTTAGGTTGATGCATCAGCCAGGGTGTGGCTGGGTTAGACTGGGAATGTGGAGGTGATCAGACACAGGACAGATCATGGACAGATCATGGAGCCAGAATGGAGCTTGAATGGAGCCAGAGACTCCAGCTGTCTGAGCCACAATGGAGACTAGAGTCTGGGGTTCCACTGAGACGCTGTGATGTTCTCCCTCATTATCATACAGTAGGGTGTGTGTGTACAGTGCATTCGGAAAATATTCAGACTCCTTGACTTTTTCCATATTTTGTTACGTTACAGCCTTATTCATGAATGGATGAAGTATATTTTTTTCTCATCAATCTACACACAATAAAAAAAAAATATATATACACATTTACATAAGTATTCAGACCCTTTACTCAGAACTTTGTTGAAGCACTTTTGACAGCGATAACAGCCTCTTGGGTATGGCGCTACAAGCTTGGCACACCTGTATTTAGGGAGTTTCTCCCGTTCTTCTCTGCAGATCCTCTCAAGCTCTGTCAGGTTGGATGGGGAGCATCGCTGCACAACTATTTTCAGGTCTCTCAAGAGATGTTAGATCAGGTTCAAGTCCGAGCTCTGGCTGGGCCACTCTAGGACATTCAGAAACCTGTTCCGAAGCCAATCCTGCATTGTCTTGGCTGTGTGCTTAGAGTCGTCCTGTTGGAAAGTGAACCTTCGCCCCAGTGAGGTCCTGAGCGCTTTGGAGCAGATTTTCATCAAGGATCTCTCTGTACTTTGCTCCGTTCATGTTTCCCTTGATCCTGACTAGTCTCCCAGTTGCTGAAAAACATCCCCACAGCATGATGCTGCTACCACCATGCTTCATTGAGGGATGATGCAAGGTTTCGTCCAAACGTGACGCTTGGCATTCAGGCCAAATAGTTCAATCTTGGTTTCATCAGATCATAGAATCTTGTTTCTCAATCTTGTCTTTAGGTGCCTTTTGGCAAACTCCAAGCAGGCTGTCATGTGCCTTTTACTGAGGAGTGGCTTCCGTCTGGCCACTACCATAAATGCCTGATTGGTGAAGTGCTGCAGAGAAGGTTGTCCATCTGGAAGGTTCTCCCATCTCCACAGAGGAACTCAGGAGCTCTGTCAGAGTGACCATCAGGTTCTTGGTCACCTCCCTCACCAAGGCCCTACTCCACCGATTGCTCAGTTTAGCTAGGCAGCCAGCTCTAGGAAGGATCTTGGTGGTTCCAAACTTCTTCCATTTAAGAATGATGGAGGTCACTGTGTTCTTGGGGATCTTCAATGCTGCAGAAATGTTTTCGGTACCCTTCCCCAGATCTGTGCCTTGACACAATCCTGTCTCGGAGCTCTACAAACAATTCCTTCGACCTCATGGCTTCGTTTTTGCCCTGACGTGCACTGTCAACTGTGGGACCTTATATAAGACAGGTGTATGCCTTTCCAAATCATGTCCAATCAATTGAATGTACCACAGGTGGACTCCAATCAAGTTGTAGAAATCAAGGATGATCAACGGAAATGATGATGCACCTGAGCTCAATTTCGAGTCTCATAGCAAAGGGTCTGAATACTTATGTTAATAAGGTATTGCTGTTTTTTATTTGCAAAAATGTCTAAAAACCTGTTTTCACTTTGTCATTATGGGGTATTGTGTGTAGATTGAGGAAAAAAATTATTGTATCCATTTTAGAATAAGGATGTAAGCGTAACAAAATGTGGAAAAAGTGAAGGGGTCTGAATACTTTCCGAATTCACTGTATATCTGTGTGTGTGTGTGTCTCTGATTACCTCCCTCATTATCACAGAGCAGTGTAACCATGACAGAACTATGTTTGTAGTTTTCAACACCATTTTCCCCAACAGCGGACAGGATGCAGGTGGGGCCTATCACAGTGTGTGTATGTGAGTGTATGTGAGTGTGTGTGTATGTGGGCTGGGACAGTGGGGTGGGACTAACACCTGGCAATCACTGGTGGAGGGTAGCCATTGGCTGCTTATTGTCACAAGAATCTCCTGCCTGTGCGTATTAGACTTCTGCATGTTTGACATACAGTACCAGTCAAAAGTTTGGACACACCTACTCATTTAAGGGTTTTTCTTTATTTGTACTATTTTCTATATTGTAGAATAATAGAGAAGACATCACAACTATGAAATAACACATATAGAATCAGGTAGTAACCAAAAAAGTGTTAAACAAATCAAGATGTATTTTATATTTGAGACTCTTCAAAGTAGCCACCCTTTGCCTTGACGACAGCTTTGCACACTCTCTCTCAACCAGCTTCACCTGGAATGCTTTCCCAACAGTCTCGAAGGAGTTCCCACATATACTGAGCACTTGTTGGCTGCTTTTCCTTCACTCTGCGGTCCGACTCATCTCAAACCATCTCAATTGGGTCTCTACTCTGCGTCTCACAAAGACACGGCGGTTGGAACCAGAAATATCAAATTTGGACTAATTTCCACTGGTCTAATGCACATCATCATTTGCACATCTGTCACTCCAGTGTTAATTCTAATTTGTAACTTATTTCGCCACTATGGCCTATTTATTGTCCTACCTTCCTTACCTTACTACATTTTGCACACTGTATATAGATTCTCTATTGTGTTATTGACTGTACGTTTGTTTATTCTCATGTGTAACTCTGTGTTGTTTTTTTGTCGCACTGCTTTTCTTTGTCTTGGCCAGGTCGCAGTTATAAATGAGAACTAGTTCTCAACTGGCCTACCTGGTTAAATAATGGTGAAAAAAAAAAGAAATTATAATAATAATGTCCATTGCTCATGTTTCTTGGCCCAAGCAAGTCTCTTCTTATTGGTGCCCTTTAGTAGTGGTTTCTTTGATGAAATTTGCCCCCCGGGATCAATAAAGTACCTATCTATCTCTATCTATCTAATTCGACCATGAAGGCCTGATTCACGTCTCCTCTGAACATGTTGAGATGTGTCTGTTACTTGAACTCTGTGAAGCATTTATTTGGGATGCAATTTCTGAGGCTGGTAACTCTAATGAACCTATCCTCTGCAGCAGAGGTAACTCTGGGTCTTCCTTTCCTGTGGAGGTCCTCATGAGAGTCAGTTTCATCATAGAGCTTGATGGTTTTTGCGACTGTACTTGAATAAACTTTTAAAGTTCTTAACATTTTCCGGATTGACTGTCTTAAAGTAATGATGGACTGTCATTTCTCTTTGCTTATTTGAGCTGTTCTTGCCATAATATGGACTTGGTCTTTTACCAAATAAGGCTGTCTTCTGTATACCACCCCTACCTTGTCACAAAACAACTGATTGACTCAAACGCATTAAGAAGGAAAGACATTTCAAAAGGCACACCTGTTAATTTAAACGCATTCCAGGTGACTACCTCATGAAGCTGGTTGAGAGAATGCCAAGAGTGTGTAAAGCTGTCATCAAGGCAAAGGGTGGCTACTTTGAAGAATCTTAAAGAATATTTTAACAAGGCACTTTTTTGGTTACTACAATATTCCATATTTGTTATTTAATATGTATTCACTATTAATCTACAATGTGGAAAATAGTCAAAACAAATAAAAACCATGGAATGAGTAGGTGTGTCAAAAATGTTGACTGGCACTGTATACATTTAGAATTTTATCCCAAACTATGGCAATATGTGATCCATGGTGTCAATAAAGCTCAATGTAATGTATTTAATTAAATTGAGAGATATACAGAGGTGGGTAAAAAGAGATGGAAGGAGAGAGAATTAAGGAAATGGAAAGAGAGAGGGGTAGTCCTTGGTAGTCTCTTTACTTCTCCCTCAGGGGCTTTCACCTGATGATGTCTAAACCATCCTTCTCTCCCGGCTTCGGCTATCCCTCTCTCCTGCTGATGTGAGCTGGTCTGCTGTATCACTTCAGAAGGCCAGCCTTATAACTCATACTGGAGTTGTTTCTGTGTGTGTATATGTGTGTTTCCTACCCCTCTCTCTCTCTCTCTCTCTCTGATAGACGTGGCCGTGGGTTGTCCATTTGGTGGAGAGGACCGGAGTGGCCTGGTGTTGATCTACAATGGCCACAGAGACCTGACGGCACGGGGCCTAACCCTTAGCCAGGAGCTCCATGGAGCCTGGGCCTCCAGTAGTGGCCTCTCCGGCTACGGCTTCACCCTGAGGGGGGACAGAGATCTGGACAACAACCATTACCCTGGTACAATCCCATGCAACTTATTTTCTCCTCTTTTTTCCGTTTCACTTCTCTCCTCCCTTCCTCTGGTGAAGTCGTTACTGAGGAGGGGTAGTGGGGTTACAGAGCTGTTACCACGATGATTCTCTGATGACTTCTTGTGGTGCTGGAGATGATGAATATGAAGTTGGATTTTAAAAAATGTCCCTTTAAAAGTGTTTAGTCTGTTCGCCAGATATTTCAACATAGCGTTATAGTCCAAGCACACAGGCCTCAAATTCTTCAGAAGAACATTGTCATGTGGCTGTTTTGGAGAGACTTCCTCTTTTGTGATGTCAAGGTACAGATGAACATGGCACACTACAGCAATCTGAAGGGAAAGCCTGTGTCTGAGTGTTTGTATTTACATGTTCAGTCAGGGGTAGTCAGAATATCTGAGTGTTTGTATACACATTCATTTACTTGGAATCATGTGCTCTTAAAAGGTGATTTAAGACTGAATATGTTTTGAAATTCAACTTTTGTACCCCCTTGTTTTCCCCTCAATTTGGAGCCATTCTAAAGGCAGCATAGTTCAGCCTTTGTACTTCTATAGACCAAGCTTCTATAGACCGAGCTTCTATAGACCAAGCTTCTATAGACCGAGCTTCTATAGACCAAGCTTCTATATACCAAGCTTCTATAGACCAAGCTTCTATAGACTGAGGTTCTATAGACTGAGGTTCTATAGACCAAGCTTCTATATACCAAGCTTCTATAGACCAAGCTTCTATAGACTGAGGTTCTATAGACCAAGCTTCTATATACCAAGCTTCTTGTCACGGCGTTGGGTATGGAGAGACCAAGGCGCAGCGCAGGCATAGTAGTTCGACATTGTTTTATTTACGTACTATGTATATAGATGTATCAAACAAACGAACGAACTACACAATACAAAACAAACACTATAGACAAACGTCACGTTAAACAAAACAAACACAAATGAACGGACGTAACGAATAGGACACTTACTTTCACCGTGACTGCGAAATACATCGACAACGACCCACACCAGAGTGAAGGACAGACTAACATATATAGGATCCCTAATTAGAGACAATGCGGTGCAGCTGCCTCTAATTAGGGATCCAACCCAAAACCCAGACAGAAACAGAAAAGAAAGACGCTGTCAGACTGACCATAGCTACATAGAGAAGCAAATAGGCTTCTCTATGGCCAGAGCCTGACACTTCTATAGACCAAGCTTCTATAGACCAAGAATCTATAGACCGAGCTTCTATAGACCGAGCTTCTATAGACCAAGCTGAAAAGTAGGAATTATTTTCTTCTTTCTTTTCTTCTTTCTGTAACAACAACATACCTCCTCTGATCTCTCCATCCCGCAAACAGGAAATATGGGTCTTTATAATGAAAACATCTCACACACACACATACACTAACACACACAAACACACACATACACACACACGCACACACACACATGCACACATATGCACTGCATGACTTGTGATTATTTTCACTGGCCTCTGAGTGTATGTGTTGAGTCTGTGCCAGGCTACGAACCAAAGCCAGACCCTATACAGAATCACCCCACATCGAGTTACTCAGTCACACACACTGTACAAACACAATGCATATACATACAAGCATGCATGCACGCGTGTTGTAACTCAGGCTTTCTAAGGCCCTCTGGGAAAGCTCAGGTAGTGGAGGGAAAGCTCCCGGGTAGCATAGCCATCACACACTCTCACTCACTCACACACACACACACACATATGGTCTGTCGTTAATATGTTAGTAAAGTCACACTGTTCAAAGGACCCTCAGATGTTTCATCATTATGAGAGGACTGCTAAGGCGCCTGTTACACAGTGTGTTTCTGTGCATATGTTTGTGTGTGCATAAGATGTCTGTTTCTATAGATTAAGTTTTATGATCCCATAGGGACCATCTCTACTCTCAGCCTTCTACACCCCACCTACTCTTAGAGAGAGAAGGGAGGGAGTGAGTGAGGGAGGGTTAGAGAGATGGGTGAGTGTTCCTGATGGATACTCTACAGTCGTGTGTCTCTACCAGGGACTCATGTGACTGGCTGGGTATCAAACCTAGATTGTCTGCACGCCTCAAGACTGCATTAACCATCTGAGCTCAAGTCTAGGTGCCATCTCTCGGAGGCAACACAAGTTATGAGGTCTCTCACGACAAAGTTACTCATCAGCTTCTTGGAAGAAGTGTTCCTATTAAACTAACCCTGGAGAAGTGACTGAGTCAGAGTCGGAGAGAGCTGTCAGAAACAGCAGGAGGTGTCCCTGGTACATAGAGGTTATGGCCTGCTATACCCTGGGAAGCTCTGTTCTTTCCACTCCTAGGGTTAGGTTTAAGGTTAAGGTCAGTTGTGTGTGTGTGTCAGTTGTGTGTGTGTGTGTGTGTATGTGTGTGTGTGTGTGTGTGTGTGTGTCGGGTCAGTTGGCTTGAGGGCAGGGATTATGTTCAGCGGTAAGGTCCGAGGTCAAAGGCTGTAGACGTTTAACTTGCCAATCAGCAATCACACTGACTCAGCTTTACTGAACAGAAAACACACACAACACACACATACACACACACACACACACACACTGAATACTTTGACAGTGGACACACTGAACACTGGGTTCTAAAGAGAAAGCTTTTACAGAAGTTTGAAGCAGCCAGTCTCTGACAGGTTGACAGGTTGTGTAAACGTTGGATGGCAGACATATTTCTCAGAGCAGGGAGTCCTGTACTGGCCTAGAGGTTTAGTTACTCAGCATATCCCAAAGGTACACTTACTCCAAGTATTTGTCTGTATGTGTGTGTGTTTACATACTAATCTCAAATCAGTGGTGGCAGACATGTTTTTCTCAGTGTGGAAATATGATTGACTTGGAAGGGGAAAGTGGACCATAGGCTATGTTTTTTTTTAGCCTAAATCAGCCTCTACATCAGTGGCACTTTTCAGAGGGAAAAGAACGCAGATGTACCTATGGGAGGAACATGCACTCACACACACACAAACACACACACACGCACACACAAACACACACACACACACAGGCACGCACCACAGGAGGTTGGTGGCACCTTAATTGGGGAGGACGGGCTTGTGGTAATGACTGGAGCAGAATCAGTGAAATGGTATCAAATACATCAGACACATGGTTTCCAAGTGTTTGATGCCATTGCATTCGCTCCGTTCCAGCCATTATTATGAGCCGTCCTCCCCTCAGCAGCCTCCACTGACACGCACGTATGCGCACATACACCTACGGGAGTAGTGGGGTTGGGTTTCTCCGAAGTGTAAAATGGACAGACCCAGGACTTTGGAATGAGAGCGGAATTCTTCTATTGGAAGTTTGGGTCCCTGAGGCTGAGCTGATGTTTGGACTGTACTTTTTGCCTGTGTCTTTCTGTCTGTCTGTGTGTGTGCGAATGTGAGTGTTTGTGTGTGTGTATGTGTGTGTGTGTGTCTGTGCCTGTGTCTCTGTGTGTCTGTGTCTGTGTCTCTGTGTGTGTGTGTGTGTGTGTGTGTGTGTGTGTGTGTGTGTGTGTGTGTGTGTGTGTGTGTGTGTGTGTGTGTGTGTGTGTGTGTGTGTGTGTGTGTGTGTGTGTGTCTGTGCCTGTGTCTCTGTGTGTGTGTGTGTGTGTGTGTGTGTGTGTGTGTGTGTGTGTGTGCTGAAAGCACACCTTAGCTCTGATGACTTTTACAGATTGTGGTTGAAAGGCCAAGTGCTTTAGTTGCTATCCTCCTTTCCTCCTCTTTGCCTCGTTCCCTCTCTTTCTCTTTCCCCTCTTCCTCCTTCTTTCCACCTCTACCTTTCCAACTGCCCCCCCATACCCCACAGACATCTAGAGGTCCCCCTTTCTCTGCCGGTCCCTTGTTACACCTAAAACACACACACACACACACACACACACACACACACACATACACACACACACACACACACACACACACACACACACACACACACACACACACTGGGGTTAGGGTCTAATGTTGAATGTTGTGGTTTCAGAGGACCAGCAGGCTAAGGGACTCTTACTGACAGCAAAAACAGATGAACCACTCTTATATTCAATTTAGACACAAACACACTTAAACACGCACACACACAAGAACACACACACACACATACAGAGGCACACGCACACACACAAGAACACACACACACACATACAGAGGCACACGCACACACACACACACACTCAAGATCTCATTTGACTCTAACAGTTGAATCATTTAAACAGATGTCACTAACAGTGTGCCTGTGTATGAGCATGAGCCTATGTGTGTTACACTGTAACCCTCTATCAGCATCAAGACTGGTGTGTTTCATTTGATGGATAGCCAGGTATGTATATTCCCAACAGATAAGAGGCTATCTGAGGAGGATTTCTCGACTAGACTCTTTCTAGTAAACCAGAGACAGACTCTCTGTCACGTGCTTCAAAACCACATCAACCCTTATAGGTCCTGATCACGTTTTTAATCACTAAACAGACATAACTATAGAGCTCAGAACTCTTCCAAACAGAACTACAGAGGTCAGAACTAATGAGCTTAACCAGTCCCATTGATATATTATCATGATAGCCCCTGACCCTAAGCCTCATTGATATTAGCATGACTTATCTAAGCCTCTATCCCCAGTCCAAGTGCTGCATCAGCGTCAAAGTTTAGTTTAACCTCTATCTTCCAGTCCCAGGAGATCTAAATGTCCCAGTCAATCCTATGTTAGCATTGTGTTAGCTTAGCTTAGTGTGTCTGGCAGGGAAGGCTTGCATTGATTAAGTCTCTTTCCCACTGCGGTTTCAGACTTTCAATCAACGCTGGCATGTGGGTGTGTGTGTGTGTGTTTGTGTTTGTGTGTGTGTGTGTGTGTGTGTGTGTGTGTGTGTGTGTGTGTGTGTGTGTGTGTGTGTGTGTGTGTGTGTGTGTGTGTGTGTGTGTGTGTGTGTGTGTGTGTGTGTGTGTGTGTGTGTGTGTGTGTGTGTGTGTGTGTGTGTGCGAGCGTGGGATGTCTCCCGTGAACACACTCATTAAAGTGCAGCTCTATTTTAAACAAAAAGACAATTAAGACCCTTCATCTTCAAAACACAAACACAAATGAACTGAGTAGAGCACTGGACTAGTTGTGTGGCTGCTACAGACTGACTGGTTGTATAAGCCATATGGTTACACTGTAGTAAAGTGACTGGTTGTATAAGCCATATGGTTACAGTAAAGTGACTGGTTGTATAAGCCACATGGTTATAGTAAAGTGACTGGTTGTATAAGCCACATGGTTACAGTAAAGTGACTGGTTGTATAAGCCACATGGTTATACTGTTGTAAAGTGACTGGTTGTATAAGCCACATGGTTATACTGTAGTAAAGTGACTGGTTGTATAAGCCACATGGTTATACTGTAGTAAAGTGACTGGTTGTATAAGCCACATGGTTACAGTAAAGTGACTGGTTGTATAAGCCACATGGTTACAGTAAAGTGACTGGTTGTATAAGCCACATGGTTATAGTAAAGTGACTGGTTGTATAAGCCACATGGTTATACTGTAGTAAAGTGACTGGTTGTATAAGCCACATGGTTATACTGTAGTAAAGTGACTGGTTGTATACGCCAAATGGTTATACTGTTGTAAAGTGACTGGTTGTATAAGCCACATGGTTATAGTAAAGTGACTGGTTGTATAAGCCACATGGTTATAGTAAAGTGACTGGTTGTATAAGCCACATGGTTATACTGTAGTAAAGTGACTGGTTGTATAAGCCACATGGTTACAGTAAAGTGACTGGTTGTATAAGCCACATGGTTACAGTAAAGTGACTGGTTGTATAAGCCACATGGTTACAGTAAAGTGACTGGTTGTATAAGCCACATGGTTACAGTAAAGTGACTGGTTGTATAAGCCACATGGTTATAGTAAAGTGACTGGTTGTATAAGCCATATGGTTATACTGTTGTAAAGTGACTGGTTGTATAAGCCACATGCTTACAGTAAAGTGACTGGTTGTATAAGCCACATGGTTACAGTAAAGTGACTGGTTGTATAAGCCACATGGTTACAGTAAAGTGACTGGTTGTATAAGCCACATGGTTATAGTAAAGTGACTGGTTGTATAAGCCACATGGTTATACTGTTGTAAAGTGACTGGTTGTATAAGCCACATGGTTATACTGTTGTAAAGTGACTGGTTGTATAAGCCACATGGTTATACTGTAGTAAAGTGACTGGTTGTATAAGCCACATGGTTATACTGTTGTAAAGTGACTGGTTGTATAAGCCACATTGTTACAGTAAAGTGACTGGTTGAATAAGCCACATGGTTATACTGTTGTAAAGTGACTGGTTGTATAAGCCACATGGTTATACTGTTGTAAAGTGACTGGTTGTATAAGCCACATGGTTACAGTAAAGTGACTGGTTGTATAAGCCACATGGTTATAGTAAAGTGACTGGTTGTATAAGCCACATGGTTATAGTAAAGTGACTGGTTGTATAAGCCACATGGTTATAGTAAAGTGAGGCAATATTGTTGTTGTGCAGCAGAGGGATCTGATTGGACCAATGGGAACGTTCTAATGGAGCTGGAATGTGCCATGGGGTCTCTGTTCCCATTTGAATAGTTTCATTCTGAACCAAAATAGTGCTGCAAAAATAGTTTTTTCACAACTCAAAGCTGGTACAGACTAAATGTGTTTTTGTATGTGTCTGTGTCACTGTGTGTGTGTGTGTGTGTGTGTGTGTGTGTGTGTGTGTGTGTGTGTGTGTGTGTGTGTGTGTGTGTGTGTGTGTGTGTGTGTGTGTGTGTGTGTGTGTGTAAAACATAAGAGGTCTGTGCTTGATGAAGATTGCTGGAGACCTTGAAATCAGTCCCATCTGTGGCGTTCTTTGAAGCTCATGCAGTCTCTCTCTCTCTCTCTGTCTCTCTCTCTCTCTCTCTCTCCAATTCAATTGGCATGGTAAACATATATTAACATTGCCAAAGCAAGTGAAGGAGATGGTCAACAATAAAAATTAACAGTAAACATTACACTCAGAAGTTCCAAAAGAATAAAGACATTTCAAATGTCATAATATGTATATATACAGTGTTGTAATGATGTGCAAAGTACAAATGGGAAAATAAATAAACATAAATATGGGTTGTGTTTGTTCTTCACTGGTTGCCCTTTTCTTGTGGCAACAGGTCACAAATATTGCTGCTGTGATGGAACACTGTGGTATTTCACCCACTCTAATATGGTCATACATTTGGCAGGAGGTTAGGAAGTGCAGCTCAGTTTCCACCTCATTTTGTGGGCAGTTTGCACATAGCCTGTCTTCGCTTGAGAGCCAGGTCTGCCTATGGCAGCCTTTCTCAATAGCAAGGCTATGCTCACTGAGTCTGTACATAGTCAAAGCTTTCCTTAAGTTTGGGTTTGTCTCTCCACAAATTTGTCTCCACTTTTGTGGATTGCGGTGATCAGTCCTTGGTTCCAAATATTGGGGAAGATGCCAGAGCTAAGGATGATGTTAAAGAGTTTAAGTATAGCCTATTGGAATTTGTGGTCTGTATATTTAAAAATTTCATTGAGGATACCATCAACACCACAGTCCTTTTTGGGTTGGAGGGTTTGTATTTTGTCCTGTAGTTCATTCAATGTATTTGGAGAATCCAGTGGGTTCTGGTAGTCTTTAATAGTTGATTCTAGGATTTGCATTTGATCATGTGTATTTATTGGCTCTTTGTTCTTTGTTATAGGGCCAAAAAGATTGGAGAAGTGGTTTACCCATACATCTCCGTTTTGGATTGATAGCTCTTCGTGTTGTTGTTTGTTTAGTGTTTTCCAATTTCCCCAGAAGTTGTTAGTCTATGGATTCTTCAATTACATTGAGCTGGTTTCTGCTGTTCCTTCATTTTCTGTAGTGTATTTCTGTATTGTTTTAGTGATTCACCATAGTGAAGGCATGGCTCAGGTTTTCTGGGTTTCTATGTTTTTGGTTGCATAGGTTTCTCAACCATTTGTCATTGTTGTTAATTTTCATCGGTTTTCTGTTTGAAATGTTTAGATTTTATAGGTCAAATATACTATTACAGTAAAATGTTTTGTCCAGGAAATTGTCTAGAAGGGATTCAATTTGTTGTTGCCTAATTGTTTTTGGGTTTCAACACTACTTTCCTTCCATCTATAGCATTTGTTATTATTATTACGTTCCTTTGGCTTTGATGCCTCATGATTGAGCATAGCTCTGTTCAAGTAGAGTGTGATTTTGCTGTGATCTAATAGGGGTGTCAGTGGACTGACTGTGAACGCTCTAAGAGACTCTGGGTTGAGGTCAGCGATAAAGTAGTCTACAGTACTACTGCCAAGACGTACCTACACTCTTAGAAAAAAGGGTTCTTCTGCTGTCCCCATAGGAGAACCCTTTGAAGAACCCTTTTTGGTTCCAGGCAGAACTATTTTGGGTTCCATGTAGAACCCTCTGTGTAAAGGGTTCTACATGGAACCAAAAAGGTTCTGCCTGGAACCAAAAAGGGTTAATCAAAGGGTTCTCCTATGGGGACAGCCGAAGAACCCTTTTATGTTATAGATAGCACCTTCACTTCTAAGAGTGTACCGTAGGAGTCCCCTCGAAGCCATTGACTATGTACATACCCAGCGTCCGACAGAGCTGGAGGAGTTGTGACCCGTTTTGTTGGTTATGTTGTCGTAGTTGTGTCTAGGGGGGCATATGGGGGAGGGAATGCTGTCACCTCCTGGTAGGTGTTTGTCCCCATGTGTGTTGAGGGTTAGGTCTGATCTATACCAAATTAGCATACCCCCTGAGTCTCTTCCCTGTTTCACACCTGGTAGTTTGGTGGATGGGACAGCTCTCTGTAACCTAGAGGGCAACCAGTGGGTCCGTCACCTTTATACCATGTTTCTTGTAGGATGACAATGTCTGTACTTCCAATTTCTCTGATGAAGTCTGGGTTCCTGCTCTTTAGGCCAACGGCAGATGACCTCAGACCTTGTATATTCCAGGATGAGATAGTAAAAGTGGACCATCACAGTAGGTGTGAGTAGAGCATGTAGAGCATCTGATACATACCTCTTAGGTCGCAGGATGGTGCTTCGGCGGATGTAATAGTGGGGGTTGGGCCTGTTGCTCTGCTCACGGCCTGGGCATATGTCCTGCTGTCATGTTGAGGTCCTTGCCACAGGGGCGGGGGGCATGGGGTGGGCAGAACTGGCATAGGTCTGATATTGGGGGGCCTATATAGGGTGTGGCCATGGTTTGCTTGAGGTGGTCTTAGCTGGTTGGGGTGTGGCTGGTGACGCTGTGGTCTGGGTGTAGGTCCTCTTGAAGTGGGTTCTCTCGGTGCAGGTCCTTCAGGAGGGGGTCTTGCAGGTCTGGGAGGGTGTCTCGCTGGTCTAGGGGGGGTGTCCATTGCTCTCACTCTTACAGTTGAAGTCGGAAGTTTACATACACCTTAGCTAAATACATTTAAACTCAGTTTTTCACAATTCCTGACATTTAACCCTAGTAAAGATTATCTGTTTTAGGTCAGTTAGGATCACCACTTTATTTTAAGAATATGAAATGTCAGAATAATAGTAGAGAGAATGATTTATTTCAGCTTTTATTTCTTTCATCACATTCCCAGTGGGTCAGAAGTTTACATACACTCAATTAGTATTTGGTAGCATTGCCTTTAAATTGTTTAACTTGGGTCAAACGTTTCAGGTAGCCTTCCAAAAGCTTCCCACAATAAGTTGGGTGAATTTTGGCCCATTCCTCCTGACAGAACTGGTGTAACTGAGTCAGGTTTGTAGGCCTCCTTGCTCGCACATGCTTTGTCAGTTCTTGCCACAAATGTTCTATAGGATTGAGGTCAGGGCTTTGTTATGGCCACTCCAATACCTTGACTTTGTTGTCCTTAAGCCATTTTGCCACAACTTTGAAAGTTTGCTTGGGGTCATTGTCCATTTGGAAGACCCATTTGCGACCAAGCTTTAACTTTCTGACTGATGTCTTGAGATGTTGCTTCAATATCCACATAATTTTCCTTCCTCAAGATGCCAACAATTTTGGCATCCCAACCGTGAAGCATGCTGCCAGCCCTGTGCTTCACGGTTGGGATGGTGTTCTTTGGCTTGCAAGCATCCCCCTTTCTCCTCCAAACAGTTTCATCAGACCAGAGGACATTTCTCCAAAAAGTACAATCTTTGTCCCCATGTGCAGTTGCAAACCATAGTCTGGCTTTTTTATGGCGGTTTTGGAGCAGTGGCTTCTTCCTTGCTGAGCGGCCTTTCAGGTTATATCGATATAGGACTCGTTTTACTGTGGATATAGATACTTTTGTACCTGTTTTCTCTAGCATCTTCACATGGTCCTTTGCTGTTGTTCTGGGATTGATTTTCGCACCAAAGTACATTCATCTCTAGGAGACAGAACGTGTCTCCTTCCTGAGACCTTAACTGTTGAGCGGTATGACGACTGCGTGGTCCCATGGTGTTTATACTTGCGTACTATTGTTTGTTCAGATGAACCTTCAGGCGTTTGGAAATTGCTCCCAAGGATGAACCAGACTTGTGGAGGTCTACAATATTTTTTCTGAGGTCTTGGATGATTTCTTTTGATTTTCCCACGATGTCGAGCAAAGAGCCACTGAGTTTGAAGGTAGGCCTTGAAATCCATCCACAGGTACACCTCCAATTGACTCAAATTATGTCAATTAGCCTATCAGAAGCTTCTAAAGCCATGACATCATTTTCTGGAATTTTCCAAGCTGTTTAAAGGCACAGTCAACTTAGTCTATGTAAACTTCTGACCCACTGGAATTGTGATATAGTGAATTACAAGTGAAATAATCTGTCTGTAAACAATTGTTGGAAGAATTACTTGTGTCATGCACAAAGTAGATGTCCTAACCGACTTGCCAAAACTATAGTTTGTTAACATGAAATCTGTGGAGTGGTTGAAAAATTAGTTTAATGACTTCAACCTAAGTGTATGTAAACTTCCAACTTCAACTGTATGTTAGGTGCTGGGCCTACGGTTGAGGGGGATGTCCTTCAGGACAAAGTTGGGACTGCTGCCTTGTAGAGGTGGACCTGGTTGTAAAGGCTGTTCAAGTCCAGGGTTGCATTCACCCTCTGTATGGTGGCAGGGGGAATGTATTTTCGTGGTAGAAGGGTGGAGATAACCACTTGTGCATTGAGGAAAGTGGAAGAAGCTTTTTCAATCACTCCCTTGAGTGCTGTGGCCACCCTTTCCTGCTTGGCCCTCAGGTCAGAGTTTAGCTACTTTGTGTTAGGGAACAAGTTTCTCCACTCCACTTGAATGTATTTGCCATTTGAGTCAATGAAGAGCACAATCTCTGGCTTTTGTGTGTCCTCAGTGGATGTGTGGGCGTTGTCAAGAGGGCTATCAGGGGAGCTGACAGGGGCGCTGTTAGAAGGGGGTGGGGTTTGTTGGGTTGGTGGGTCCTGTGTTGTCTGACCCATTGTGGTGTTGATGTTGTGGTCCGGGTCTGAGGTGAGCTGTTCTGCTTGCTTCTCTGGGAGAGTGTCCTGCTCTCTATCACCCCTTAGCTTTCTCACCTCTTCCTTCAGTGCCATGTGTGCCTCTTTGAGTTCTCTCACCTCGGTCCATAGAGCAGCCAGCTCTCTCAGACGGCCGTCCATCTCCACCTTCTGCCCTCCGGGTCTTGTTTGGTGGGTGTTGTTGTGCTGGTCTGTTTTGTGGGTTTGCTCTGTCTGGATTGTGTGGACTAGCTCTCTGAGCTCCACCATGTCTCTCTCCAGCTCTGTGAATGTATCCCTCTCAATGATGGAGGAGCAATGCAGTTGTGGAACCAGGGTGTGTTCAATACTGGGTGGATGACTATCCTCGTCTGCAGGACAGTTTGAAGAGGTGTGATCACTCAGGATGGGGGAGTCGTCACAGAGGGGGGAGCTTTTCCTGCTGTGCTCACTCTTTGATTCTCTCTCTCTCTCTCTCTCTCTCACTGTAGATCTGATAGTGGGAGCATTTGGTAAAGGGGAGGTGTCGGTGTACAGGTAAGATATCTAATTCTCTGATTGGCTAGACTGCATTGTTTCGTCTATCAGATTGGCTGCTAGTTTACAATGGTGAGATTAATTGTGAATGTGTGCGTGTGTAGGGCTCGTCCTGTAGTGTCAGTGGAGGCAGAGATGATCCTGACTCCTAGAATCCTGAACCCTGACGACCGATCCTGCCTCCTCACAGAATCTGATACCATGGTGACCTGGTGAGTACACACACACACACACACACACACACACACACATGCAAACACGCACCCGCACACACACACATGCCCTACCTTTCCAGAAATGCCATGGTAACCTAGTGAGTGACAGGCATAAGACCAATAGGGTGCTTGTTAGGCTGTGTGTGTTGACAGGGACAGAGACATGGTGGGTTTTGGGCAGATTGACAGACGGCACTAAACTGTGGAATTGTGTAAAAACAAACACAGCTGATTGAAATAAACCATCAGACTGTGGCTGGAGGAAGTAGATAGGGCACACCAACACATGTAGTTTTTAGGTCTGTCTGGGACAGTTGCTTTTTCTTTTATTTGAATAATTATTTTATTGAGTTGTTTTTCTGGTGGTTTTAGGGAGACTGAGGGGATGGGCGGTAAAGAGGAGGCTTTTGTTCTAATTGGTGCTCATTGTTCTATACTGAGTGGTTCTGTTTGACAGGCATTTCACCTCTAGAGAACCCCAGTATGTATTTCCTGTGTGTGTGTGTGTGTGTGTGTGTGTGTGTGTCTGTGTCTGTGTGTCTGTCCCTGTGTCTGTGTCTGTGTGTGTGTGTTATCTATCAGGAACAAAGTGACTCCTGCAGAGTGAGACCTGCACCATAAAAATCCTGGAATCTAATGAGCGCATAGACACACACACACACACACACACACACACACACACACACACACACACACACACACACACACACACTGACACACAGACACAGACATACAGAGGAACAATTTTTATAGTTTTCTCAGTCTCCCATGTCTCTCTACCTCTCTCTCTCTCTGTTATTCAGTCTCAGGGTAGATATTTGTGCGAAGGTGAGCGGTGTGGGGATCCCAGACTCTGTAGGTAAGTAGCTCTGACTGGTGCTGGAATCTAAAAGTGATGAAGTATACCATACCCAGGGTTCCCTCCTGCACACCAGATGAGAATACACACACACACACTTCCTCACATGATGGGACCATATGGAACCCCTGCTCACTCTCTCCCTCCATCTCCCTCTCTCCTCCACCTCTCCCAGTCCTGAATGCAGAGCTGCAACTGGATTGGCTGAAAGGTGTGAGGGAAGGAGTTAAGAGAGTTCATTTCCTAGATTCCCATCAGCCACAGCACACAGGGGTCCTAACGCTTGGCCACAGCCGTCCACACTCCTGCCTGAACTATACTGTCTACCTACGAGTAAGTCAAACACACTCCGCTACACAAAAATGGATTTGGGTTTTCCCAAAAATTTGAGGCCTCCATCCTTTCTGTGTTTGGACAAGATCCTCTTAAAATATCTACCAACTCAGCTAAACCTGTTTTTGGACCAGTTATTGTGTTATAGTGAACAAACTAAACTCACTCTCTCTCTCTGTGCCTCTCAGGGGGAGGATGAGTTTAGGGATAAATTGACTCCCATCTCATTGGCTCTGAACTACAGTTTAGCCCCTCCTCCTTCCAACCTGGACCTGCCCCCTGTCCTCAACCACTACAGCAGTACCTTCCTGCAGGAACAGGTGTGTGTGTGGGTTCTCCTTCACATCCAATCAAGACCACTTACACCATATGAGTACCGTTAGACAAGTTAGACTAGATCTAAACCCGGCCCTCTCCCCATCTGTCTCTCCCTCTCTCTTTTATTTCTCAGGTGTATATTCTGCTGGACTGTGGGGAAGACAACGAGTGTATTCCAGACCTCCAGCTGTCTGCTAGCATGTAAGTATGTACAGTATGTAGCATGTGTATGATATATGTCAACATGAAACAGTTAAGGTCTCATTTAAATACAGTAGTTAAATAACCTTGCTGATATAAGGGTGTGTTATATCAGCAAGGTTATAAGGACAGAAGTTTACTCTCTGATTGTTTACATTAGCAAGTGTGTAGAGAGGCCTGTGTGGGTGTTTTTTTCCTGTATGCTATCACCATGGCATCCCAACACAAGCACCCAGTCATTCTCCGCTGACTGATACACACACACACACTCCGACCTGTACTGTATGACATAGTATTGACTCGTTTTTTTCTCTCTCCTGCACACACACACACACACACACACACACACACACACACACACACACACACACACACACACACACACACACACACACACACACAGGGACCGTACAGAGCTGGTGGTCGGGGATGACAACCTGGTCATGTTGACCATAAATGCGGTTAACAAAGGAGAGGGGGCATATGAGACGGAGCTACACACACTCATACCCCCTGAGGCTGATTACATAGGAGTGGAACGCAGGATAGAGGTGAGAACACACATTCACACACACATTCACACACACTAGCACCGCCCACACTGGCCCCAACCCTAGCCCAGCTCAACTAGACCCTACTGGCTTGATGTCCTCTTTACCACTCCATGACTTCCTGTTGACAACGTCAGGGTTATTTCTCTAGGGGACTCTTAGTGTGTGTGTGTGTGTGTGTGTGTGTGTGTGTGTGTGTGTGTGTGTGTGTGTGTGTGTGTGTGTGTGTGTGTGTGTGTGTGTGTGTGTGTGTGTGTGTGTGTGTGTGTGTGTGTGTGTGTGTGTGTGTGTGTGTGTGTGTGTGTGTGTGTGTGTGTGTGTGTGAGAGAGAGAGAGAGAGAGAGAGAGAGAGAGAGAGAGAGAGAGAGAGAGAGAGAGAGAGAGAGGAGAGAGAGAGAGAGAGAGAGAGAGAGAGAGAGAGAGAGAGAGAGAGAGAGAGAGAGAGAGAGAGAGGAGAGAGAGAGAGAGAGAGAGAGAGAGAGAGAGAGAGAGAGAGAGAGAGAGAGAGAGAGAGAGAGAGAGAGAGAGAGAGAGAGAGAGAGAGAGAGAGAGAGAGAGAGAGAGGAGAGAGAGAGAGAGAGAGAGAGAGAGAGAGAGAGATTACTCTCTTCCTCTCCTCCCTTCCCCAACCTATCACCTCTTCTTGCCTGCTCTCCTCTCCAGTCTCTATCCAGGTTGAACTGTGAGTACAGGATGGTGAATGATTCCAGACTGGTGGTGTGTGACCTGGGGAACCCTATGGTTGCAGGAAGAGAAGTAAGTCCAACAAACACAAATGAACACAACAAATACACACATGAATGTGCACCCACACTGACCTCCCCCTTGGAAACAACCACTTCCTGTCCAAACAAGAAGCTGTCAGTCAGATACAGTGGCGCTGATTGATGGTTACCATGGTGATTGATCACCCAGATGCCCCGCTGAGTCCCACACTCTGAAGCTGTCTGTGGGTATTTCTGTGTGTGTTAATCCGTTCGCCCCTTGTATGACACATGCAGGAAGCGCAGGCTTTGTTAAGTAAAGACTGGTCCCTTCCGACATGTAACTCTACCCTGTGTTTCTGTAATCTGTCTGTGTGTGTCTGTAATCTGTCTGTGTGTGTGTGTGTGTGTGTGTGTTGTGAGCCTGAGAGCGGTATTTGTTAGCTGTAGAAGCGACACACAGCATTCTGATAAATCAATTATATGATCAGATTTCACTTCTGGGGCGCGACTTTAGAGGGCTCCAAGGGGTAGAGGAGTGTGTGTGTGTGTGTGTGTGTGTGTGTGTGTGTGTGTGTGTGTGTGTGTGTGTGTGTGTGCACGTCAGCTCTCCTTCAGACCAGATGTTTCCCATACATACTTACCCTTGCCCCTTCGGACCTGTAAGAATTAATGAGCTTTTATAGAACACACACACACACACACACACACACACACACACACACACACACACACACACACACACACACACACACACACTTTCTAATTATGCAGACAGAGTAATACAGCTTGTAGACCATTTTCTTTCTCATTCTAATATTGTTTTAGTCAAGCATCTAAAATAACAGTCTGAGGTGCTTCACCAGGTTTCTTTAAAATGAACAGTTGTGTATTGTCAGCATTTTTGTATTTTATTAGGATCCCCATTAGCTAGTTCTAAACCAGCAGCTACTCTTCCTGGGGTCCACAAGCATAGCGGTGAAAACAGACACTGTTTATGAGTAATATCCCAGACGGCAAGGCCACCGTAAAATGTGTGGCGAGGCAGCATTTGCCATAGTACTTTGAATTTTTTTATTTAGTTTAATAAAATATATCTACGCAAAGAGTTTAAAAAAAAAAGGGGTCAAAGTGCTGTTTTTTTTAACCACTTTTCCTCATGATTTGTAAACTCGTGCACAGTTTCTTTGTCTTTCACACCAGAGTGCTGCTACAGGCTCTTTGCGTGTCTTGACCAATCGGATGAATGGAAAACGCAGGTCACGCGGGCCGGGCACAAAGCTCAAGCGCTCTCCACTTTCCTCTGGTATTTATTTACCAAGCTGATAACACATCACTCCCAACAGACACAAGCAAAACCTCTTACATAAAGAGAGTGATGTGGGAGTGATGTGGAAACGAGACAATTTGTTCAACTGTAGGCTACTAACAACAGCAGCTGCATAATCTAGTCTACTATGCGCCCTGTCCCTCTGGCCAGGGATAACGAAGCGGTAACGTTGTGTAGGCTATTTAATGGGATCAAATTGGGTTTATATTTAAACTTGGTCTAACCAGGTTACCTAGACTTTTTCAATCCAAGATTACCTAGACTTTTTCAATATTAACTTTAATGAATCAATAAACACAATAGCTGACATACACTGTGAGTAAATGTTTTATTAGTATTACAGTTGCATAGAGCAGGACTACATGATGTAAACATGCATAAAGCAAGCTCAGTCCTGTGAGTTTTATTGTCCAATCATGTTGCTTTCTCAGTGTCTGTGTATAGGAACCCCCTAGTCCTTCTTTAAAATATAATTAATATGAACAAGTACAAGGTTGTTGCAGTTTGACAGAGTTTTCATCCTTCCCAAGGCCAGGAGTTTTGTGACCTGATTAGAAAAACTCTGGTCCCATCATAGCCCATATTAAACAGATGAATCACGTTATACCGTATAAGGTCCAGAGTTTTACCTGGTTAGGTTACCAGATCAGGAAAAACGATGGGCCCCAGAATTTTGTTTTCCCCCATCAGAGGTCTCACTGGCCAGAAAAACGAATTGATACCTGTCTGTTAGTTTGGTCAGCAGCGTCAGTCCTTGCTCTTACATGAAGGAATGTGAGAACAGACAGAGCCACGGTCGATGGTTGGTCGATGCATTACATCATTTCCTTGACAAGCGCTGTCTCTGTACTATGGTGGGTTCTACAGTAGATCCAGATTAGACCGTTTTATAGTGGTGGTGAGGCTGTTCAGAACGTGGGAGAGAAGCGACAGGAAAAACATGTCTTCCAGACTTGGGGGGAGAGATATATTTGTCTGTACCTCTCGCTATCTCTCTCTTTCTCTCAGCCTGGGGACCTCTGTGATTTAGACCCATTTGGTCTTTCTTCGTCTCTGTTGAGTTTCTCACTCTGATGTGCAATAAAGTCTCATTGACTTTGGAGACCTAATGAGTTTCCACCCTCAGGCCTCTCCCTTGTAGTTTTAGCCAGTGTTTAAGAGTTTCCGGCATTGACTAGTGTCTGACCTGTTGTTCATTAGAACATTATTACACACACACACACACACACACACACACACACACACACACACACACACACACACACACACACAAACAAACGCACGCAAGAATCCATTATCATACTCATGGTAATGAACTAAGCCCTCCACATGGTGTGAGTTAAGTGAGGGTAGAGGGGAGTTTAACTGGGGTCTAAAGACTAGAGGGGAAGGGATCTGGTCTGTCTCAGCCCACAGATCTGTGCTGATCCTCCAACTGAGACACACACACAATACATATACCTAACCCAGATACACACACCATGGCCAGGTCCTGGTTAGTTTTAACAAAGGGAGACTGTACAGGGGGTTAGAAGACTGCTCGTTTAACTGAACACTTACAGATGTCACTGACACAGACTTTGATTCGTCTCACTCTGTCTCTCTGTCTTTGTCCCTCTCTCTCTGTCTCTGTATCTCTGTCTCTGTCCCTCTGTCTCAATCTCTGTCCATCTCTCTCTATCTCTGTCCCTCTGTCTCAATCTCTGTCCATCTCTCTCTATCTCTGTCCCTCTCTCTCTATCTCTGTCCCTCTCTCTCTATCTCTGTCCCTCTCTCTCTGTCTCTGTTCCTCTCTCTTTGTCTCTCTGTCCCTCTCTCTCTATCCCTCTCTCTATCTCTGTCCCTCTCTCTATCTCTGTCCCTCTCTCTCTTTCTCTGTCCCTCTCTCTCTCTTTGTCTCTCTGTCCCTCTCTCTTTGTCTCTCTGTCCTTCTCTCTTTGTATCTCTGTCCCTCTCTCTTTGTCTCTGTCTCTCTCTCTCTATCTATGTCCCTCTCTCTCTCTTTGTCTCTCTGTCCCTATCTCTCTGTCTCTGTCCTTTTCTCTCTATCTCTGTCCCTCTCTCTCTTTGTCTCTGTCCCTCTCTCTCTCTTTGTCTCTGTCCCTCTCTCTCTATCTCTGTCCCTCTCTCTCTGTCTCTGTCCCTCTCTCTTTGTCTCACTGTCTCTGTCTCCAGGTATCTGTAGGTTTAAGGTTTGCTGTCCAAAGGCTGGATGATGCTGGTCCTCACATTGACTTTGACCTACAGATCCACAGGTGACACACACATGCAAATACACAAACACACGCATGCAAATACACACACACACACACACACACACACACACACACACACACACACACACACACACACACACACACACACACTGCTGAAGAGCTGTGACACACATAACTGTAAAAAAGGAACCCTTGTCAGATTTCTGTGGCTTTCCCAAACCAAAGAGCCTCGAGACAGATGACCGGAGGAAAACAGACGAGACAAAACATTGACTATTCACCTCGCCACAAACACTTGCTCGCTCGCTCACTCACTCATTTACTGACACACACACACACAAATGCACACACACCATACATCGACACACCATGGTGCAGACTCTACATCCAAACATCTTTACTGACTCATGTGTGTCTCTTTTCTTACAGTTCAAACAAAGACAACTCCAAGAGCAACCCAGTCAGTCTGTCTCTCTCCATCTCTGCCAGAGCTCAGCTAGACCTGAGGGGGTGAGTGACACATCTCTGTTCTGGTTGATCTTTTCTCTAACCCTGTGACGGTACAATATCTTTGCTATGTTTGATGCACTTTGTTGTCCTACAGTGTGTCTCTTTGTCTTGTGCCATGTAGGTGAGACAGAACCATGCACACATGGGCCAGTGCTAGTGCTGCTTCGTCACACACAAACATACGAATGCACACACATACACACATGCGAGCACATACACACATATACACACGCTTGTTTTACTATCCTTGTGGGGACCAAAACGTTGATTCCCATTCAAAATCATATTTTCCCTAACCCTAACCCTAACTCCTAACCCTAAACCGAGCCCCTAATGCTAATTCTAACCCTAACCATATCCCTAATTGTAAACCTAAGCCTAACTCTAAACCTAAAATATACTTTTTCCATGTGGGAAACGGCGAAATGTCCCCACTTGTCCAAATTTTCCTAGTTTTACTATCCACACACACACAAACACACTTCAAAGCCTGGACCCCAGAGTGACTTGACTGGGTCTAAGGCCATGGAGGGCTGGAGGGCTGGAGGTTAAGGTCCAACCGGCGTGGGGCAAGTTGTGTTTGGCAGCAGAGTGGAGAGTGGCTTGGTGTTCACCCTCTCTCTCTCTCTCTCTCTCTCTCTCTCTCTCTCTCTCTCTCTCTCTCTCTCTCTCTCTCTTTCTCTCTCTTTTTCCAGGGTGTGTCATCCCTCTCAGGTGGTTCTTCCATTTCCTCACTGGGAGCCCAAAGAGAAGCCGGTCAAAGAGGAAGACGTAGGACCCCAGGTCATACACATCTACGAGGTACATACACACACAGTTAAAGCAGACGTGTGTGTGTGTGTATGTGTTGAAGCTGCAGTGAAGGGGGACCTCTGCTGGATGTCTGCAGGGTTTGGGACTGCTGTGCTCCTGTCCTGCAGTCTGTCCAGCTGGTTGTAGTTCAGTCGGCTAGAGTTTCTCTCTCCAAAAATTCCTGCCTGGAGCACTGGGACCATGTCCTGTTTGGGTGACTCACCATCACCACCCTCAGAATTAATGAGTGTGTGGAGGGAAAGATGCTGAGCTAAGTGGCTTGGTGTTCTCATTCTCTCTCTTTCTCTCTCTTTTTCTTTCGTCTTCCCTTGCTCTACTCCCCCCCCCCCCCCCCCTCCCCCTCCCCCTCCCCACCTCTCTCTCTTCCTCTCCTCTCTCTGTCTCTCCTCTCTCCTTTCCCTCTTACTCTCTCAGCTCCATAACTCAGGTCCTAGTAGTATCCGGGAGGCAGAGCTCCAGGTGGGCTGGCCCTCTCGTTTCCGTGATGAACACCTGCTCTACGCTCTGGAGGTTCTAACTGACGGACCAATCAGCTGCCGGAGCAACACCAGCCTCAACCCCCTGGGCCTACAGGTAACACAACCACACCTCCGGCTGAGACTGGACACTAGACACCGTACTCATGCACTAATGTTCTATATTTATTGGCCTGTATTGGTCTCTAATGTTTTAGAAACAATGGCATAAATGCTTTTGTGAAATGACAGCTCAGTTAGATGAAAGTTTACTGACCCGATCTAGCATTGGTGCAGCTCAGCTCTTCTCATAATGAAATAGGATAACAGGATGTAATCTACCGTCTGGTTTATGTTTAGGATGATGACTGATGAATGTGCTTTAATGATGACAGGACAAAGTCACTTTACTCATTCCATGTTTATTGAAGACTGTAGGAGGATGGAGAGGGACTATTGGAGTAAACCCATAGCAGGGTTGGTGGTGAAGAGCAGGATGCCAGTAAAGACAATGTGGTTAGAGTTGTCATCATACAGCCCCCAGTACACCAGATCATCTTTCTCTAGCTCCAGAGCCACGGCACCTGTTATGTACTCATAACCACCATGGAAGTTGTCCTGGACGTTGTATATCCTTCGCTCTGCATTTTTGGCCAAGTAAACACCCATTTTCTGTCCAGGCTCTTGGCCCATGAAGGTGAATGTGAAGTAGTAGACTCCTCTCACTGGTGCTGAGAACATACTTGTATCAGGGAGTGATCAGCACTATCCATCTCTCTTGGTAGCAACACAACATGGCAGCAGCACAACATGGTAGCAGCACAAAACAACAAGGTACAAACAAAATGATTGGGCACAGAAAACAGCACAAAGGGCAAGAAGTTAGAGACAACAATACATCAGCTTTGTTGTCATTGCTGTGCTTAGATACATCCTGATTAGATCAATCAGTGGTTCAGGAGAGTGATTGTATCCTAGCTCTTATTAGTAGTATTGTTGCCTTGCAGTATAGCTACCTGCATTCTCTTATTCCAGCTCCGCTACTTGCCTCTCATTGGTTGTCACTCTGTTCCCCAAGGCTAACAGTTCTGCTGCTTGGGCTGGAATCATGTACGTCAATATCCAGAGGTGTTCATCTTTTTCATAACAACTTACAACTCATTACCTGCATTCTCTTTCTTCTACTCTGCCACCTGGCTCTCACTGGTTGTCACTCTGGTCCCCAAGTCTGACAGTTCTGCTGCTTGGGCTGAAATTATTGAAATATTGTAGAGACAATATCCAGAGCTGTAATTTTTTTTTTCTACTGAAAGAATGATTTACTCAAAAGTTTTTCAAATGTCATTATTACCTGCATTCTCTTCCTTCAGTTCCTCCAGCTTGCTGTCACTCTGGTCCTCAAGGCTAACACACGTGAATTTCTAGTACTGTTAACATTTCTAGTGACTTATTTAATGCAATCTTTTTCATAACAAATTGCTTATCATCATAACCTGCAGTATCCTTCTCCAGCTCTTCCACCTGGCTCTCACTCGCTGTCACTCTGGCCTCCAGGGCTAGAAAATAATTTATGCAAGAAAATAATTTATGATGAAAACAACAAACAAAGATGTAGCTTTATCACATTCTGTAATAAGCTGATTAATTTTACATTTTAGTCAGTTAGCAGACGGCTCTTATCCAGAGCGACTTACAAATTGGTGCATTCAACTTAGGATAGCCAGTGGGACGACCACATCTCGATTACAGTAAGTACATTTCTTTAAACATGCAGCTGTGAGCAAAGTCAGTGCTATTAGGGACAACCACATCTCGATCACAGTAAGTACATTTCTTTAAACAAGTGAGACATATACATAGTAGGTCTTATAAGTAAAGATACAGTGCCTTCGGAAAGTATTCAGACCCCTTCCTTTCCCACATTTTGTTACCTTACAGCCTTATTCAAAATGTGATTCAATTAAACATTTTCCTCATCTATCTACACACAATACCCCATAATGACAAAGCGAAAACAGGTTTTTATAAATGTTTACTCATTTATAAAAAATTCTAAACAGAACTAACTTATTTACACACAGTTGAAGTCGGAAGTTTACATACACTGGTTGAAGTAATTAAAACAAATTTTTAAACCACTCCACAGATTTCATGTTAACAAACTATGGCTTTGGCAAGTCGGTAAGGACATCTACTTTGTGAATGACACAAGTAATTCTTCCAACAATTGTTTGTAGACAGACAGACAGACAGACAGACAGACAGATCTGGAGGGCAAAAAAGCCATTGCATAGTATGGGTGGATGGCTGAATATGTACACTATACATTGTTACAGAGTGTTAGTTGAAAAAAAAAATTGTACAAATATTGCAAATAAGGAATATTTGCATGGTTAACTATACTATACAGGTCAATGGCAGAGAAATACTTAAATAGCTAAAAGTGCGTATGATATAAGTGAGGGTTATAATAGTTTACTTAATAGACAGACTAGTTAAATGAACAGGTAAGTGAATATTTTTGCATGGTTAAATTAGCTGTACAGGTAAATATACAGTTAAATGTACAGGTAAGTGAATATTTGCATGGTAACATTAACTGTACAGGTAAATGACAGGAAGAGATACTTAAATAGCTAAATGTGTGTATGATATAATTTAGGGTAATAATAGTAACTATTTTCTTTTAACGAGCAGCACTTATTTTCACAATGTGATCAGTTTCATTACCTGTGTTATTACAGCAGGATACCTGTGTTATTTCTCTCTCTGTCTATATGTGCATTATTACAGTACCTGCGTTCTTCATCTCCAACTTCTCTCCTCGTTTCTTTGTGTTGTTCAGCATGAGCCTCAGGTGACTCAGCTCATCCCAGACAGCGTCTATGGTAGTGAATAGAATGTTCTGGTCAACCCCTCCTCGGCCCAGGCCCCAGACAGATAGAACAGCAGCATTGGCATAGCTACGACACCCCTCATTTTGAATGAAGTTCAATAGTAATGTTGTCTATGAGTCTCAGTAGCAGGGGGGAAAGCAAAATGGGGAATCTTTATAGACAAGCGTCAACGAGAACTAGCCCACTACGTTAGAAATCAACATGTGGCAGACGTAGAAATAGCACCAATGACATCTCATCAGACGTTAAGAGAACCAGTGTAACCCTGAACCCCTGTGTTGTTTAGTCTCTTCTTTTTCCACAAGGTAGAAAACTGACTACAAGGTTGATGATTCGGGCTACTAGACAGTGTGTAATCTACAATGCGTAGGCCCACGTGTGTGTACAGTGACTTGCAAAAGTATCCACACCCCTTGGACTTCCTCACATTGTGTTACAAAGTGGGATTCAAATGGATTTCATTGTACTTTTTTTTTGTCAACAATGTACATAAATGAAAATGATTTTGGTCTTATACTTATGTGATTTTAAAAAATCACATAAGTTTAAGGGGTATGAATACTTTAGCAAGGTACTGTATGTATGTGCCTGTGGTGTTTTGTGTTTGGGAGGTTGTTTGGTCTTATAAGTGGTATGTAATAAGGTGACTTACTTTTCTCCCCTCTCTCTCTCAGACCTCCTCTGTCCAGGACACTCCAGAATTGTTGGGCTTTCTGAGGAACAGTAGCTCTCCTCACCGCTACAGACGAGCCACCAGCGCTGCCCAGCCCTACAGCAGCAAGACCCTGGTACTTACAATACGTACCCTTCATTATCAGCAGCCTTGGATTTCACTGTCACCTTGTTTGATATTACTATACAGCAGCAGTCATTCTCTGTCTCTCCCTGTCTCTGTAGAACTGCAGTAACATAATTTGCCTAAGAGTGGTGTGTGTGGTTGGGCGGTTGGACCGTGGTCAGAGCGCTGTAGTCAAGATCCGCTCCCGACTGTGGGCTCACACCTTCCTCCAGGTGAGCACAAGCACACAAACTTAAACCCAAACTGATGTACTACTGGTAGTATTAGTATTATTGTATGTATTAATGTTATTATTAGTATTAAGAAATCCATAACATCTATTCACCTTTCAGAGACGTAACGACCCATACCTCCTCAACTCCACCGTGTCCTTCAGAGTGACGGCCCTGCCCTACCGTCTCCAGCCCTCTTCCTTACCCCAACACACCACTTCAGTAAGATGTGACATCAACCCAAACTAACACCTACAATAACACTTACCCTGAACCCCACCCAGCCTGTAACTAACTGTGATTTTGTGTGTGTGTTTTTTTGTAGATGGGTACATTGGTGCTGTGGGGGACTCCTGATGTGGCGTTTGCTGTTCCTCTGTGGGTCATCATCCTGGCCATCCTACTGGGACTGCTGGTCCTGGCCATGCTAACACTGGCCATGTGGAAGGTACACACACACATACTGTATACGCACACCTACATACACACACAAGAACTTTAGTATGACATAATCCTCTCTTCCTCAGTGTGGGTTCTTTGACCGGGCACGGCCGCCAGCGGATGACGTGTCGGACCGTGAGCAGCTGACCTCTGACCAATCAACGGACGCCTAAGAACGCCAGGTGGCGCCATGGAGACCGGCTCCTAATTCGAGGAGGCTGTTTGGGAGGAGTTCCACCTCCTGAGTGAAATTAAACTGAAATGAGATCTGCAGGCAGACTGCAAACTCACAGACCAAAGGCTCTTTACCCCCTTTAAAGCTGATCTGACATTAGTAAGTGGACTGCAAACTCACAGACCAAAGGCTGAAGTGCCATTAAGACTGGTATTCAAACAGCACCAGAGAGACTGGGAACAAAACACAGAGATGGATCTACACACATAAACACAATTCAAGCAGACACAATTACTTGGATGTATATGAGGCCTCAAGACAATCATGTAGAAAGGAAGTAGAAAGGACTCTGGTTCTAACCCTGCTTGTAGTTGAATATGTTTCTATGCATCGCTTGCCTCTGTGGGTTACAGTACTTGGGGATCTGTATGGTTGCATAATTCAAATGGAGTTAACTAGCCTGGCTTACTTCAAATGGAGTTAACCAGCCTGGCTTACTTCAAATGGAGTTAACCAGCCTGGCTTACTTCAAATGGAGTTAACCAGCCTGGCTTACTTCAAATGGAGTTAACCAGCCTGGCTTACTTCAAATGGAGTTAACCAGCCTGGCTTACTTCAAATGGAGTTAACCATCTGATGTCAGTGACTTTGTGTCGCCTGCTTTCACTGTTAAATACATTCCATCATGGTTATATTGATCAAACACACACTCACGCACATGCGCACACAGACACGCATACTCGCACACACACATGCAGAACGCATGAACGCACGCAAACACACACACACACACACACACACACACACACACACACACACACACACACACACACACACACAGGGGGCTGTATATATCTATGGATGGTGTATGTGCAATATTGGGACATTCTGTGTGATACTGAAGCGTGTTTACACTGGTATTATTTTATTAGAACTTGATGTTCAAATTGTTTGTGTATATTCTGTAGTTAGTATACTATTGTGTATGTGAGTGTTTTTGTTGGTATATTAGTATATAAGTGTTGAACGAGAGAAGTGTTTATAAGGGGTCCAGCCTTAACCCTAACTGTTTAAAAAGAGAACGGTTGGACTGGGCTGAATACAAAAAGTATCGGCATTAACATTACAACTTATATATATATATATATATATATCTATATAACATCAGCTATGCAGGTGTTGGCTAGCGCCGATTAGCAATGGGTCTGATTGAATCTAGGCCTAAACCTCTCACATTGGATAATAATTTTGCAATGTTAATGCCATTCCTTTTGTATTCAGCCAAGTCCAACCGTTCTCTTTTTAAACAGTTAGGGTTAAGGCTGGACCCCTTATAAACACTTCTCTCGTTCAACACTTATATACTAATATATATATATATAGTATATAGTAACAGTCAAAGGTTTGGACACACCTACTCATTCCAGGGTTTTTATTTAATTTGACTATTTTCTATAATAATATTGAAAACATCCAATCTATGAAATAACACATTGTGGAATCATGTAGTAACTAAAAAAGTGTTAAACAAAACAAAATATATTTTATATTTGAGATTCTGCAAAGTAGGCACCTTTTGCCTTGATGACAGCTTTGCACACTAAATTTGTGTGCAAAGCAGCCAATCAGTTGTGTTGTGACAAGGTAGGGGTGGTATACAGAAGATAGCCCTATTTGGTAAAAGACCAAGTCCATATTATGGCAAGAACAGCTCAAATAAGCAAAGAGAAACGACAGTCCATCATTACTTTAAGACTTGAAGGTCAGTCAATCCGGAAACTTTCTAGAACTTTTAAAGTTTCTTCAAGTGCAGTCGCAAAAACCATGAAGCGTTATGATGAAACTGGCTCTCATGAGGACCGCCACAGGAAAGGAAGACCCAGAGTTACCTCTGCAGCAGAGGATAAATTCATAAGAGTTAGCAGCCTTAGAAATTGCAGCCCAAATAAATGCTTCACAGAGTTCAAGTAACAGACACATCTCAACATCAACTGTTCAGAGGAGACTGTGTGAATAAGGCCTTCATGATCGAATTGCTGCAAAGAAACCACTACTAAAGGACACCAACAAGAGACTTGCTTGGGCCAAGAAACATGAGCAATGGGCGTTAGACTGGTGGAAATCTGTCCTTTGGTCTGATGAGCCCAAATTTGAGATTTTTGCTTCCAACCGCTGTGTCTTTGTGAGACACAGAGTAGGTGAACGGATGATCTCTGCATGTGTGGTTCCCACCGTGAAGCATGGAGGGGGTGTGATGGTGCTTTGCTGCTGACACTGTCTGTGATTTATTTAGTATTCAAGGCACACTTTACCAGCATGTCTACCACTTTTTTGGTTACTACATGTTTCCATATGTGTTATTTCATAGTTTTGATGTCCTCACTATTATTCTACAATGTAGAAATTAGTAAAAATAAAGAAAAGCCCTGGAATGAGTAGGTGTGTCCAAACTTTTGACTGGTACTTATGTATATATAAATAAATATATATATATAAATACATATATATATATATAAATAAATATATATATAAATAAATGATATTTTTATTCATTATTTTGTCCAACCTCGACCTCCCATGCTCAAGGGCTGGGGGTGAGGCCAAGAGCACTAATCTGGAGGAAGGTGATCCTATAGGTCGATATAGCAGCCGGGGGGAGGGGGCAAGAGTACTGATCTGGAGGAAGTGTATGGAGCTTGTTAAAATATGATATCATCAGGTCCCAGGTGGAATAAAATTAGTTGGTTGACCCTCGAATGGTATACTTATTTTTTTCTAATTTTAGGAACAGCATCAAATCCAGAGAGGCTAAGGGAGGATTGATAGATTTCCTTCTGCGGGCCAACAGGGAGGTGAAGGCAATGGCATCTAGCTGTCTATTGGTCAGGGAGGGATTGTTGTTTGGTGTGATAGCAATTTCTGCACTAGGCTGCAACTCATATCAAATGCTTCAGAAAGCCTTTTAAATATACAGGGACAGGACTAGAACATGAGTCAAGTCCACCTAGGAGCTTTTACACCTGTACCATAAATATTTGGGTAGAATTTAGACAATCTGACCTTACTGAAATGGATACGGTGAAGTAACATAATCAATATAAAAGGTAATTCAACTTAATAAGGCCATTCCTCTGCCACAGGCTTAAAGCTGAATCCAGTTTGGTGATTATTACTTATAGGACCTTGAATAGAGAAATCAAAGAATTTAACGGAATTAAGTCAACATTTTAAGAGTATTGAATTGGATGTGTAGCGCGAAGCTGAAAGAGGAAGATTGGAGGTGACTAAATCTGGCAAAGAGGAAGAGAAACAGGAGTTGGATTCTGTTTGACACCAGTCAGTTTCTGGGGTGCGAAGCAAGTATACAATCTTTTGTATAGTCACTGCCCAGTAATAATACATAAAGTAGGAAGGGCTAGTTCTCTGTGAAGGAATGCTTTATTATATTTTTGGACTACCGCCGCCCCATAAAAAATAAGATACAAGCTTATCCACTAAAGTGAAAAAAGACTTTGGAGCCGTCAAATCGGTGAGCAGCTGCTCTTGATCACTGTCATGAAGCCACACCAGTCCCACTCGCGTTAGAATTTCAGAATGAGGAAGTGTAGGCTATATAATTTAGTTCACTTCTAGTCATTCACAGTATGTAAATCTATAGGATTCTTGTCACATTTGATTTGTGTTTTGTTTTTGTACTGAAGAATACTGAAAGATTATTGAAATAAAGTCCACATTTTCTAAGCTTGTTTGCTGTATTAAGGTTCCTCTATGTCTCCTATCACTATATTTTTATTTCAAACAATTGTTTTTATTGACTCACATCAAAATCAATACAATCAATACAATTTCTCCCCCACCAACACCTTTTTCAACCGCCCCTCCCACCTACTATCACTTTCTACATTGACCTGTTCCATCAGAGAAGCTAAGGTGGTCTAGAATGGACTCATTCCAGTTACCACAGAAGCAACAACAGGAATGCTGGACAGTACACCAGAGAAGGCATCTGACATCAGAGGGCAGAAGAGAGCTAACAGTCACAGCGAAGGAGAACTAATCTCACCCAAATGCTGCCTCAGTAGCCCTCCAGAGGAATACTGCAGTTATATTGGACAATTCGAGGTTCACAAAACCCTAGTCAGGGTCACTCATAAAAAATACACACTCAGGACATTATACAGACAATTTTCAGGTCTGGGAGAAAACTATCACATTTAATAAAAACTCACAAAGGGAAATATATTAGAATCTGTATGTATAAATAGGTTTTATCCTTGTCAGAGATCACAGTATTACATGGAAGGCATCTTGAGATATCTTCCATCAATATATTATTTTAATTTACTCCTTGCATGATCTCTACTGTTTTAGAAAGACATGAGTAACTTTGGGAAGATGTATTTTTTACTTTGGCAACTAGGTAAAAACATGAACAGGATGAACAATACATTGTAAACATTGTCTTACAAATACTGACATATGAACCTAACGTACATTCAAAAAACAGTCCCTTTTGAAATTAATCGAGACATTATTACTGCTCACTGCATACGAAATATAGACACACAACGATGACATAATAAATTAGTGATAAATGAGTTTCTTTACAGATGGTGATACCACTGTAGTATTATATTTACTATAAATAAACCACTAAATAAACAGAAAGTGATAGAAACATTTTTTGTTGAAGATGACATTTACTGTCTGATTCTGTCCTCTGAGCGGAGACGGGAAATACATCCTGTTTTAATACATTTGGCTCAGCAATGTTAAGAGATTAGAATCAACACAAGTAGTGCCAGGCTTCACTTCTATCCTCACAGAGATCATTTACCTGCATTTATTCCCATCAACATTGGCTCCTCCTGCTGGAAGGAAATGAACGAGGGAAACATTGACCTCTGTAACCAGTCACAATGCCACAGGGTTCCAACCAGTCAAAGGCGATGCCTGTTGTTTGGGAAACAAGGTCATCAAGTATGAAGAAGGAGCATCTGCTCGGTCAGTCAGTGTGGCTGATGCTATGCCCACAGCTCCTACCAGTCACTAGTATATAAACTATGCCCCGTCCACAGAACCACCAGACGCTCCGATAGGACGGCCACAGCCAGGATCAGAGGCAGACATGGGTTAGTCCTATCAGCCTTGCCCACCAGTAGCAGGTGCACCTTATTGGGGTCTGAGATCATTACCTGGGCGTCCTCCAGGGCCGCCACGGCCGCCGTGCTGGAGTTGAGGTCCCCTGTGGCCAGCAGGTCAAACAGGCAGGCCTGGTAGTAGATGTCCCTGGCTGGGAGAAGGGCTGCACAGTGGGCATGGGCTGCAGCTGAGGGCTGGCTGGAGGAAGAGGAGGAGGAGAGGGAGGAGGAAGAAGAGGGTCTAGGTAGCGTTTCCAGACGCTGTGAAGGTGGGCAACCATACACACACAGCTGCAGGTCCTGCTCGGGGGTGAATGCTTCAGCAATGGCGCGTGGCGAGCGTACTGACAGGCCCAGGGAACGCCCACTCTGACGCACCACCAGGGTGGTGCCAATGTGGGCGGCACGGATCTCAGCCTGGCTCCCAGGCAGATCAGAGTGGACACTCAGGCTGTGCTGGCCCTGCCTCTCCCCGCTGGTCACTGAGCCATCCACGAAGGCTGCGGGAACGTTGTCCAGCTCCGCCTGGTAGATCTGCTGCTCGATACACTGGCGCCAGTTCTTAAAGATGATGGTAATCTGGTGGAGAGACAACCCTGTTGTTATACACCTTACAATGAGCTAGACGTACATAATCAACTTTATTTATGTATACAGACATGTTGTACATAGTTTTCATTTCTGGGCAATAATTAAGTATCTTACTATGATTGTATTCAATCAAAATGGCCCCCAAAAAAAGAGTTTCTTGGCAAAAAAGCAATTTATCAAGCAAGAACTTTGCTTGGACTGCCTGGGAATGGTCTGAGTAGGGAGGGAAAAACTGAAAACTGGCTGTTATTGGCAGAGAGGTTTGGAACTCTTTCTTATTTCTGTATGAATTAATTTACCGCCTGATGATGTCACCAGGAAGGCCAAAATTCCATCCCACTAAAAGGTTGAAATTTCAGGTGGCCTTTTCAAACAACTCTTACACTAAAAGGGCATTATCATAATTTCCACAAGTTCACAGTATTATTCAAACCTCAGTATGGAAATATATATAAAACACAGGAAAAACAAACTTTTGACTGCACTTTAAGAACGGATTGTAAGTTGTATATTTTCTCAAATATAATTTACTGTATATCATTTTAGAAATGAGGGCTACCTTGGTGAGAGCCGTGGCATACGCCCCTCCTCTCATGGGGGAGCTAGTTGCCTGAACATATAGATACTCATTATCTATCAGTGGCCAGGCCCCTTGTACAGCGCACGTCTGGAACTCATCACGGAAGGTGCGAACATGGGGGTCCCCGAACACCCCGCAGTGGAGATAGTCAGGGGTCCGGCCCTCACGCTGGAGGTAGCCCTTCTCGTAGATGCAGGCGTCCCCAGAGATGGGGGCCTGTGGCAGGGGCCGGGGCTGAGCGGTGGGGCCTGTCCTGGGGCAGCTGTACTGAATGAGGAGGTCCTCAATGCCTTGCACGGCCGAGTGGTAGGCCAGGTCGCCCCGGCAGGCGCGGGCCATGCGGCGGGTACACATGGCGTAGGAGCGGAGGGCGCTGCAGTAGCCTGCGTTGCCCCCCTCTCTGCTGCCTCCTCCGCCCCCACCGCTGCCCCCAAGGTCCAGGGTGACAGCTACAAAGTCAGAGTTGCATCTCAGGATGCGACAGGATGCCCATACTGAGGGAGGAGGGAGAGAGGTGGAAGCTCCAGTTCATATATCACAACTTAACAATGGTAGGAGCAAAAATGTGTCTTTCCATTGAGCATGTAACAGAAATATCACAGTTGCTGGACATTATTGGGTAGTTTGAAGACAAAAGCTGTGGATCATAGAAAGTACCTTGCAGGCAGCACAGGTGAAACAGTAGCAATGCCACTATGACGCTGCGTTTCCATGACAGCTGTGAGTAGTGGCTGCAGAGGGCCTGTTTCCCCATTCCCTTCCAGCCTCAGGCCGAGGGCTGCAGACAAGGCTCAGGCTCAGTCCAGGGGCTACAGCTGCAGGCAGGGCACAGATAGAGAGAGACATTACACACTGTGGCCTGTAGGGGGAAACAACACCACACCACAGGTACAACTCCATTAGACCATTTGTCAAGATAATGTATTCAATACAAATTGTACTCTATCAAATGCATATTGTAATATTTTATCATATAACAAGCTGATCAAAAGATCTATGCATTGATCATACCTAGTTTTAAAGTAAAATATACAGTCAGAGTAACTTGTGAAAAACAATACAGAAAGATATAAGTAGATGTAGTTCATACCTTTTTGAATCGACGCTAACTACTTTTTAAGACTGTGTTGGTGCAAAACGATCTCCCACACACTTGTAACCCATCAACAGCACCTGACTGAAGTGAACACTGTTGAGGACAATGGAGAGAAAACTGTTGACAAACAAATATTCATTAATCAGAGCAAAGGAACACCACTGGCCACCATTTGGTCACATTTAGGAATAGAATTAATAAGTTGATGAACAGTCTTAGTTCATGAGGGAAGTATTATCCACCTGACCACTGGTCAGATCAGATCATGTTTGAAGCTGACATTAACATAGCCATAATAATAGTCCTATAAACAACAGTCTTTCCATTGCAGAGCTTAAGTTTCCGTACAGTAGATAAACTGCCAAAGTAACCTGACATCTGTGGTAATCATTGGCATGGTAAACAATTCTCTGTTAGTGTTGTGAAGCTAGGTTTGCCGCTTAAGACAAAAATTTTGTAAAACAAAGACAAACTATGACTTACCATGTGTGCCACAGCACTATGCATCAAAACCCCATTTTATGTTATATTTCAGATCTTGGTATAAAGCAAGCATTTACCCGTTAACGCTAGGCTACAACAATGTTGGTCACTTGGTCAATGGGGCATTTGGAATTTGCAATTTGGACTCTTCTCCCTTTTCTGTTTGCCAGTGGAGGAGAGCAAACAAGGGCCAGAGAAAAAGGGTAAAACAAAAAAGTCAAATTTAGTAACCAAAAGGATGGCATTATTGTATTTGATCAAAGTTTAAGGAAAGGTGTAGGCCTACATTCCGGTAAGACCTTCACAGAGCTTAAGTGCATTACATAGTAAAGTCTTTGGCACTACAAGGCATTCCTAAAGCATTGGTGCCAATGGAAGTGTGCCTTTGAAAGCGTCATGGCATGGGCCAGATTGAACCATGTGTGCAGTGTGTTTGTGTGTGGTCCTCTCTCTCTGAACCAACACTAAAGGCTGACCTTTAATATAGTTTGGGAGACCTGTGCAGTGCGCCAGGGAGAGGGGGAATGGGGGGGGCAGAAATAGAGCATGCTAAATATACCAGCCTCTCTCTCTCTCTCTCTCTCTACCCAGCCCCTTTCCTTCATGTGTTCCCCTGGTCTGAAATACTGTAGGCAGGGCTACAGGGCAGAGGGGGGGGGGGGGGGGGAGGGTAAAGCAGGTGTGCCCAACAGCAGTTCCAATACTCAGGGAGGGAGTGGCTATGGCTACTAGCTGTCACAAACACTCTTCAAATCAGACACATCTTCAATTTACATTATCAAATTAATCTTCTTTAACTTTATTCCAACTATTTGGGGCAGTGTATAGCACTGCCCCAAATCCAGTCTCTTCACTTCTGTTTTCACCCTTTTTCAATGCCCTGGATTGGTGTCCTTTTGTTGTCCGGTGGGCATTGTGTTCACTAGTGTAGTGGCTGAGGTCTGGAATGTCGGCCAATGGATTCTGATGCGGCTGCACTTTTGGAGTGGGGGTGTATGCCCCCACCCCCTTTATTTTTTTTAGCACTGCTTTGAAAGTCCCAGTGACCTCCCTCTGTGCACAGACCAACTGACAGGGTCCTGTTTGTTCCATCCATGAACAGCAAATAATTACTGTGCATACACACACACACACACACACACACACAGACAGTCGCTTGTGAATTAATCACCAATACAGTACTACCTGTAGGGCAGCACTGCACCCATCGCCCTTGTTTACCACAAAACCCTAACTCCCCTTTACACACACACATACATTTGTTTTACTATCCTAGTGGGGTACAAACCTAACCCTAACCTAACCCTAACCTTAACCCCAAACCCCTAAACCTAAGCCGTAATTCTAACCCTAAACCTGACCCCTACGCCTAAAATAGCCTTTTCCTTGTGGGGACCAGCTAAATGTCCCCACTTGTCTTACTTTTCCTTGTTTTAGGCTACTATCCTCTGGTCCTCACAAGGATAGTAAAACCAAACACACACGTCACCATAGAGGTGGGTTGGTCACATGTGAGTCTCAGGGATGTTTTTGCTCACAGCTTGGCCTGGTGTGACATATCCATGTGGTTTTACATGTCAACACCAGCTCACTTAACAACCCGTGGTTTTCACTCATTCATTAGACCAAACCCCAACTGACATTGGACACAAAGACCACAAACACAAAGCAAGCTATTGGTTGTTTGGCTCAACCTCACTTGATTTATTGATGAATGAGAATTTTATGTGAATTTAATCTGTTTGTGTCTGCATGGGAAATGTCAATGAATGTGTGCACATCATAGCATCTTTGTATTTGTAATAGTGCAGCTCTCTCTCTCGGTTTCCTTCCACCTGAAGTTTTCCTTCCCACTGTCACATGTCTTAACTGCATTTAGACCAGTGTATTTTGATGGACACTATCAAAACATTCAAATAACTTTAGACAAATTACCTATTCTATTGATAATCTATCTATTGTACAAATGTATTATATTTTCTATCTATCAATATGAATTATCTGTGAAAACATAGGATTGATTAAAACTATTATTTATGACAATCAATTGCTGTACTTCAGGACTATTGAGGGGGTACTATTACATTAATGAATATCATCAATGGTATCATTCTATTGTTGTTGTATAGCTGCTGACGTAACCTTAAATTCCACATTGCCAATGTCACCCAAGTGTCAGTCTACAGTACATGCCATTTTGCTGTATTTCTTGATTTACTCACAATGACAGGGAGTGTGTTCTAATATTAGGCCATGGAAAAAAGTATTTCAAGCAACACGTTCCATGGGAGGACAAAGTGAATTGTTCTATTCTACAATGTTAGAAAAAATATGTTCCAACCAAATAAAAGCTTTACACTTACTTGACCCAATCCGTACATTATTCATAACTCACAATTAAATATTAGTATCCACATACTGGGCACACTGGTTAAATCAACATTGTTTCCACGTAATTTCAATTAAATTCGGTTTAACCAAAGTGGAAAAACACGTTGAATTGACGTCTGTGCCCAGTGAGCGGGTAAATGGCCACATTTCTGAATTGTGTAGCACATGATTAATTTAAGAATGAAGCAGGCGAAGCGCCATTCATATGCTCACCCAATCACACCTCTGTTGAAGGTCCGTATTGAGACTGCGTAAATGTCCACACCTCACTCGTTCCAATAGAAAAAGGGCGAAGTAGGTTTTGCCTGCATTGAAACCAAACTCCCACACTGTCCGAATGAGCTGCTGACACTGATGTCCAGTCTCAAACTGGTTTAATTGCAAACCGATTTTCCTTCCTTCGTCGTTGTCGGCTCTCAGATGAGTGAGATATTTGACAGTGTTTCTCTACGAGTGGTATAAATCACTCGCGTCGAACACCTGCTGCTCGCGTAACAACTGTCCACTTGGGCGCACACTCTCCTAGGCACCGGGGGGCTATTTCAAACTATCACAGCGGCTCTGGCAACCTGTTCTATTTGCAACCTGTTGTTGCTAGTGTGGTTTCTTATTTTTATAGGAGGGCATTCTATATTTATTGCCCTCTTGGTTCGTAGGCTATCATAAATCCCAAAGAAAGTCGGTTCAAGCAGTTTTGACAGATATCCTAGCCAGATGAAGAAAATAAAGTGTAGACTTTTGTCAGTATTGCACTGGCTGGTGTCGGGGAAATTCGTATTATTCTGTACAAGTCTGACACTCCATTTAGTATTATATATTGTGTTATGTTATTCATACGAAATATGGGACGTATAGTATCATCCCACAGGGCAAAAACTGGTTGAATCACCTTTGTTTCAATGTAATTTGTCAAGGTATTGTGACGTGGAATCTATACTGAACAAAAATATAAATGGAACTTGCAACAATTAAATATTTTACTGAGTTACAGTTCATATAAGGAAATCAGTCAATTGAAATAAGGCCCTAATCTAGGGATTTCACACTACTGGAAATTGGTCACAGATACCTTTAAAAAAAAAAGGTAGGGGTGTATATTAAAAAAACAGTCCGTATCTGGTGTGACCATCATTTAGCTCATGCAACACAACACATCTTCTTTGCATAGAGTTGATCAGGCTGTTGCAGTCATCATGCTAATTGCACGCTCCATCAAAACTTGAGACATCTGTGGCATTGTGTTGTGTGACAAAACAGCACATTTTAGAGTGGCCTTTTATTGTCCCCTGCACAATGTGCACCTGTGTAATGATCATGCTGTTTAATCAGCTTCTTGATATGCCACACCTGTCAGGTAGATGGATTATCTTGGCAAAGGAGAAAAATGCTCACTAACAGGGATGTAAACACGTGTGTACAAGATTTGAGAGCATATGGAACATCTCTGGGATCTTTTATTTCAGCTCATGAAACATGGTACTAATACTTTACATGTTGCGCTAAGATTTTTGTTCAGTATACGTGGAAAATACTTTGCATTTGAAAAAAGTAATCAACTGTTGTTTTTAGGGTGAAATTTATACCACAGGATTATGTAACCAATTTCAACATTGACAAATCTTCTATAAAATATGTTGAATTTGTACCTTTAAAACAGCATCAGATCTTCAACTTTAGAGCCATTATCAGAAATAAATTATAATACAAAGAATTCAACAAAAAATAGACAATATAGGCCTAAGGTTTTAACCCTTGATTTAAAATGTAATGATATTTAGTGATACTGAATTGTGTTGGGTTGTCAACGCAACCAAATATCAACATTTGATGGAGATTTATCTTCTTCTTGGATAAATCCATCAGTGCCACACTTTTGAAATACAATACATAACCTATTAACTTGAGAACAAGTTAACAAATAATATGTTGGATTCACGTCTCCAACTCAACCAAAAATAAAAGTAAAAAATGGCTCAGATGGAACTATCCAAGCAGTAGATACAGTGCATTCGGAAAGTATTCAGACCCCTTGACATTTTCCTCATTTTGTTACATTACAGCCTTATTATGAAATATATTTTAGAAAATAATTTCTGGGCCTCCCGAGTGGTGCAGCGGTCTAAGGCTCTGCATCGCAGTGCTAGCAGTGTCACTACAGATCCTGGTTCAATTCCAGGCTATGTCACAGAGGCCTCGACCGGGAGACACATGAGGTGGCGCAATAATTGGCCTAGCGTCATCCGGATTAGGGGAGGGTTTGGCCGGCTGGGATGTCCTTGTCCCACCGCGCTGTAGTGACTCCTGTGGCGGGCCGGGCGCATGCACGCTGACACGGTTGCCAGGTGTACAGTGTTTCCTCTGACACATTGGTGTGGATGGCTTCCGGGTTAAGTGTCAAGAAGCAGTGCAGCTTGGCAGGGTCGTCTTTCAGGGGGACACACAGCTCTCGACCTTCGCCTCCCCCGAGTCCGTACGGGAGTTGCAGCGATGGGACAAGACTGTAACTACCAATTGGATATAACAAAAAAGTGGTAAGAAAAAGTGGTAAGAAAATGTTTTGGTAATTTATTACTAAAAGAAAAAACTGAAATACCTTACTTACTTACATACTGTAAGTATTCAGACCTCATTGCGCCACCTCATGTGTCTGCTATGATACTCGAAACTGAGCTCAGGTGCATCCTGTTTCCATTGATCATCCTTGAGATGTTTCTACAACTTGATTGGAGTACACCTGTGGTAAATCCAATTGATTGGACATGATTTGGAAAGGCACACACCTGCCTATATAAATTGTCCAAAAGAGCTCCGAGACAGGATTGTGTCAAGGCACAGATCTGGGGAAGGATACCAACAAATCTCTGCAGCATTGAAGGTCCCAAAGAACACAGTGGCCTCCATCATTCTTAAATGGAAGAAGTTTGGAACCACCAAGACTCTTCCTAGAGCTGACTGTCTGGCCAAACTGAGCAATCAAGGGAGAAGGGCCTTGGTGAGGGAGGTGACCAAGAACTCAATGGTCACTCGGACAGAGCTCTACAGTTCCTCTGTGGAGATGGAAGAACCTTCCAGGAGGACAACCATCTCTGCAGCACTCCACCAATCAGGCCTTTATGGTAGAGTGGCCAGATGGAAGCCACTCCTCAGTAGAAGGCACATGACAGCCCGCTTGGAGTTTGCCAAAAGGCACCTAAAGACAAGATTGAGAAACAAGATTCTATGATCTGATGAAACCAAGATGGAACTCTTTGGCTTGAATGCCAAGCATGACATCTGGAGGAAACTTGGCACCATCCCTATGGTGAAGCATGGTGGTGGCAGCATCATGCTGTGGGGATGTTTTTCAGTGGCAGGGATTGAGAGACTAGTCAGGATCGAGGCAAAGATGAACGGAGCAAAGTACAAAGAGATCCTTGATGAAAACCTGCTCCAGAGCACTCAGGACCTCAGACTGAGGTTATTGTAACAATACTTCTTACGTAATCATATAAAATGTGTATACAGTATGTTGAAGATAACGTGCATAGGTCTTCACAATTGCTGTAATAATCTGTGCAGAATCTCGAATGGCATTGATCACTTCCACCATGTACTTTTAATGTAATCTCAACTGCAATCCAGGTCATTTGGTTCTGCTATTAGATTATGCACAGTGACAACACATTAAGCTGTTGATTAAAAAAAATATATACAGTGGGGAGAACAAGTATTTGATACACTGCCGATTTTGCAGGTTTTCCTACTTACAAAGCAGGTAGAGGTCTGAAATTTTTATCATAGTTACACTTCAACTGTGAGAGATGGAATCTAAAACAAAAATCCAGAAAATCACATTGTATGATTTTTTAACAATTAATTTGCATTTTATTGCATGACATAAGTATTTGATCACCTACCAACCAGTAAGAATTCCGGCTCTCACAGACCTGTTAGTTTTTCTTTAAGAAGCCCTCCTGTTCTCCACTCATTACCTGTATTAACTGCACCTGTTTGAACTCGTTACCTGTATAAAAGACACCTGTCCACACACTCAATCAAACAGACTCCAACCTCTCCACAATGGCCAAGACCAGAGAGCTGTGTCAGGACATCAGGGATAAAATTGTAGACCTGCACAAGGCTGGGATGGGCTACAGGACAATAGGCAAGCAGCTTGGTGAGAAGGCAACAACTGTTGGCGCAATTATTAGAAAATGGAAGAAGTTCAAGATGACGGTCAATCTCCCTCGGTCTGGGGCACCATGCAAGATCTCACCTCGTGGGGCATCAATGATCATGAGGAAGGTGAGGGATCAGCCCAGAACTACACGGCAGGACCTGGTCAATGACCTGAAGAGAGCTGGGACCACAGTCTCAAAGAAAACCATTAGTAACACACTACGCCGTCATGGATTAAAATCCTGCAGCGCACGCAAGGTCCCCCTGCTCAAGCCAGCGCATGTCCAGGCCCGTCTGAAGTTTGCCAATGGCCATCTGGATGATCCAGAGGAGGAATGGGAGAAGGTCATGTGGTCCGATGAGACAAAAATAGAGCTTTTTGGTCTAAACTCCACTCGCCGTGTTTGGAGGAAGAAGAAGGATGAGTACAACCCCAAGAACACCATCCCAACCATGAAGCATGGAGGTGGAAACATCATTCTTTGGGGATGCTTTTCTGCAAAGGGGACAGGACGACTGCACCGTATTGAGGGGAGGATGGATGGGGCCATGTATCGCGAGATCTTGGCCAACAACCTCCTTCCCTCAGTAAGAGCATTGAAGATGGGTCGTGGCTGGGTCTTCCAGCATGACAACGACCCGAAACACACAGCCAGGGCAACTAAGGAGTGGCTCCGTAAGAAGCATCTCAAGGTCCTGGAGTGGCCTAGCCAGTCTCCAGACCTGAACCCAATAGAAAATCTTTGGAGGGAGCTGAAAGTCCGTATTGCCCAGCGACAGCCCCGAAACCTGAAAGATCTGGATGGAGGAGTGGGCCAAAATCCCTGCTGCAGTGTGTGCAAATCTGGTCAAGAACTACAGGAAACGTATGATTTCTGTAATTGCAAACAAATGTTTCTGTACCAAATATTAAGTTCTGCTTTTCTGATGTATCAAATACTTATGTCATGCAATAAAATACTCTAAAACAAACATTTCAGATTTTTGTTTTAGATTCCGTCACTCACAGTTGAAGTGTACTACCTATGATAAAAATTACAGACCTCTACATGCTTTGTAAGTGGGAAAACCTGCAAAATCGGCAGTGTATCAAATACTTGTTCTCCCCACTGTTATCTGCCATTGTATTCCAATTTGAACTTTGCTGTACTTTTAAATGGTTGAAAGTGAAGTGATAGACATTTGGGTGACAACGAAACTAAAAATCAGACATTGTTTTTACATTAGAATTAGGTTGTGATTTTAGATAGTTGAAAGCAAATATTACCCAATGATCCATGTTGAGATAAGGTGGTGTGCCCAGTGGGATACCTCTTACCAGGTCATACAACAGCATACGAATTGGATGATGTAACTTATCATACGTCTTGGATGATGTATAGTATTATACATCTTCCTCTGAGAACAGAGCCTTTTACTATGAATCAGGTTTGAGGAGTTAGCAGGTACTGTAACTTTGGTCAACTCGGGATAACCGGTACCACGAAAGTCGCTCACCTTTTAGCCAGGTAAATTTATTTGGCAACGAATCCTTCAGAACTAACCTGCTTGTGGCAGGCTAACTAAATGAGTGTCTGAGCCACTAGTTGAGGACCATTTTTTTTAAAATATATGTGTAAAAAAAAAATAGCAATGTTAAAATACCTATCACATTACTTTGCAAAAGGAAAACTGACAACCACAACCAACCAATGACGCAACGGTCTAAGGCACTGCATCTCAGTGCAAGAGTCGTCACTACAGTCCCTGGTTCGAATCCAGGCTGCATCACACTCCATTCAAGTCAAGACTGGCAAGACTTCTATGGTCTATATATGGCCACAATGCAACAAGCTGTTCCACAGATAGAAGAACTACTGATAGTAGTGGGAAAAAGGTGCTTGTGCATTGATAAACACGTAAAAGCACACCAAACACGGCATTAACGATAAGTTATAAAATAAAGATAACATTTATTTAATTATGATTTCAGCACAAATGAAAATGTGCCACTGACTCGCCAATGCATTGATATTTTAGCATTGTCTCAATGAAGAGTTTGCCTTCGACTAGCCATGTGTGACATGCACACGGAGTTACAAGCCTGCTAGAGTTAGCGGCAGGACATCCACCGTCAAATGGATGAAGCCTGACCTGCAATGTGAAGGTAACTGAAGCTGGCCAATGTGAAGGTAACTGAAGCTGGCCAATGTGAAGGTAACTGAAGCTGGCCAATGTGAAGGTAACTGAAGCTGGCCAATGTGAAGGTAACTGAAGCTGGCCAATGTGAAGGTAACTGAAGCTGGCCAATGTGAAGGTAACTGAAGCTGGCCAATGTGAAGGTAACTGAAGCTGGCTAGCTTTATAAAAGCCTGAGTAGATCTATAGCTTGGTTTGTAGTATTCCACTCAGGTTACTTATTGCACTATAACAACAAAGGAGAATTACGAGGAGAATTTACATTGGCGTTTAGGGAAACTAACAACAAATGTTAGGATAATTTACGTAAAAGGTTAGGAGAACTAAAAAGACAAAGGTTAGGATAATTTACGTAAAAGGTTAGGAGAACTAAAAAGACAAAGGTTAGGATAATTTACGTAAAAGGTTAGGAGAACTAAAAAGACAAAGGTTAGGTGAATTTGATTAAGCTTAGAATAAGGGTTAGAGGAAGGGTTATCTAAAATGCTACGGTTGTCCCGAATTTGACGAATTCAACACACAACATTTGTATTGCTAGATGGTCACGGATTACTCCCATCCCTGATTAAATCTCTCTACTTTTAGTTCTGTCTAAAGTAACTAGACCATTAGTAGTTATCATATGGCTTGGAGGTGCCATGTTTCGTATGGCTCTGTGGCCAGGCTGCGTGGTTTGTATGATGACCCAGCGGTCTGCACCATGCACCATTCACACAGGGCTAAACTCAGCTGGAGTAGGACAGGTTTGTGTGAGTCCACTGTAGTTTAATATTTCATCATGATTTACTAAAAGTTCAAAGAGTTAGACATTGCTGCAGGGATACGCACAGAGAGGGAAGGAAAGGCGGACGTGTTCCCTCAACTGCGGAGAATGTCCGAAGTTATTGGCCTTTTAAGAGGGGCACCTACATGCCTCAGTGAGCATTGCATAGTGGCCTTTGTTTGTTGTGGCAGTGGAGGCGGGGCCCATTGACCAAGCAGTGGCTGTTCGGAGCGCGAGGTCCATTGTCAGAGAGCTTTTAGGAGAGGAAAGAACTCCTGTATCTTTGGCTCTGGATACTTGCAGAATGGGTTCGGAATGCGTTTAAGAAAACAGTTCCAGCATATAAGGATTTCTGAACTAATCAGAACCCATCTTTCGAACTGCCTGGAGAGTTGTTGCTGATTTATTTTCATAGGCCATATCAAAACATGTTCCCGAGAGAATGGCGACACTATATGAATGAAGAGGCAATTAATCATTTGTGACTTGAGGTAAGGTTTTAAACACATTTTCATTGTTCTATAGGTTTATCTTAGTTGGTGTACTTGTTTAGAAAGGCTTAGACAGTGTGTTTGTACACTCTTCTCTTAAGTCCAAACCTTTTTCCTAAACAAAATTATGCACCTGTTATGCATCATAATGTATATATATTTTAATACTTTTGACAATACATTTCAGAATGTGGAAGTGTTTTCCCCCTTACTTTATTGGCTGCCCTAAAAAGATTACCCCTATGTGACTTGGAGACCTGTTGCCCTGGTAACTGTTAGGGATTATGTTTGTTGTGTGTGTGTGTGTGTGAGAGAGAGAGAGAGAGAGAGAATAAGTTCTCTTTTAGACAGTTGAATAATATGCAACACTTTTGTCTTCCTCAGGCAATGTGAGTCTCAGACATATCTGAAGAGAGGGTAACCTTGGGATTGCAGCCAGATCATGAAACGTTGGTGCTTGGGGATGCAGATGAAGTCTTAACCCCTCCCAGGGCCAGGCAGGTGTGGGATGTGGTGCACTGTTGTACGATGCCCTCCCAATATTGCACTCGTCCCGGCCTCCCGGACCCAGGGTATTCCATCTTTAACAGAGGAGCCAAGAAAGGTTGCTTTTCCTCATTATTAAACGTGTGGAAGAGCACGGTGATATGTACTTTGTTTTCATTTAAAAATATAATTTCAAGATCACTTTCTAACAGCACATTTTTCTACTACAATTATTTAGAGCTACATACTTAATTTCTGTAATACTAAGTCATTGGCCATATTGACCAAATTTATTCTTGCTATTCACAACATGTGGCCTGCTATGGGAGAAACCCAGTGAATTTATTGTATACAGTTGGTAAGCCTCTGCTTCCAAACGGCCCCACTGTCCGCACCTGACACTGGCTGGCTAGCTGCCACGTGAGGACCTTGGCCAACTCCACTAAGTAATTCTCTTCCCTCTGCCCTTGTGGCTTCACTCTGAACGTTCCCACATATTGGGATAGGAAGCAGTATCGCACAAACTCTGTATGGCCAACAAGAGCTAGGATGACAAATGTCTATCATGTTGCATCTATTCACACCTGAGAGAGTGTGTGAGTTAGTTAGGATAGAATGATCCGATTGAAATCCTCCCACAGGGTCAACAGCAGGACATCTCCAGCTTAATAGAATAATGCTTCAAATATGAATCTAAATTCATTTTCAAGTCTGTCCTCAGCAGGGTAACTCATTTTTTTGTTATTACACAAGTGGAATGGGAAGAGGCTTTATTTCACTTATGTGGTAACAAATATGCTCAACTCCATTACAAATGTTAAAATACAGTGTTACTACACCGGCATAAGAAGAACATAATTAGGCTATGTGAAACATAATATATTATATTAAATATAGCAAGTTCTGTAGCATGTATATGGATTTCTATGATTGGCTATTCACGTGGAGCAGAGAAGCAGAGTGGAGACAGACTGGGCAGTTCAATCTGGGAGATATGATGACAACCACAGCACTCAGCGATTAGATACAGAGTTAGGACCAGTGTCACCACATACATCACTGACTGGATGGCCTCGGAACAGCAGTGCTCACTCACAGTTGATCTTGATTTCTTTGACAGTTTTTTTTCCTAAGTAGTAGTTCATTAGCATCTTGCTGTGTCAAATAAACATATTTTAAAGAAATTCTATTGTTTATCATTTTTTGTAGACAACTGCTCTTTGTTTATGCTTCTGTTAAACGAATTAGTTAAAGACGACTTCATTCATAGAAACACTTCCAATAAGGCTTTATTTCATATTAAATTACTGGGCACAGACTCAGAAGTCCAGGAAATTATAGACTAGAATCCACAGAGATCAAAATATGGACATATTAAAGGCTCTCTCTCGCTCGCTCTTTCCACTATTAAAGGCTTAAAGTAATATGGCTAAATAACTGCAAGTCTACGGTCTCTTGTGACAGATCTGTATTTTGCTGCTGAAATGACATTATCTCATCATGACAAAGTTACCAGGAGTTTCATATTCAGAGGATGTACAGTATTTATCAAATTCCCATCATCCCTGTAACATTAGCTTATGTTTTTTTATTTTACAGTTAGATATGAGATGGAAAAAAAACATCAAACTGCTCAGTCTTAAAACACAAAACAGAATCCATTTATTCCTATGACAGCTGTAAATACACAAACACAAAGCAACAACAGCTCTCATACAGTACCTAACGCAACAGTCAAACTCAACGGCTACCCGCTGTCACTCACACAACCACTGTTCATACAGTGAAATTGAGGGCAAGGACAGCAACTCAAACCCAGAAGTAACACAGTCTACATACATTAATGATCATGTATACTTTCTTCCAAAGTCTCTGGTACCTTTTTGCTTTTCCAGTCCTGTATAACAGAATTGTTGTAAATTGTTCCTTCTTCCTCCTTTACCACAACTCTGAAACCCCTCCCCTTTCACTCATGGACAGACACAGTCACACACACTTTAACAGCAGTTGGCAGTCTGTACTGAGAGGCAGTAAGAGTGTGTGTGTGTGTGTGTGTGTGTGTGTGTGAATGTGTGTGTGAGTGGGTGTGTAGAGAGACAGTGCTGGACAGGGTATCCATCTACATGCCCCAGCACTCACGCATCCTCAAACTCCTCTCACACCTTGATGTGCAACAGGACCTGTTTGCGGTATGGGTTGAAGTCGTCTGGAACAGTGTCTAATAAACAACAGAGACATGAAGCAGAAGACACAAGTAAATTAGTTTACTAGCATTATGTTGTTCAATACAAGTATCACTAGTGGTTAGTAGCAATGTGAGAAAGGGAGTCTTACCGTTGCAGCGGTAGCGCAGGTTGGACCAGATTATGTTCTCTTGGGAGAAACAGAAGACCCCCAGTCGTCCGCCTCTCATGGTAGTGTCAATCACCACGCCAGAGTCAGCCACTATCTCCGTCCCCTCATATAACTTCACCCTGACACAGAGCACGAGACAATGCACAAATCAGGGGACTTTTAACTTCCCTTGTAACTTCTAGTCATGTTCCCTCTAGTAATCATCCAAATGAAAGTCCTCCTACAACTTCACACTGTCCGTATTTATGCCACAGTCAAATAAAATAAAAATGTATTGGTCACATGCACGTGTTTAGCAGATGTTATTGCGGGTGTAGCGAAATGCTTGCCACATACCCATAACATGTGGTTGTTGTGGGTAGCTGTAGTAGTTGGCATATGGTCATATAAGAGATTAGTCAAATGAAGTGCCACCAAACTAAAACCCAGTGGCAAGTAACGACAGAACTCAAAATGGGTGATTTGGATGAACAGAGAAAGAGAGAAAGAGAGAGAGCAGGCCAGCCCCTGTCCCTGCCGCTGCCTGAGTGAGTGAGTGCAGCGCTGCAGTGCTCCATTGACTCCTCTGCACAGCATACAAAGCAGGTGTCTCTCTGTTTGGGTCTGAATAGGGCCCCCCTGCCTCTAAAAAGACCTGTCTCTCTCTCTCCACTCCCCCCCCCCAACTGGAAATACCCCCCCCCCCCCCCCCCCCCCACAACATCCTCAAACTCCACCCCCCAACTCTCATTTTCTCTGGCAACTTATTTTATAATGGGCAGTGGTGTGTATTCATGGATGCCAAGGGAAGCCTCTCCCCGAAAATGGACCAAGAAAAAAATCATACAAAATCATTTATTTTTCTTCTCGCTGTGTTTCATAAATGCCATTCAATTCGAAAAGAGGCTGAATGCATCTCACTGGAGTAAGCATCTGAGCAAACGAAACAGCGCCACACTGTCTCAGTATGTGTAGCGAGCATTTGGCCTACCTTGATAATTTTTTAAAATAAAATAATAGCCAATCAGTGTTAAGCTAAACAGAGTGAGCTCAGCTGTGAATGGTCCTGGTGCACCAAAAAAAAGTGTCAAGGGAAGCCAGTTTGAATTGGGCTTCAGACCAATCACATCACAAGCCAAACGTTGCCAAAACAAAAAACTTGAATTGTTGCATCTCCTTGTGTTGTTGTCCTCCGGTGGCTAGCTTGCTAAAATTATCCCTTTCCTAAATTAACAATGGATGGAGATAGGGATTTGGACTTACATAATTCTCAGTATTGGCCAATGATAATAACGGCGATTCTGATCCAACCATAAATTCTTACATTGTGCCCCTGGAAGTTAACATTTAGCTAGATGTACATGTAGTATGCTAACGTTAAATAGCTGGCCTGGCGCATCGTTGCCCATGAAAGGTAGTTAGGCTAGCGAGCAAGCATTTTAATCAGGTAATCTAGGACAACAAAAACTAAAATCGTGTACTGTATGACTGAGTCATGTACCATTTAGGCAACATGAAAGAGGAAGATGGCATTGGCGGGTGAGTAGGGTGAGTCAACATGTTTTTTTCTACTTGCATGCACGCACGCATGCGCACACACACACACACACAGAAATCAGTTCCATGGACAGCCACATCTAATTAAGCTTACGTTGATTGGACAAAATCATTTTTGGTATCTTATAGATGTCACTGTATTAAAACAAGGCATAGGTGATTAGATGATGTTGAAATGTTGAAGTTGAAATGGGGCTGGAATAGTGGAGAGTTTTCTAACTCTCTGTGGTTCTAAGTCAATAGTTTTTTAGTAGTCCGGAAATGTCGGAAACATTACTTGCTTGACCGTGCTGTAGGTCGTGAAACTATTTGTTACATGAAATACATTTTGTGGACTTCACCGGACAGATGTTGCTCTCCGGTTTTGTAACGAAACAAATGTGAGGTTGAATTTATTCTGCCACTGTGTCTTCTTATTGTCTCAGCTTTAGGTATATATATATATATATATATATATATATATATATATATCACAGTCACAAGGCATATGAACTAACAGGTTATAGAACAAACAACACAATTATCACAACACATAGGTTATAATATGGCTTTTTTTCCTGTCTTGGCTTCCTCAGTGATTTTATCCATGCATCGCTACTGATAATGGGTCAGAAATGTAAGGGTTTTGAGAGATGCTCAAACGCAGGCGTTGGTCCAAATGAATATTTATTTTGAAAATGTCTAACTGATGCTTTGTTGTGCACAATGCAGTATTTATGCCACCCAATAAAGCTGGTTACTTAAACTATTTGCATAAGCAGTATGTTCCTCGGACATGACTTCTGATTCAAGATATTCTCTTTCACTCATAGAATTTGACAATCCACTTTAGATTTGTCCTCATTCTGCTACTCTCAGCCTCTCCCTCCCTCTCAATTCGAAAGTAAATGGAACAATATCTCTCTCTCTCTCTCTCTCTCTCTCTCTCTCACTCTCTCAGACCCCCCACTCTACAGTAGTTTCCTCAGGATCTGCATATGAACGGGCGCTCAGCAAATTCTTGCCAAGGATTTGGTTGACATGGCAACAGGGACAATAGAGGGGCAGGGGGCCCGGTCTCTCTGTTAAAGTCACAAAGAGGTTTAGGAGGGAAAAATATGGAGTATAAATTGGTGAATAGCCACCCAGTCCACCAAACTGCCACCAGCCAGCCTGCCATCTTTCTTTTTTTCTTTTATCATCCAAGCCAAGCCAATGCAGTGTAAACCCCCTCTAGTGGTCAACAGTGGTTACACACATGGTCCTGTCCAGTGAGGATGAACTCAGCTTCAAGTTCAAACCCATCTGCCCCAGAGTAAGTACACAACAATGGGATTCTGATACATAGCTAAGCAGGTACTAAATTACTTCAGATCATACATTCTATTGACATTAAAACAGTTGCTGAACATCTGATACAAATAGAAAGTAGTAGATGAAAAGAAAAAAAACGGAATAAAGAACTAAGAGAGAAAGAGGGGTGTGGCCTACCTGATGTAGCCCACCTGGGGCCTGTGGCTGAGCTGCCAGCGGTAAGACGTCATGTCTCTCCAGCCCACGTTCCGTGGGTCCGACCACAGCAGCTTCACCTCCTCGTTGGTGTCCCCTGTGTGCCACAGGGCGTTACGCAGGTACTCACCAGGCCCCGTACGGGACTTCACTGCCTGGAGGGGGACGAGAGAGCGAGAGCAAGAGAGAGAGAGAGAGCGAGAGAGCGAGAGAGAGAGAGAGCGAGAGAGACAGACAGACAGACAGACAGACAGACAGACAGACAGACAGACAGACAGACAGACAGACAGACAGACAGACAGATAGACAGACAGACAGAGTTTGTTGCATATTCTGAACCCTGTAGTAGATGCAACTTTTTCCATTATTATATTTCAAAGGTTTTTACAATGTTTCTCCACCACAACATGCTTTGTTGTACTTATATCCAACAGCAGGGGATTCTCAGGAAGTCCCGATTCAGCCAAGTTTCTTATCAGTAGCACCATCTATAGGCTGCTGTGTTTGTGTCCCATCACTCACTTTGAGCTGCAGGCCTGGTTGGGCCATGGCCCTGAAGGGTGTCGACTGCCAGTAGGTCTGCTCTGTCTGTTTCCACATCACCACGTAGAAGGAAGAGGAGTCCTGGTAGCCGAAGATGAAGCCTGCATAGTCGTCGTCCGTCACCGTGTTGATGTGGAACGTGCCCTCAAAGTCCACCCCGTTGAACGCTGTGTAGCCTTGGGGAGGTTTATACGTTGAGTCAGGTCAATTCAGTTCAGTTCATTGGAATTTAAAAAAAATAACATCCACTTACCCACAGCTAAACCAGGATCACTGTTCATGGTCTGAACTATTTCCATGCCCTGCAATAAAAGAGGACTCGCCAATATCAGAATCTGTACCCACAATAAATCATACACCTCATTTTTGAGTATTCCATAAGAGCGTGACAAATATGCACAATGCAATATACTAGGCTTTAGTCTCTCGTCAATGCACTAGCATACAGTGCCTTCAGAAAGTATTCAGACCCCTTGACTTTTTCCCCATTTTGTTACTTTACAGACTTATTCTAAAATGAAAACAATTTAAATTAAATCATTGATCGACGCACAATATCCCATGATCAAAAACAGATTTTTTGAAGTTTTTGCAAATGTATATATAAAAAACCAGAAATATTACATTTGCATACGTATTCAGACCCTTTACTCAGTACTTTGTTGAAGCACCTTTGGCATCGTTTACAGCTTCAAGTATTTTTGGGTATGACGCTACAAGCTCGGCACACCTGTATTTGGGGAGTTTCTCCCATTCTTCTCTGCAGATCCTCTCAAGCTCTGTCAGGTTGGATCGGGAGCGATGTTCGATCGGGTTCAAGTCCGGGCTCTCACTGGGCCACTCAAGGACATTCAGAGACTTGTCCCGAAGCCACTCCTGCGTTGTCTTGGCTCTGTGCTTAGGGTCGTTGTCCTGTTGGAAGGTGAACCTTTGCCCCAGTCTGAGGTCCTGAGCGGTCTGGAGCAGGTTTTCATGAAGGATCTCTCTGTACTTTGCTCCGTTAATCTTTGCCTTGATCCTGACTAGTCTCCCAGTCCCTGCCGCTGAAAAACATCTCCACAGCATGATACTTCCACCACCATGCTTCACCGTAGGGATGGTGCCAGGTTTCCTCCAGACATGACTCTTGGCATTCAGGTCAAAGAGTTCCATCTTGGTTTCATCACGACCAGAGAATCTTGTTTCTCATGGTCTGAGAGTTTTGAGGTGCCTTTTGGCAAACTCCAAGAGGGCTGTCATGTGCCTTTTACTGAGGAGCGGCTTCTGTCTGGACACTCTACCATAAAGGCCTGATTGGTGGAGTGCTGCAGAGATGGTTGTCCTTCTGGAAGGTTCTCCCATCTCCACAGAGGAACTGTCAGAGTGACCATCGGGTTCTTGGTCACCTCCCTGACAAAGGTTTTGCCGGGGGCCAGCTCTAGGAAGAGTTTTAGTGGTTCCAAACTTCTTCCATTTAAGAATGATCGAGGCCACTATGTTCTTCAATGTTGCAGAAATGTTTTGGTACCCTTCCCCAGATCTTTGCCTCGACACAATCCTGTCTCGGAGCTCTACAGACAATTCCTTTGATCTCATTGCTTGGTTTTTGCTCTGACATGCACTGTCAACTGTGGGACCTTATATAGGCAGGTGTGTGCCTTTCCAAATCATGTCCAATCAATTGAATTTACCACAGGTGGACTCCAATCAAGTTGTAGAAGCATCTCAAGGATGATCAATGGAAACAGTATGCACCTGAGCTGAATTTCAAGTCTCATAGCGAAGGGTCTGAATACTTATGTAAATAAGGTATTTCTGTTTTTTAGTTTTAATAAAATAAAACTAATTCTAAAAACCTGTTTTCGCTTTGTCATTATGGAGTATTGTGTGTAGATTGCTGAGGAAAATGTTTCATTTAATCAATTTTAGAATAAGGCTGTAACATAAAAATGTTTTGGAAAAAGTCAAGGGTTCTGAATATTTTCCGAAGGCACTGTAGGGCTATTTATAATAACTATAATAGTCCTCTTTGTAAACTTATTTCGGAATAGAAGGATAACCTTAATGGGATATTTCAGCCTACAATTACATTTTACAATTACATTTTAGTCATTTAGCAACTTACAGTTAGTTAGCGCATACATGTTCATACTTTTTTCATACTGGTCCCACAACGCTGGCGTTGCAAGCGCCATGCTCTACCATCTGAGCTGCACAGGACTACAAGCAAAGTTGGTCATGTGTTGAGCCAAAGAGGGAGGTCAAGGGTCACCTGATTGAGCACCACCCAATTGGGATCGATCTGGGCGTCGCCCTCTGGATCCAGAATGACTGTCTGATAGGCTCTGAAGTCTGTCAGTGTGACCTCTGAACTCTCAGGGCACACATCAATCAGATCCCAGACTGAATCGTTGTCAAAGTCGTTCTCACACACGTCGCCCAACCCGTTACCTGGGAGACGGAGATGGCCATAGTAAGACAGAAAGGCCCTTTTGAAGCATGTAGCAATTCGTAAGTGAAAAACCTGAACAGTGAACTATCCCTTTAATGGTTGCTTACTGTTAGAATCTTTCTGGTTGGGGTTGGTTATAAGTCTGCAGTTGTCTTGGACATCTGGGATCCCGTCATTGTCATCGTCATCATCACAGTCGTCCCCAAGGCCATCGTTGTCCGAGTCCAGCTGGGAGCTGTTGGGATGGTCAGGGCAGTTGTCCCTGGAGTCCTGGTGACCGTCCCCATCCCTGGAACACACAGACACACTGGCATTCAGTTGAACTCCAAGGCTGGCATTTAATTCAAGGTATGCTCTAGTGCAGCGCACTAGACAGCTGATAATGTTCATGGAGATCGCATGTAAACCCCAGCAGGTGTGTGCCTACATGTAAACCCCAGCAGGTGTGTGTCTACATGTAAACCCCAGCAGGTGTGTGTCTACATGTAAACCCCAGCAGGTGTGTGTGTCTACATGTAAACCCCAGCAGGTGTGTGTCTACATGTAAACCCCAGCAGGTGTGTGTGTCTACATGTAAACCCCAGCAGGTGTGTGTGTGTCTACATGTAAACCCCAGCAGGTGTGTGTGTCTACATGTAAACCTCAGCAGGTGTGTGTGTCTACATGTAAACCCCAGCAGGTGTGTGTCTACATGTAAACCCCAGCAGGTGTGTGTCTACATGTAAACCCCAGCAGGTGTGTGTGTCTACATGTAAACCCCAGCAGGTGTGTGTGTCTACATGTAAACCCCAGCAGGTGTGTGTGTCTACATGTAAACCCCAGCAGGTGTGTGTGTCTACATGTAAACCCCAGCAGGTGTGTGTGTCTACATGTAAACCCCAGCAGGTGTGTGTCTACATGTAAACCCCAGCAGGTGTGTGTCTACATGTAAACCCCAGCAGGTGTGTGTGTCTACATGTAAACCCCAGCAGGTGTGTGTCTACATGTAAACCCCAGCAGGTGTGTGTGTCTACATGTAAACCCCAGCAGGTGTGTGTGTCTACATGTAAACCCCAGCAGGTGTGTGTGTGTCTACATGTAAACCTCAGCAGGTGTGTGTGTCTACATGTAAACCCCAGCAGGTGTGTGTCTACATGTAAACCCCAGCAGGTGTGTGTCTACATGTAAACCCCAGCAGGTGTGTGTGTCTACATGTAAACCCCAGCAGGTGTGTGTGTCTACATGTAAACCCCAGCAGGTGTGTGTGTCTACATGTAAACCCCAGCAGGTGTGTGTGTCTACATGTAAACCCCAGCAGGTGTGTGTGTCTACATGTAAACCCCAGCAGGTGTGTGTCTACATGTAAACCCCAGCAGGTGTGTGTGTCTACATGTAAACCCCAGCAGGTGTGTGTGTCTACATGTAAACCCCAGCAGGTGTGTGTGTCTACATGTAAACCCCAGCAGGTGTGTGTGTCTACATGTAAACCCCAGCAGGTGTGTGTGTCTACATGTAAACCCCAGCAGGTGTGTGTGTCTACGTGTAAATCCCATCAGGTGTACAGTGACTGGGTGTTTTTGTGAACATGAGTGCAGCAGGTGCATGTATGTGTGTGTTAGCCACAGCAGCTGTAGCGCTGTGTGTGTGACTGCTGTAGCAGTGTGAGTGCAGTGTGTGGGTTTTTGTGTATGTGTGTTTGCGGGAGTGCGTGTGTGTTGAAGTCAGAGACTCACGTGTCCTGGTCAGTGTCACACACATCCCCCACCAGGTCGTTGTCAATGTCTGTCTAGGGGGAGAGGGTCAGAATAAACCAAAGACAAGACAAGTGTGCAGCCTAAATCCCTGTTTCAGCCAACAGTGGCTGAATATCTTCTGTAGATCCACACTTTGGGGGTTGGGGTGTGTAAAGGTTATTTTACCTGCATGGGGTTGCTGATCTCAGGGCAGCTGTCGCAGGCGTCTCCTACCCCGTCTCCGTCCCTGTCTGTCTGCATGGGGTTGGGGACCTTGGGGCAGTTGTCCAGCACGTTGGGGACACCTGAACACCAGGGTAAGACAGGAGGGAGACATGAGGGCCGTCACCTGAGTGAGTGAGTGAGTGAGTGAGTGAGTGAGTGAGTGAGTGAGTGAGTGAGTGAGTGAGTGAGTGAGTGAGTGAGTGAGTGAGTGAGTGAGTGAGTGAGTGAGTGAGTGAGTGAGTGAGTGAGTGAGTGAGTGAGTGAGTGAGTGAGTGAGTACACACCATCTCCATCTATGTCATTGTCACAGGCGTCTCCTTGCCCGTTGTTATCCGTATCCTTCTGGTCAATGTTAGGGACATTGGGACAGTTGTCACAGGCGTCACCGAAAGAGTCTGTGTCCGAGTTCTGCTGGTCTCTGTTGGGTTCTAGTCGACAGTTATCCTGCAAAATACAAAGCAACAGTTATGGTCATGAAAGAATTTTGAAAAAATTACTTAGAATCATGCAAGTTATATTATCACACACATACACCCAGATACAATTATCACAGAGGATCTGAGATGGAAACACACATACCTCCACGTTCTTGATGCCATCCCCATCTGCGTCCTCGTCACACTGGTCTCCGATGGCGTCGTTGTCTGCGTCCTCCTGGCCTGAGTTGGGTGTGTAGACACAGTTGTCCTGTTTACAGTGCTTGTCATTGTCCATACAGGGTAGAGAGCGGTCTGGGTATCCATCAATGTCTGTGTCTGTGCCACAAGTGTTCCCGTTACCAGCCCAGCCAATGTTACACTGGAGAATGGAAGAAAGGAGAGCATTTTAAACCAAACCTACAGTACTTGTATAAAGTAGTATTTCGAGGCTGGCAGTATAGGGCAGTGTGGCTCCTATTTTCCTGTCCAGGGTAAAGGCAGTAAAAGAACACTGTTGCTTACTGCACAGGACACCTCTCCGTTCCTCTCTATGATGCAGTGGGCGTTGGCATCACAGGGGTTAAAGCTGAGTGTGGCACAGGACCTACGGGGCATGCAGCCCACTGTCTGGTTCCCCAGGTAGCCCACCTTACAGCCACCACACCTGAACGAGCCCTGGGAGAGAAAGAGAGAAGGAGAGGTGGGAGAGAGAGAGAGAGAGAGAGAGGAGGGGAAGAGAGAGAGAAGGAGAGGTGGGGGAGAGAGAGGAGGAAGGGCAGAGAGAGAGAGAGAGGCGGAGGGGGGAGAGAGAAGGAGAGGTGGGGGAGAAGGAAGGAGAGGTGGGGGAGAGAGAGGAAGAAGGGAGAGAGAACAGCTTTACTACACAGCGGCTCTACAGTGCTCTCATATGATCACAAGAGGGCGATGTCTCGTTTGTGAAGATTTGACACTGTACATACGTTGTAATAAACACCTTGACATTGGAGAAGGGTTTCTACTCACGATGGTGTTTGTACATATGGAGTGGGGCACACAGGCGTTGGCAACTTCAATACACTCATCGATGTCTGTACACTCCTATTTGCAGACAAAACCACAGCAAGGTGTGTGAGGAAGAAAAAATACATGGGAATGTCAATAAGGAAACAAGTAACAGTGTGTGTGTGTGTGTGTGTGTGTGTGTGTGTGTGTGTGTGTGTGTGTGTGTGTGTGTGTGTGTGTGTGTGTGTGTGTGTGTGTGTGTGTGTGTGTGTGTGTGTGTGTGTGTGTGTGTGTGTGTGTGTGTGTGTGTGTGTGTGTGTGTGTGTACCTGCTTGTGGTGCTTGGCGTACTCCAGTCCGACCCCAAAGATGGGCGGGCCCCAGAGACCAGGGGGGCAGAGCTCACAGCTGAAACCCTTCACTGTGTTTATACATGCACCTGGAGAGTAGCAGGGCTGGGCTATGGAACACTGAGACAGATTAGAGAGACCGACAATAGAAACAGAGAGAGTGGGGGAGTTGAGAGAGAAAAGAGAGAGTGGGGGAGATGAGAGAGAACAGAGAGAGTGGGGGAGATGAGAGAGAACAGAGAGAGTGGGGGAGATGAGAGAGAACAGAGAGAGTGGGGGAGATGAGAGAGAACAGAGAGAGTGGGGGAGATTAGAGAGAACAGAGAGAGTGGGGGAGATGAGAGAGAACAGAGAGAGTGGGGGAGATGAGAGAGAACAGAGAGAGTGGGGGAGATTAGAGAGAACAGAGAGAGTGGGGGAGATGAGAGAGAAAGACAGAAATAAGTGGTAGTGGCTCTTTGAAATAAGAGCTGTGCTGAGTACAGTACTTGAAGTGAAGCGGTCTATTTTGACAAGAGCTCAGCTGTCAACCTAAAAGCCTTGTTAATTCACATTTCATTAAACTGTGAGCTTGAGGTGAGGCAGTGTCAGGCTAATTAAAATGTCCTGTCTGTTACTATGTCATACCTCGTCAATGTCCTGTCTGTTACTGTGTCATACCTCGTCAATGTCCTGTCTGTTACTGTGTCATACCTCGTCAATGTCCTGTCTGTTACTGTGTCATACCTCGTCAATGTCCTGTCTGTTACTGTGTCATACCTCGTCAATGTCCTGTCTGTTACTGTGTCATACCTCGTCAATGTCCTGTCTGTTACTGTGTCATACCTCGTCAATGTCCTGTCTGTTACTGTGTCATACCTCGTCAATGTCCTGTCTGTTACTGTGTCATACCTCGTCAATGTCCTGTCTGTTACTGTGTCATACCTCGTCAATGTCCTGTCTGTTACTGTGTCATACCTCGTCAATGTCCTGTCTGTTACTGTGTCATACCTCGTCAATGTCCTGTCTGTTACTGTGTCATACCTCGTCAATGTCCTGTCTGTTACTGTGTCATACCTCGTCAATGTCCTGTCTGTTACTGTGTCATACCTCGTCAATGTCCTGTCTGTTACTGTGTCATACCTCGTCAATGTCCTGTCTGTTACCCTGTCATACCTCGTCAATGTCCTGTCTGTTACTGTGTCATACCTCGTCAATGTCCTGTCTGTTACTGTGTCATACCTCGTCAATGTCCTGTCTGTTACTGTGTCATACCTCGTCAATGTCCTGTCTGTTACTGTGTCATACCTCGTCAATGTCCTGTCTGTTACTGTGTCATACCTCGTCAATGTCCTGTCTGTTACTGTGTCATACCTCGTCAATGTCCTGTCTGTTACTGTGTCATACCTCGTCAATGTCCTGTCTGTTACTGTGTCATACCTCGTCAATGTCCTGTCTGTTACTGTGTCATACCTCGTCAATGTCCTGTCTGTTACTGTGTCATACCTCGTCAATGTCCTGTCTGTTACTGTGTCATACCTCGTCAATGTCCTGTCTGTTACTGTGTCATACCTCGTCAATGTCCTGTCTGTTACTGTGTCATACCTCGTCAATGTCCTGTCTGTTACTGTGTCATACCTCGTCAATGTCCTGTCTGTTACAGTGTCATACCTCGTCAATGTCCTGTCTGTTACTGTGTCATACCTCGTCAATGTCCTGTCTGTTACAGTGTCATACCTCGTCAATGTCCTGGCAGTGGGTTCCGTTGCCCGTCATGCCCTCCGGGCAGGGACCACAGCGGTACCCGGGGTAGTCAAAGGTCTCCATGCAGGACCCACCCTTAAAACAGGGGTTGGGGGAGCAGCGGGAACGAGGGTCGTGAAAGCCTGGAGGTCAACACACGTCCTTATCATTGGTTTAGGTTTTGTTTTGTATTTAAGAGCAAGACAAGAACAGGGAACATGAGGGATGGGTCAAACCTTTCAGTACACATTTTTTTGTTTCCATGGCTGTTCACTCACCACACACTTGGCACTCCAGAATGGTGTTCCTAATCAGGGACATCTCCTTCACCTGGAGAAGGAGAGTACATCAATGAAAATGCACATACAAATACATGCTGCATACATACACTTGTACAAACCCACACACACTCACACACACACAGACACAACCCACCTGCTCTCTGATGTCCTCTCGCAGCTCTCCTAGAATCTGGTTAAAGATGATCAGCTGACCAATCAGAGCCTTAGTGTGGTCACCTGACATACAATACCCACAGAATACCCAATCATTGTCAAGTAAAGCCAACACACATTTCCGTAAGACATTGATACCACTGCATACTTGAAAAGAGACATTTGGATACACTCACCTAGAATGGAGTTCAATTCTGCAGTCGCACCGACCGTAAGAAGAAGAAAATTACTTTTGGTTGAAACATGTACAGGATACACATCTGATTAACCATTTTCATAACAGACTTCATCTTGGAAAGTCATATGGTGATTTTGGACACACCTGTGTTGTAGACTGATGAATCCCCCTGGAATGGACAGTCTGTCAGGGCACCTGCTTTTGCCACACTGCCCCCTAGCGCCATTTTGAGGGACTCCACCGCGCCCTGTAATGGGAGAAGCTTGGATCACACCATGCTGTGGTTGAAGCTGCTATGATATGATATGATTTGATATGACAGCTGTTGCTATGGTTAATTGGTAGTCGAAGAGAGACCACTTTTCAATTAAAAATCGCCTCCACTCCTCGTCTGCTCCACTTCATCATTTTGGGCGGCAGGTGGCCTAGCGGTTAGAGTGTTGGGCCAGTAACCGAAAGGTCACTGGTTCGAATATCCGAGCCAACAAGGTGAAAAAACCTGTCGACGCGTCCTTGAGCAAGGCACTTAACCCTAATTTGCTCCAGGGGCTGACCCTGTAGGTAGGCCGTCATTGTAAATAAGAATTTGTTCTTAACTGACTTGCCTAGTCAAATAAATAAAAAATATATATACACAAATAAAACATCTACCCTGATGTGAAAGACCTTGACAGGTGAAAACTAATTTCCAGTAGGCATCCACCATATTGCTTTGTTGCTTCACACTGTGTTTTCAAATAAGTGCAGATGGAGGATAGGAGACGAGGAAGGGGATTTACTTGGAAAACTCAGTGCTCCTTGTCACCTGTAGCCTTGCGTAGGCCTTGAAGCCATTACGAATCTCCACCATCTCCGCCTCCACGGGGAGAGGGACCAATGGAGGGAGGCCCTGGCTGGAGTCAGCCAATCGACAGTTGACATAGAGCTCCAGGTGTAGGTTGTCTCTGCGTAGGCCTCCGACCCGGAGAATAATGGAGTGTGTGCGACCATCAGCCAGGTTTGCGCTCTGGAGGTTCACTGTATGAATTTTTCCATCCTCCCTCACGTAACGCACAAGAGCTATGAGAGGGTAAGAATGAGGGATTTACTGAACATGAACAGATAACTAATAACAGCAAAAGAAGAACAAGGTGAGAAAAGTCAAATGGACAGAAAAAAGGGGGATGGAAAAAGGGAAGCTTGATGGATAGATTGATATTCATGAGAACACTTTTCAATCCTAAAGGTGGTTTGAGACTGAGTTAGTTGTATGCTCCGTCACTGAGAAACTGGGAAATAATTCATTCTGGTTTAGTCAGTGGGTGAGAGTGACAGCAACTAAGAACCTTTGTTGATCTTTCCCATGATGGCCAGCTCCAGGTACTTCTTGTTGTCCTCTTTGCTGTAGAGGCCCAGTAGCACCCCTCCCACCTTGGGAGGCAGGCGGAATGTGGACACGATATAGATGTCATTGAGCACACTCATGGCACCTGTCACCTTCTCCACCGCAGACATACTGGTCTTGGAGTCCAAGGTTAGCATGTCAATGACTGGAGAGTGGGTAGAGAGAGGGAGAGAGAGATAGAGAGAGGGGGTAAAGAGAGGGAGAGAGAGATAGAGAGAGGGGGGGTAGTGAGCGAGAGAAAGAGAGAGAGAGGGGAGAGAGAGAGAGAGAGAGAGAGAGAGAGGGTAGAGAGAGAGAGAGAGAGAGAGAGAGAGAGAGAGAGAGAGAGAGAGAGAGAGAGAGAGAGAGAGAGAGAGAGAGAGAGAGAGGTGGTAGTGAGAGAGAGAGAGAGAGAGAGAGAGAGAGAGAGGGAGAGGGTAGAGAGAGAGAGAGAGAGAGGGTAGAGAGAGACAGAGAGAGAGAGAGAGAGAGAGAGAGAGAGAGAGAGAGAGAGAGAGAGAGAGAGAGAGAGAGAGGGTCGAGAGAGAGAAGTTATTTTATTTCACTAATATAGTCCCAAACTACAGTTTAAATGTTAGTTTAAAAGGCAGATAGTACAGTGTTATAACATTGTAGGTACAAATACATAGTACATATCAACTATTTTCTTACACATATTGTTCAATTTACTTTCCCTTCCTTTGACTTTGAAATCCCCTCTTTATTGTCTTTCCTCGCTTGCGCACCAATACAGAATTAATTTACTTCCACATCTATTTTAGCAGTGGCATTTCCTGAACTTTATCACAGAGAACTTCATAGTGACAAAAGTCAAAGCCCCAAGGAGAAACAATAGAGAGGAATAAAAGGAGCAGAACTACTGGCTGCTTTCCCCTTCCTCTCTATCTCTCTGCCTCCCTCTCTCTTGCTATTAATTCTGACACCTCCTCACCCGTTCACACACTGGTTTGGACAATGGGTTTTGGCAATGGTCAGGATTTCTGAGAGCACTCAAGGGGGAACGAGAGGAATAGTGGGAAAGTCAGCCAAGGAAGTCGGAAAATAGTTGGCTTAGCACTTTCCCTGTTCCTGTATGTGTCCGAAAGAATACAAGTGAAGGAGACATGATCAGTTATGAAACGTGGAAGGAAAAAACTGGTCATCTCAAAAAAGAAAAAAAAGAAAGCCTAATTAACCAGCGGTGAAACAAGAACAACATAACCATGATGAATGAGAAAATAGATTATACAAAGTAGCCTATAGAGATAAAACAGCCATAAAGGTGAGATAAAAACGTTGCGCCCTGTGTGTGGAGTGTTTTACGCTCGCGTTGGAAATGGTTATACGACGCGCACACACTTCATTATAAATAATATTACAGTTGTAACTAATATTTTCAGGATTATTATAACCATCTCGAGTGTATGTGTGTCTATGGCAGCAAAAGTGAAGTCCAGACCAAAAATGAGCGCTTGTTTGAAATAACTGTCTGCGTCAATTAATTTCGAAAACACACTTCCCCCTAATTTCATTCGATGATTCACTACTATGAGTGAGTTAGTATTATTTATTTTACCTTGCATATCTTGCTTATCCATTGGCTCACATGTTGCAACGAATAGAAATGTGGATAGAGCCAGAAAAGTTGGCACCTCGCGCCTCGCACCCATGTCCCAAGAAACGGTGCGTGAAAGTTGACAAGAAAGTCAACAGGAGTAAATAACTATCCGCCGAGAGTCCAGTTTGATGTTGATGAATGGAGCTTTATTTCAAAGTGAAAAAAATAAGACTGCAGGGTGAGTTGACCGCAAAATGTAGGTTCAAGAGCCGTAACAAATGTTGACTGGCTTCTTACGGGCGCGCTCCAGCCAAGTACGCGCAGACTGGATGTGACAGTGAGAGAGGGAGTTCATTCGCCTGCTATAACCTGAGGCGTGCGGGGTGTCCAACTTTCTCAATTCTCATGTTATACAGCCATAATCTAGGCTGTGCCGGTAGTCTATGCAGTAATTCATCTGATATAAAGGTATTTCCTTTGTTTAAGGTATAGCAGGGGTATTCAACTATTACCCTATGAGGTCCGGAGCCTTCTGGTTTTCTGTTCTACCTGATAATTAATTGCACCCACCTGGTGTCCCAGGTCTTAATCAGTCCCTGATTATAAGGGAACAATGAAAGAACACAAGTAGAACTGTCTTCGAGGTCCAGAGTTGAGTTTGAGGGGCCTGTAGCCTTAAGTGGGCTATGTACTTCAAACAGTACTTCAAACATATCAGACTGTCCTCCCTGGGCATTGAGATAAAAAAAGGGGAAGGAAAGAAGAACAAAACAGAAAAATAAAAAATATGTCATAAAATGTTTCCATGCTTGTAGGCTAAGTTCTACTAAGCTAACATCTGGAATTTAAGATGGTTTTAAGATGGTCATACCATGGATAATTTAGCTATTTGATTTGACATTTTAGGACCCTTTTAGGTAGCCTATCAAATATATATATACACTACTGTTCGAAAGGTTGTGGTCACTTATACATTTCATTGTTTTTGAAAATAACACAGACACTGGACAGAGGAAGATATGGCTTTATCTTTGCAACTCTGCATAGAAGGCCAGCATCCCGGAGTCACCTCTTCACTGTTGACGCTGAGACTGGTGTTTTGTGGGTACTATTTAATAAAGCTGCCAGTTGAGGACTTGTGAGGCATCTGTTTCTCAAACTAGACACTCTAATGCACTTGTCCTCTTGCTCAGTTGTGCACCGGGGCCTCCCACTCCTCTTTCTATTCTGGTTAGAGCCAGTTTGCGCTGTTCTGTGAAGTGAGTAGTATACAGCGTTGTACGAGATCTTCAGTTTCTTGGCAATTTGTTACATGGAATAGCCTTAATTTCTCAGAACAAGAATAGACTGACGAGTTTCAGAAGAAAGTTCTTTGTTTCTGGCCATTTTGAGCCTGTATTCGAACCCAAAAATGCTGATGCTCCAGATACTCAACTAGTCTAAAGATCAAGTTTTCAGTTTTCAGCTGTGCTAACATAATTGCAAAAGGGTTTTCTAATGATCAATTAGCCTTTTAAAATGATAAACTTGGATTAGCTAACACAACGTGCCATTGGAACACAGGAGTGATGGTTGCCAATAATGGGCCTCTGTACGCCTATGTAGATATTCCATAAAAAATCAGCTGTTTCCAGCTACAATAGTAATTTACAACATTAACAATGTCTACACTGTATTTCTGATAAATGTTATGTTATTTTAATGGACAAAAATGTGATTTTCTTTAAAAAACAAGGACATTTCTAAGTGACCCCAAACTAAGTGACCCCAAACCCAAATATGTATTTTGTTGATAAAATTGAATTCGGCCTTTACTACTATAGCCCATAGAAAAGCATTGAATAACACATTCATAAATGGCAAAAAAGACAGTCAAAAAAATTATCATAAGGAATAAGGTTTTGAAGTGTCTGTACCATATCTAGGAGATATAAGTAAGGTTGAAGTCATTAAAAGTCATTTTTCAACCACTCCACAGATTTCATGTTAACAAACTAAAGTTTTGGCAAGTCGGTTAGGATATCTACTTTGTGCATGACGTAAGTAATTCTTCCAACAATTGTTTACAGACAGATTATTTCACTTATAATTCACTATATCACAATTCCAGTGGGTCAGAAGTTTACATACACTAAGTTGACTGTGCCTTTAAATAGCTTGAAAAAATCCAGAAAATGATGTCATGGCTTTAGAAGTTTCTGATAGGTTAATTGACATAATTTGAGTCAATTGGAGGTGTACCTGTGGATGTATGTAAAGGCCTACCTTTAAACTCAGTGCTTCTTCGCTCAACATCATGGGAAAATCAAAAGAAATCAGCCAAGACCTCAGAAAAAAATTTGTAGACCTCCACAAGTCTGGTTCATCCTTGGGAGCAAGGTACCACGTTCATCTGAACAAACAATAGTACACAAGTATAAACACCATGGGACCACGCAGCTGTCATACCACTCAGGAAGGAGACGCGTTCTGTCTCCTAGAGATGAACGTACTTTGGTGCAAAAAGTGCAAATCAATCCCAGAACAACAGCAAAGGTGGGGGTGCTTCGCTGCAGGAGGTACTGGTGCACTTCACAAAATAGATGACATCATGAGGAAGGAAAATTATGTGGATATATTGAAGCAACATCTCAAGACATCAGTCAGGAAGTTAAAGCTTGGTCGCAAATGGGAGTGGCCATCACAAAGCCCTGACCTCATTCCTATAGAAAATTTGTGGGCAGAACTGAAAAAGCGTGTGCGAGCAAGGAGGCCTACAAACCTGACTCGTTACTAGTATTGTCAGGAGTAATGGGCCAAAATTCACCCAACTTATTGTTGGAAGCTTGTGGAAGGCTACCTGAAACGTTTGACCCAAGTTAAACAATTTAAAGGCAATGCTACCAAATACTAATTGAGTGTATGTAAACTTCTGACCCACTGGGAATGTGATGAAGGAAATAAAGGCTGAAATAAATCACTCTCTACTATTATTCTGACATTTCACATTCTTAAAATAAAGTGGTGATCCTTACTGACCTAAGACAGGGATTTTTTGCTAGGATTAAATGTCAGGAATTGTGAAAAACGTATTTAAATATTTTTGGCTAAGGTGTATGTAAACTTCCGACTTCAACTGTACAGTATGTGTGTTTTTGGACACTCCTTAACTCCTTATTTTTGTTGGCACAAAACTACCTCCATGCTTTCATTAATTTGTATAGGTTACCTTCAGACGATTCCAGTGGGGCATGTGGGGGTTGTAGAGCAAAACGGAGAACACCATCCTGTTCATGAGAGTCTGATCTTTTCATAGAGTGTAGGCCAAATCTAAAGTTCAGTGTGTTTCCATCGCATTTTCAACTCTACCAACAGTTTGTCACAAAATTGTTGCATTAACTAGCAAATGTGTATAGCCTACTCTGGTTTTCCCACAGTGCACTCTAGCCAACAGCTCGAGTGCGGGGGGTAGGCTCTGCCAAGCCTGAGTCTACAATGTCCTACCCCGGAGATTACATTACTAAGCTGCTCCCGAATGTACCATGTCAGGACATGGAAATCGATTCTATCGTAGTCCATGTGGGTTTTAATGACATTATGAAGGGCAGCTCTGAACAGTTGAAACTGGATTTTAAAGTGCTGATTGACTCTCTGCTATACACTAATAAAAGACCCCTCATATCTTTCCCTGTGCCCTTTCTGAATCGTGGCATTGAACACTTTAGCAGGATTCTTTCTCTTCACAACTGGCTACGTGATTATTGCAGCTCAATGGGTGCAACATTTGTTGACAATTTCGATGTGTTTTGGAAACAAAACACGTTTTATAAGGAGGATGGGATCCACCCAAATCATTTGGGTTCCTGGATCCTTCCACAGCATTATAAGGCTGCGTTAAGTAAATGACTTATCAATGATCCAAGCCCAGCTCAGTTAATCCCTACCATTGACACTTCATAATGCTACAGCAAATGTACATTTTACCAGGGGTGTAGGTAGACACAATATAAGTAACCTAATTTAAGTCCCTCTAACTGCCCTGAATGCCTCTGCTGATCCTATAGCAATTGTATGGGCTAATCATTTGCCCATGAACCAGATTTATACTGTTAGCACTGAGGCTGTGTGACCTAGGAGGAAGTCCACTACGTGCAGCTTACCCTGCCCTAACATAAATAACATGAGCATGTCTACTTCTGCTAAGCTTCGCAATATATCAATTAAAACTCACTTAGATAATACCTTTCATGATACAGTGGTAGCAATACAAGGTTATAACATTTACAGAAAAGACAGAAATGCCAATGATGGAGGTGTTGCTGTTTATATTCAGAAACACATTCAAGTAAAGCTTAGAGAGGATCTCATGTTAAATACTGTTGAAGTATGGATACAGGTTAATCTGCCTCACCTAAAGCCCATTCTTTTGGGAAGCTGCCTTAGACCAAGAGGTATATTTTCGGGGTGATTTAAATGTTAACTGGCTTTCATCAAACTGTAACCAGTGCCTGCAACCTGGTTCAGGTTATCAGTCAACCTACCAGAGTGAAACAAAGATAAGTTACATGATAGTAAAAAAGATATGGAGGACCTTTAATGACATTTGGGGAAAACAAGCAAACTCAGCTCCAAACTGACTGATATTGCCAACTACTTTAATTATTTTAACAAACACTGACACGACACGTACAGTGGGGAGAACAATTATTTGATACACTGCCGATTTTGCAGGTTTTCCTACTTACAAAGCATGTAGAAGTCTGTCATTTTTATCATAGGTACTCTTCAGCCAATCAGTTGTGTTGTGACAAGGTAGGGGTGGTATACAGAAGATAGCCCTATTTGCTAAAAGACCAAGTCCATATTATGGCAAGAACAGCTCAAATAAGCAAAGAGAAATGAGAGTCCATCATTACTTTAAAACAGGAAGGTCAGTCAATCTGGAAAATGTCAAGAACTTTTAAAGTTTCTTCAAGTGCAGTCGCAAAATCCCTCAAGCGCTATGATGAAACTGGATCTCATGAGGACCGCCACAGGAAAGGAAGACCCAGAGTTACTTCTGCTGCAGAGGATAAGTTAATTAGAGTTACCAGCCTCAGAAATTGCAGCCCAAATAAATTCTTCACAGAGTTCAAGTAACAGACACATCTCAACATCAACTGTTCAGAGGAGACTGTGTGAGTCAGGCCTTCATGGTCAAATTGCTGCAAAGAAACCACTACTAAAGGACACCAATAAGAAAAAGAGACTTGCTTGGTTCCAACCGCTGTGTCTTTGTGAGACGCAGAGTAGGTGAATGGATGATCTCTGCATGTGTGGTTCACACGTGAAGCAGCGAGGAGGAGGTGTGATGGTGTGGGGGTGCTTTGCTGGTGACACTGTCTTTGATTTATTTAGAATTCAAGGCACACTTAACCAGCATGGCTACCACAGCATTCTGCAGCGATACGCCATCCCATCTGGTTTGCACGTAGTGGGACTATCATTTGTTTTTCAACAGGACAATGACCCAACACACCTCCAGGCTGTGTAAGGGCTATTTGACCAAGAAGGAGAGTGGTGGAGTGCTGCATCAGATGACCTGACCTCCACAATCACCCAACCTCAACCCAATTGAGATGGTTTGAGATGAGTTGGACCGCAGAGTGAAGGAAAAGCAGCCAACAAGTGCTCAGCATGTGGGAACTCCTCCAAGATTATTGGAAAAGCTTTCCAAGTGAAGCTGGTTGAGAGAATGCCAAAAGTGTGCAAAGCTGTCATCAAGGCAAAGGGTGGCTACTTTAAAGAATCTAAAATCTAAAATATATTTTGATTTGTTTAACACTTTTTGGGGTTACTACATGATTCCATATGTGTTATTTCATGGCTGTGGTGTCTTCACTATTATTTTACAATGTAGAACATTTTAAAAATAAAGAAAAACCCTTGAATGAGTAGGTGTGTCCAAACTTTTGACTGGTACTGTACACAGAGTGCTAACATTAATAATATGCATGTCAATCTCTCCTGGCTCAAAGTGGAGGAGAGATTGACATCATCACTACTTGTATTCGTGAGAGGTATTGACATGCTGAATGCACCGAGTTGTCTGTTTGAACTACTGGTGCACAGCTTGGACACCCATGAATACCCCACAAGACATGCCACAAGTGGTCTCTTCACAGTGCCCAAGTCCAGAACAGACTATGGGTGGGAGGAGCACAGTACTACAAAGAGCCTAGACTATATGGAACTCTATTCCACATCAAGTAACTGATGCAAGCAATACAATCTTATTTAAAAAACAGATAAAAATACACCTTATGGAACAGCGGGGACTGTGAAGAAACACAAACATAGGCACATGCATACACACACACACAATAACATACGTACCTACACACACGCACACATGGATTTTATATTGTAGATATGTTGTAGTGGTGGAGTAGGTCTGTGTGTTGTGAAATCTGTGAACGTATTGTAATGTTTTTAAAATTGTCTAACTGCCTTAATTTTGCTGGACACCAGGAAGAGTAGATCCATAATAAATATAAATACAAATACATGATGAGATTATTATGAATAAGAGTGGAAGTCGGAAGTTTACATACACCTTAGCCAAATACATTTAAACTCAGTTTTTCACAATTCCTGACATTTAATCCTAGTAAAAATTAGGTCAGTTAGGATCACCATTTTATTTTAAGAATGTGAAATGTCAGAATAATAGTAGAGAGAATTATTTATTTAAGCTTTGATTTCTTTCATCACATTCCCAGTGGGTCAGAAGTTTACATACACACAATTAGAATGGTAGCATTGCCTTTAAATTGTTTAACTTGGGTCAAACAGCTCTATCTTTGTTTCATCAGACCAGAGGACATTTCTCCAAAATGTACGATCTTTGTCCTATCTGTAATTTATTTCGCCACTATGGCCTATTTATTGTCTTCCTAACCTTACTGCATACTGTCACGATCGTGTGTGTTGAATGACCAAGGCGCAGCGCAGGGATAATAGTTTGACATTGTTTTATTATACTAAATAAAATACTATGTATAATACAAAAACATATGACGAACTATACAAAACCGAAAACAAACACTATAGAAAAACGTCACGTTCACAAAACACACTAATGGACCGACGTAAAGAAAACACACTTACTTTTACCGTGACTGTGAATTATAACGACAACATCAACAACGACCCACACCAGAGTGAAGGACAGACTCAACATATATGGGATCCCTAATTAGAGACAATGCTGGATCCCTCTAATTAGGGATCCAACCCAAACCCCACACAGAAACAGAAAAGAACGACACTGTCAGACTCTGACCATAACTACATAGAGAAGCCTATGCTTCTCTATGGCCAGAGCCTGACACATACTGCATTTTGCACTACATTTTCACTCTGTATATAGATTTTCTATTTTCTATTGTGTTGACTGTACGTTTGTTTATTTCCCATGTGTAACTCTGTGTTGTTTTTTGTCGCACTGCCTTGCTTTGTCTTGGCCAGGTCGCAGTTGCAAATGAGAACTTGTTCTCAACTGACCTACCTGGTTAAATAAAGGTAAAATAAAATAAGTTGCAAACCATAGTCTGGCTTTTTTATGGCAGTTTTGGAGCAGTGGCTTCTTCGTTGCTGAGCAATCCACATCCACAGCTACACCTCCAATTGACTCAAATTATGTCAATTAGCCTATCAGAAGCTTCCAAGTTGTTTAAAGGCACAGTCTACTTAGTGTATGTAAACCTCTGACCCACTGGAATTGTGATATAGTGAATTATAAGTGAAATAATCTGTCTGTAAACAATTGTTGTGAGAATGAATTATGTCATGCACAAAGTAGATGTCCTAACTGACTTGCGAAAACTATAGTTTGTTGACATGAAATCTGTAGAGTGGTTGAAAAATGTGTATGTAAACTTCCGACTTCAACTGTACTTTCACACCACCCTGTGAAGTTCATCATAACTTATTTCATCTGTAGCCTACCTAATAAAGTGCATGGTTTGAAAAGAATGGTTATTAAATCAATATTAGCCCAAAAAGGCTTCTCCACTACCATTTCTCACATAATTAATTTTACAGACACAAAAAGATCCCACCATGTCTAATGAAGAAATGGTCTCTTGGCATTTATAAAATTGTACCGAAACTTCCTGTTTCCATCATAAGTGTTTTTTTTTTTATAGTATAACTTAGCATATAGCATAAAAACTGTGGATGCAAACATGGTTAATGATTGAAATAACTTTTACATAAATTCATGAAGTGTTGGTCCCATGTTTCATGAGCTTAATTAAAAGATCCCAGAAATGTTCCATACACACAAAAAGTATATTTCTCTCAAATTTTACATCCCTGTTAGTGAGCATTTCTCCTTTGCCAAGATAATGTATCCGTCTGACATGTGGCATATCAAGAAGCTGATTAAACAGCAAGATCATAAGCCAAGGCGGCTTATGGTAGAGAAATTAACATTCAGTTGGAGGCCAAGTCGTTTTAGAGAATTTGGCAGTACGTCCAACCGGCCTCACAAACGCAGACAAGCGGTTTTCTGATGTTGTGAACAGTCAACGTTGTGAACAGAGTGCCCCATGATGTTGGTGGGGTTATGGTATAAGCAGGCATAAGCTACAGACAATGAACATAATTGCATTTTATCAATGGCAATTTGAATGCACATAAATACCATGATGAGAGCCTGAGGCCCATGCACAGTCCCATGTCTCTGTACACAATTCCTGGAAGCTGGAAATTTCCAATTTCTTCCATGGCCTGCATACTCACCAGACATGTCATCCATTGAGCATTGTTTGGGATGCTCTGGATTGACGTGTACAACAGCGTGTTCCAGTTCCAGTCAATATCCAGCAACAGGCCACAATCAACAGCCTTATCAATGTGAAGGAGATGTGTCGCGCTGCATGAGGCAAATGGTGGTCACACCAGATACTTCTGATCCACACTCCAATCTTTTTTTAAGGTATCTGTGACCACCAGACCCATATATGTATTCCCAGTCATGTAAAATCAATAGATTAGGGCCTAATGAATCTATTTAAATTGACTGATTTCCTTATACGAACTGTAACTCAGTACATAAAAAAAAAAATCCATGTTGAGTTTATATTGTTTTCAGTATAAATGTGCACTGGAGAGCATGTCATTACCAAGTGTAGTACTGCATGTGTACAAAGCATACATATCTATGTTTAATATCAGTGTTAACAGGCTACAGAAATGACTACATTCAACAAATATTTTGAAACTTTGTAAGATGGCCATTTCGCTTTCGCATGAAAAGGCTACACGAGTAAAACCTCTACATGCATAAAACGTCTCTCCCCAAGTCTCCAGCCCTCCCACTTCTTTTCCTATCCCTCAGCTTGTGAAATGTTTTTGTTTGATTACGTATGAGTTGCCGGGGCAACTTGGGTTTAACAGCATGCGATGGAGAAAATATATTTCTCACACATTTTCTTTTTGGACCATGATGACAACTGGATAGGCCTATGCAAAATATAGACCCACTCATTGCTGCCATATTTCTGGATTCCAACAAGCCTGTAGTATGTATGGTTTGGATTCCAGTGTCTGGTTTTTCATATGGGTTTTCATGAGAGGAAAATGTGAGTGAATGTATTGCGTCTTATCCTGGTCGAGTTAAATTTGTTATGACTGTCCGTTTTAACACTATTTACCAAACTAAATCCAGCCGAATTTCTCACCTCTGTTCATTGCTGCAGATTGCGCACATGCAGTGTTGCGTATTTTTCTGATTCATGGAAAACGAGGGTGATCATGTATAAGCGTCGTTTTCCCCACTCTTAAAAACAGGAATTATTTCCCAGATCATGTTTCAAGGTCATTAAACTCAGCCTCTAGAGATTTCATTGAAAGCAGAGGGAGTTTATTTTAATCGGGGTGCAGCTCGGTGATTGCTCCAAAGCGCATACAGGGGGGGAAACTGGTGAATCTCAAATATTCCAATGCGGAAAGAGACGCACATACCACGCCACGCACGCACGCACACGCTAAACAAAACAAAAACCCTGCGTCAACAGGAGCCAATGCGGGATTCCTTGCCGATGGCGTCATGCGCAGATGTTGGTCTATAGGGACCAGGTACGAGTGAAACAAGTTATTGGGGCAACAAGGAGGGGGGATGCCAGGAACTACAAGGCCAGGTGCACAGTTACAGTCACTGTATCTACTCCAAGAAAAAATATGGAAATGTTTATCCATCCTTATCGGTCATTTGGCAAGTCTACTGTATTTCTTAATAATCTTCTCCCAACCTTTTATCTGACTAAACTACAGTAATATTAAAATATGCAACCTGGTCTCAGAGTAATTCGTATTATTCTGTATGTAAATACTAATTTACTATATGTTACATATCTGGAGTGCAAAAAAAAGCTATAAAAAGACATTGCATAGTATGGATGGATGGCTGAATATGTACACTATACATTGGTGGATGTTGGACGGTTAACTATACTATACAGGTCGATGGCAGAGAAATACTTCAGTAGCTAAAAATGCATATGATATGAGCGAGGGTAATAATAGTTTACTTAATAGACAGACTGGCTAAATGAAAAGGTAAGTGAATATTTTGCATGGTTAAATTAGCTGTACAGGTAAATATACAGTTATATTTACAGATAAGTGAATACTTGCATGGTTACATAAACTATACAGGTAAATGACAGGAAGAGATACTTAAATAGCTAAATGTGTGTATGATATAATTTGGCGTAATAATAGTAATTCCCTTAAAATACAGTCCTTAGTGCGCAGGGTTTAATTACAGACAACTGCACGTATTGCACATTCGATATACTAAAAGCAATGAGAAAAGGTGAAACTGACAGGATACTAATATGCATTCCTGAGTGAATGACTACGTAAGTTAGGTCCAAGAATTACTTGCAATATTGCACGTGATATGATATAACAACTGTACATGAGTATGTATATACAGACCTGCATGAATAAATAGGTCCTGAGTGAATACGGACCAGAGTAACTCACAGATGGATGCATAATTGTTAAACTAGGTCCAAGCACCCCAACAGTTCCAGATCTATGTTGCCGACGGCACGGCACCCCGGTTATATAGTCTAATAGCCGCCGGCAGGAAGGACCTCCTGTAGCGCTAACTGGCACACCGTGGTGGGATCAGTCTGTGACTGAAGGTGCTCCTCTGCGTCATAACCATGGCGTGCAGAGGGTGGGTGACGTTGTCCATGATGGCCAGCAGTTTGGCCAGGATCCGTCTCTCCGCCACCTCCTCTGGGGTGTCAAGGCTCATCCCCAGGACAGAGCTAGCCTTCCTGATCAGCTTATTTACCCGAGAAGCATCACCAGCCTTTATGTTAGCGCCCCAGCACACCACTGCATCCACCCTCCATTTGTTTTTCCCTTCAGTAACGTTCTGTCTTATGTATCCATACCAAACGTAACATATACTAAACTGAACACAAATATATGAGCAACATGTAAAGTGTTGGTCCCATGTTTCATGAGCTAAATAAAATATCCCAGAAATGTTCCATACACACAAAAAGTGTATTTTGTGCACAAATGTATTTACATCCCTGTTAGTGAGCATTTCTCCTTTGTCAAGATAATCCATCTGCCTGACAGGTGTGGCATATCAAGAAGCTGATTTAACAGCATGATCATTACACAGTAGTAGTCTAAAAGACCACTCAAATTTGCAGGCTGATTTCCTTATGAACTGTAACTCAGTAAAATCTTAGAAATTGATGCATGTTGCATTTATATTTTTGTTCAGTGTAATTTGAGTGATCTGGATATACTATGTTACATCTACTCTGAGACCAGGCTGAAATATGTATCCATGTGTTGTAATATTTCATCTCTCCAAGCACAAGTACCCCTGTCCCAGATAGGCCTCAAAAGTTCAAGGTATTACAATAGTTACTACACAAAATAACATATCTCCTCCACACAATATTAAAAAGTATCCATGTGACCCATTTATTCAACCATGAAAATAAAGCTTACATTAATATTTACAGTTTGGTTTTTCAACTCCTATTCACACTTAAAAATGTATGCTATATATTCATGCTACAGGTGTTTCCCCACGGGTTCTGAGGGCAGCTTTGCCTTGAGGGCAGAAACCAATGTACTTGGTTAAGTTTAGGGTTAAGGTGTATGAAAACCTGTGTGTAACATTAGTTCTGCCCTCAAAACAAGATTGAATAAGGTTAACTCCACTAACAATTGCATTACAAATTTAAATACCATAAATTATTCTACTCTCCAACAGGCTACCTTTATGAAATTGAAAAATACAAAGTCAACAAGCTTCTTGCAACTCCGAATTAGACAAAGATGTAACCCTGTATGGCTGAAGAGATCAACAGTATCCATAATCCCTGTATGGCTGACGAGATCAACAGTAGCCGACCACCCTAACGCAGGTGATGCCTTTACACAGCGAGCAGATGTATTAGAAGTGATTTATTGAACTTCCCAGTTTATTTTACCGAATGATGCTTTGACTTGCTGCAATGCAGGAATAGGGCCAGCACAGTCTTCACTATGCACACGTTGTTTTAGCGCAATTTCCTCAAGATATTGAAGCGGCCCTCAAACATTTAAATGCCCCAAATTGCAGGCCTGGCCCTCAAATTCATGGTAGGTGAAAATTGACATAATATAATAAATAATAATAATAATAATAATATGAAATGGACATAAACCAAGAAGTCACCCCTTCATTTCAAGTGCTCTGTTGAAATTATTATTATTTTTTAAACATCTAGAGACCTCACACACTGTCTATTGTGGTTGAAATGGTGGTTATTTTGGCATTTTTCAGAATGAATGTGCTAATGCTAATAACAATCCAGTAACAATTTTCACGAATGCTGTCAGGGATTTGTTCCCTCAATAATTTAGCTTACATACAAAAGTATAATTATTTGGATAAGATAAAGCCCTAGGAAATTGAGAAACGCAAAGCAATGGCATGATTTGGATCTATGATTATTGTGCAATGGCAGATTCAAAATAAAGCAAAGAAAACATCCAAATATTCTCCAAGTAAGACATCGGAGCACTCTTGGTGCAGTTTGAAGCATCTTAATGTATATTTCCACAGTGCTCCTCCTCTTCATCGTACTCGAAGGCTTTGGCCCAATCAAACACCAACCCTTTGCCCCTTCTTCGTGTTGACTCCTCCTCCAGGATCTGAAGGGATTGTTGAGGCATCAGCAGTAGAGTACACGTTCCACCTAGCCTAGAAGGCTAACTGGAGTTTCTGCCATATTGGTTAACACCTATCCAGTCATTCCAGACTTCTGAGGGAGCGTCAACGAAGAATTGGGAATAGAGGCAGGAGATCCGTTTTGTATTGCGGCCGTCTCCTCCTCCCCATGCTTAGCCCTCCTCCTCCTCCTCCTCCTCGCGGGAGGAGAGTGACCTGAGGCCTGGGGAACGGGGGTCTAGTGTCTCCTGCTGGACGTGTTGAATAGCCACAATGCCGGTGAGGAGGGCGTAACTCAACATGGCTCCCAGGGCCACCAGGACCGACAGCAGCTGCTTGCGCCTCTTACCAGGCTCGTTGTCAGCGTCTCCCCCTTCAGGCTGGGAGGACACCTTGTGACTGAAACCTTCTGCACAACAGATAAATAAGAAAAAGTGTGAGACATGGAATTCAAAAGGTAACAATAGAAAGTTATTTAATATATTGAAGACAATATCATACTGCATGTACAGTATGTTATGTGGTCCCACACCTCGTCCCTCGCTGGGGAAGTAGAGCCCCAGGATGTTGGAGCAGAAGAGGCTCAGGTTGTCCAGTGACTTGAGGTGCTGCTGGAGTCTTCCACTGGGCAGTTTCATCTTCAGGATGGGCACCAAGTAGCCAAAGACAAAGGCGTCCAGAGATGAAGGTCTGGAGGGAACAGCGTCATGTAGTTAGAGATACATATGGATGCCATGCAAGTGAATTAAGTTGAGGTGCTGAATTCCCAGTTTAATGTCTTGTGGTAGAACCTCTGTGTGGACTTACGAGTCTCCGAAGAAGAACTTGTTTGAGCCCAGCCTCTGAGAGAGAAGGTTCATACACTCCATCGCATCGCGGTACAGCTGGAGAGAGAAGGGTGATGACAGACCGACCTCAGGCCAAATTCTCACATAATTTCCACCATTTTGAGTCATGATATACATTAAATGAACTTCTGCAAGAGGTTATACCAAAACACTGGTCTAGGGTCAGCTTTCCCCATCCATATTCAGGTCTTGAATTCAAACCTCTCTCAACACATGGTTTCCTCACAGAGTAACACCACCAACAGCCCTATTCACATTTATTTTATTTATTTATTTTTTTTATAACCTGGAACACACCTGGAATTTCATGTCCATTTTTAGGTGTTTTTAATGAAAAGTAGTAGTCTAACTTGCTAACGGAGGTGGTATATTTAAATGTGTTTTGTAGAAGACCGAACTGGACAAGAACCCATAACCAAAACATTCGGTTGGCACACAGGAACCTTTTTTTTTTCCCTTTAGAAAATTGTTTATTGCTTTTTACTGTGCACAGGCGTTTCAGCATGGATTCCATCCTCAGTGCATGACTGCCAACCGCATATTTTGGTATCAGGTGACGTTATTGCGGAGTGATAAAAAAAAAAAAAAAAAGTGGCGTCTGGTCCTTTAGTCAACGTAAAGACTGGTTGCAAAGGGCCCCATAATAAAATGTTCTTTGGAAAGATTAGAAAGACTTAAAACAATAGTTGACTTTGGGTGTATCCATCTCCTCCTCCACTCACCTCCTTCTCCACCTCCTCCCCTGCTGTCAACTCTCCATCTCCCCTGACCAGCCTCAGCCTCTCCAGCTGCTGGCGCTGCATGCTGCCGGGCAGGAAGAAGTTCAGGGGGAATGGGGCGTGCTCCGCGTGCCAGCGACGAGTCACCTCCACATAGTTCTTAGGATCAATCCACAGAGTATAGACCTAGACCAGAAATAGAGAGAAGCACAAACGTGTGAAAGAGATGCAGAAGGGCTTCTACAAGCTAGAGGTAATGACATAGTAGTTACTATGAATTAGAATCCTTAGGATATTCAGATGATTTCAAACAGACACAAAATACAGCAGTAAAACTTTGGCATGTACAATGCTTGAGAGCACAGTGGCTGTTAATCCCACTTCAAAGTGCTGCAGGATGCCACAGGTTGTTTCATGTTGACACTGTCCTGCTGGCACAGGAAACAATGTTTGAGGCATTTCTTTATAGAACACAATGAAGCACCAGGTATAATTACCTACAATCTTTCTTGCGAGACAGAGAGAAGTGAGATTAAGTAGTACAAAAACGGAGACAACTAGTGACATCTTCCACGTCATCTCATTCTTGCAGAAATGTCTTCCTCATTCATTCTCACCACCACTCACTCACTCACTCACTCACTCACTCACTCACTCACTCACTCACTCACTCACACTCCCTTCAGCCCCCTCCCAGTCTGTCTTGTTCCCTCTGAGTAACTGAGTGATCCTCACCAGAGCTGGCATCAGTTTTTCCTCCAGGAGTGAGATGAAGGCCAGAGTGTCTGCACCCTCTTTGGCAGACAGGTCGAAGTCGGCATTGTATTTCTGAAAGATAGGATTAGATCACAACACACTTCAGGCGTTTCATCACCTTTCACAAACATCACCAACAGGATTCACACACCACAACATGTTAAAGCAGTCTTTAAAGCAGTCTGGAACAATACCATGAGCCGCCTTGGCCCCGATTACGCCATTAGCACTTTCCATGTTCTCCAGAAACCCATTTGAAAAACTGAAAAGCTATCTCTAAGTGGAGGCCTTAATGGGACTCCTGGCAGTCTAGGTGTTCTGTGTCAAGTGTTTTCCATCCAACCTCATGACTGCAGGGCAGTCAGTCTGAAATGGTGCATGCTGGGGTCAAGAAGAACTCAACATGACTGGAATTTTAAGAGAGGTTCTCCCTCCCTCCCTCCAGAGAGTAAAATAAGCAGTTCTGGACTGACTTTTGGAGGGTTGTCTGGAAACCCCACCATCCTTACCCCCTTTACTCTCTAATCCTTTGGGATGATCTCACCAGGCTTTCCCCCCCTGTTCGGTCACATTGCCACCACCACAGCACTTATCAATCTGCTTTGCATTGTGGTTTCTAACTGCAGTAGTTCACAACCCACCTACCACAGTCAGTATCCTGGCTAATGGGTTCCATCTGGGCATTAGCTGAAGTGTGCATTTAATTGAGCTTGGGGGATGGGACGAAAGATCATAAGAGACATTTCCTTTCTCAATGGGAAATTGGGTCATAGAAACTGTTGTGACAAAAGAATCCACCAGTAGTTTTGAGTTCTATGTGGAACAGAGCATGGAGCAGCTGTTTCAGACAAAGCAGAGGACTGTGCTGTACATGAGCAGGCGGTCTCTCTCCGTTACCTGTTTCCTGAGGTGGATGATGATGTCACTGGGACGAGAGAGGCTCCCGTTTTGGCTGGTCTTCAGGGCAGGCAGGGAGCCTAGCAAAGGGGAAAACGCATCGTAAAGACAGGCACCTCACAACGCCACTCATTAACAGCCACTGTTAATGTGACCATTACGGAGCGATGGAGAGAGAACAGGAGAAGGGATAGAGAGAAAATGCAGAGAAGAAGGATAGAGAGAGAAGGCAAAGCCGAAAGCCATTGGTGAAGAGAGGGAAGACATTATGTCTGGAAAGTAAGACTCAAGGAAAACATACTATACAGATGGAGAAGTTATATAGTAAAATAGTGAAGAATAACAACAAGAACAAAGTGAAATAAATGTTATATAACTACAGCTATTTTCTACACATTTTCTTAGTATCCTGTGTTCCCTTTGACTATAGTAGAATATGCCTTGTTCTAAAGTAAATTAATTCAGCCATGTTTTGAGTTGAGACAAAAAAAAAAAAATACAAAAAACAAAAGACAAGACACCTTACCAGTGGGACTTCTCCAGGGGTTGCCAATCTTGTGAAGTTTGAGGGGTGCGCCTGCAAACTTTGCATAAGCCTGGGGTAAAGGGAGATAATTAACAGGTTAATGCAGAGCTAAAAAAAAAATTTGAGCCAGACGTACCTTAGTTTCCACAGCCTTGTATAAGAAACAGACCAAATACGCCAGGAAACATCCGAGCTGGGCCCAAAATTATTCCAAGGGAGGGGGAGGGAGGCATGGACACCTCAATTAAGGCGGACTCTAAGGACCTAATATACAGGGTGTAAAAACAAACAGCATGCATATAAACATGACTGTGGGCTAGACTGCCTAACTCTATATTCCATAACATTTAGCATCACAGCAACGTCTGCACCTGTTTTTTTACCCCTGAGGGGATAAAACACCCGCAACAACAAAAAGGTTGAAGTTAAAGGTTGACACTAGGAATGAGACATTGAGCCTTCTGAAAAGGATAGAAAAAAAAAAAAAGCTAATTAATGATTTGTAAAAACCTGTCCCTAATCAGTGGGGACGGACATAACCACCTGTAGATGTAACAATGTAGACTACACAAGACTTATTTTTATCAAAATGGGAGAGGGGCCTTTCTTGCTTCAGACTGTTCGGATGGAGATTATGGCAGAGAAAGAGTCCTGGAGCCTGCGTTGTGAGTACCATGAGGGCAAGGGAAGGGGAGTAGCAGTGCCAGTTGTAATGGAACAAACTGTTCCTGAAGAGATAAGTAGCCTATAAAGGGGAGGGGCAAAGTAGAAGGAAAGCAGTAAAAGGCCAGAGTAAAAAGGCTTGAAGGAGAAACTTCAACAGGCCTAATAGAAACAGAATAGGTGTCTAAACTAGCCTACATTTGCAAACTAAGACCAGGTCACCATTCATGGAATGTTTGGTCCTGCATTTCAGCTTACTGTATCCTGCACTCACAAGGAAAATCATGTTCCAGAATTAAATAAGCAAACAGTAAATCGACCGGCATTAATACGCATTTCACTGAATCTCAAAGCACTTTGTTGTATTGGAGCAGACTTGATACAAAGTAGCCTAAGGACACATTGCAAGGTAAACGTGGACAGCAACATTTATGATTGTGTCTGGCTGATAGATAGATAAAATTACATTCTAATAAAATAAATGTGGTTTGGCAGAGTTGAAGAGATCGACCTGAATGTGCTTGCAGACGCGTCACGTCACAGAAAATAGGAGGTAATTCCTTCCACAGATGTCCGCAAGTACAAACAAACCCCACTTTCAGCTCCAGGGCATTTAGAATGGCTTCTTGCATTTGAATGCATCCTACAATCATCAAAATCTGTATCTAATTTAGATACAGTAATTCAATACCTTTTACACACAACAATGACAAACTGATCATATCACAAATCACAAGCAGACATTTGTATTAAGTCAAGTGCAGTACACAATCGTAGTTTATTTAGGGTGTACAATGTACAGCAATAGTATCAACATTGAGCCTGGTGCTCCACTGAGAATGACAAATATCACTTCAGATTGAAAAAAAAAAAACTCATTCAAGAAGGCAGAACTAGATCTTCAACAATGGAATAGCCAGTGAAAGTTTGAAAGGAGTAATGGAGAAAAGCTGAGGTGTTCTCCGCTATGTTGGCCAAAGTCAGCCAACCAGTTGGAAAAAAATGTCATTAAAAACAAAAGGGTGACATCATGGCTACGACTTTTTATCTTTGGTTGTAAACCGAAGACTAGCTAAACTGAAAATACATCATTTATATATTCATACCTACCCTACAGGTCTAAAAAGACACAAATATTATAACGGTAGACCTATACAGATATGTAGCCTAGGTGTAGGCCTAGCTAGAATTAATTATTGTGCATCCTGCATACCACAACACACACACACACACAACATAAGGAACACCTGCTCTTTCCATGACAGACTGACCAGGTGAATTCAGGTGAAAGCTACAGTGGCAAGAAAAAGTATGTGAACCCTTTGGAATTACCTGGATTTCTGCATAAATAGGTCACAACATTTGATCTGATCTTCCTCTAAGTCACAAAAATAGACAAACACAGTCTGCTTAAACTAATAACACAAACAATTATACATTTTCATGTCTTTATTGAAAACCGTGTAAACATTCACAGTGCCGGGTGTAAAAAGTATGTGAACCCTTGGATGTAATAACTGGTTGACTCTCCTTTGGCAGCAATAACCTCAACCAAAAGTTTTCTGTAGTTGCGGATCAGACCTACACAACGGTCAGGAGGAATTTTGGACCATTCCTCTTTACAAAACTGTTTCAGTTCAGTAATATTCTTGGGATGTCTGGTGTGAACTGCTCTCTTGAGGTTATGTCACAGCATCTCAAATCGGGTTGAGGTCAGGGCTCTGACTGGGCCACTCCAGAACGGGTATTTTCTTCTGTTGAAGCCATTCGGTTGTTGATTTACTTCTGTGTTTTGGGTCGTTGTCCTGTTGCATCACCCAACTTCAGTTGAGCTTCATTTGGAGGACAGATAGCCTTACATTCACCTGCAAAATGTATTGATAAACTCTAGGCAGAGCTGCAAAGAAAAAGCCATCTCTCAGACTGGCCAATAAAAAGAAAAGATTAAGATGGGCAAAAGAACAGACACTGGACAGCATCCCGGAGTCGCCTCTTCACTGTTGACGTTGAGACTGGTGTTTTGCGGGTACTATTTAATGAAGCTGCCAGTTGAGGACTTGAGAGCCGTCTGTTTCTCAAACTAGACACTAATGTACTTGTCCTCTTGCTCAGTTGTGCATCGGGGCCTCCCACTCCTCTTTCTATTCTGGTTAGAGCCAGTTTGCGCTGTTCTGTTAAGGGAGTAGTACACGCCGTTGTACGAGACCTTCAGTTTCTAGGCAATTTCTCGCATGGAACAGCCTTCATTTCTCAGAACAAGAATAGACTGACGAGTTTCAGAATAAAGTTATTTGTTTCTGGACATTTTGAGCCTGTAATCGAACACACAAATGCTGATGCTCCAAATACTCAACTAGTCTAAAGAAGGGCCGTTTTATTGCTTCTTTAAAATCGGACACAACAGTTTTCAGCTGTGCTAACAGAATTGCAAAAGGGTTTTCTAATGATCAATTAGCCTTTTAAAATGATAAACTTGGATTAGCTAACACAACGTGCCATTGGAACACAGGAGTGATGGTTGCTGATAATGTGCGTCTTTACGCCTATGTAGATATTCCATAAAAAAATCTGCCATTTCCAGCTACAACAGTCATTTAAAGTCTACAATGCATTTCTGATCAATTTGATGTTATTTTAAAATGGACAAAAAAAAAGTGCTTTTCTTTCAAAAACAAGGACATTTCTAAGTGACCCCAAACTTTTGAACGGTAGTGTATGTGTGCCATTCAGAGGGTGAATGGGCAAGACAAAACATTTAAGTGGCTTTGAACGCGGTATGGTAGTAGGTGCCAGGCGCACCAGTTTGAGTGTGTCAAGAACTGCAATGCTGCTGGGTTTTTCACACTCAACAGTTTCCAATGTGTATCAAGAATGGTCCACAACCCAAAGGACATCCAGCCAACTTGACACAACTGTGGGAATCATTGGAGTCAACATGGGCCAGCATCCCTGTGGAATGCTTTGACACCTTGTAGTCCATACCCCGACAAATTAAGGCTGCGCCAAGGGCAAAAGGGCTGCGACTCAATATTAGGAAGGAGTTAATGTTTTGTACACTCAGTGTGTGTATACATTTTGTAGTCTCTCATGCAGAGGATTTATAGTTGAATATACAGTGGGGAGAACAAGTATTTGATACACTGCCGATTTTGCAGTTTGATTCCCATTCAAACAGAAGTCTGTAATTTTTATCATAGGTACTCTTCAACTGTGAGAGACGGAATCTAAAACAAAAATCCAGAAAATCACATTGTATGATTTTTAAGTAATTCATTTGCATTTTATTGCATGACATAAGTATTTGATACATCAGAAAAGCAGAACTTAATATTTGGTAGAGAAACCTTTGTTTGCAATTACAGAGATCATACGTTTCCTGTAGTTCTTGACCAGGTTTGCACACACTGCAGCAGGGATTTTGGCCCACTCCTCCATCCAGATCCTTCAGGTTTCGGGGCTGTCGCTGGGCAATACGGACTTTCAGCTCCCTCCAAAGATGTTCTATTGGGTTCAGGTCTGGAGACTGGCTAGGCCACTCCAGGACCTTGAGATGCTTCTTACAGAGCCACTCCTTAGTTGACCCAGCCACGACCCATCTTCAATGCTCTTACTGAGGGAAGGAGGATGTTGGCCAAGATCTCGCGATACATCCATCCTCCCCTCAATACGGTGCAGTAGTCCTGTCCCCTTTGCAGAAAATTATCCCCAAAGAATGATGTTTCCACCTCCATGCTTCACGGTTGGGATGGTGTTCTTGGGGTTGTACTCATCCTTCTTCCTCCAAACACGGCGAGTGCAGTTTAGACCAAAAAGCTCTATTTTTGTCTCATCAGACCACATGACCTTCTCCCATTCCTCCTCTGGATCATCCAGATGGTCATTGGCAAACTTCAGAAGGGCCTGGACATGCACTGGCTTGAGCAGGGGGACCTTGCGTGCACTGCAGGATTTTAATCCATGACGGCGTAGTGTGTTACTAATGGTTTTCTTTGAGACGGTGGTCCCAGCTCTCTTCAGGTCATTGACAAGGTCCTGCCGTGTAGTTCTTGTCTGATCCCTCACCTTCCTCATGATCATTGATGCCCCACGAGGTGAGATCTTGCATGGTGCCCCAGACCGAGGGAGATTGACCGTCATCTTGAACTTCTTCCATTTTCTAATAATTGCGCCAACAGTTGTTGCCTTCTCACCAAGCTGCTTGCCTATTGTCCTGTAGCCCATCCCAGCCTTGTGCAGGTCTACAATTTTATCCCGGATGTCATTACACAGCTCTCTGGTCTTGGCCATTGTGGAGAGGTTGGAGTCTGTTTGATTGAGTGTGTGGACAGGTGTCTTTTATACAGGTAACGAGTTCAAACAGGTGCAGTTAATACAGGTAATGAGTGGAGAACAGGAGGGCTTCTTAAAGAAAAACTAACAGGTCTGTGAGAGCCGTAATTCTTACTGGTTGGTAGATGATCAAATACTTATGTCATTCAATAAAATGCAAATTAATTATTTAAAAATCATACAATGTGATTTTCTGGATTTTCTGAATTACAGACCTCTACATGCTTTGTAAGTAGGAAAACCTGCAAAATCGGCAGTGTATCAAATACTTGTTCTCCCCACTTTATGTATGTATGTATGTATGTATGTATGTATGTATGTATGTATGTATGTATGTATGTATGTATATATATATATATAAATAAAAACTGATTCAACTATAAATCCTCTGCATGAGAGACTACAAACAGGTGCTCGTATTTGAGTGCTAGCCTACATTGCATTGCCAAGATACTTTTTTCCATCATTGCTTAATAAAAACAGGGCAACACACTTCTCATCTGAGGAATGTAAAGAGAGACACTCCTCTTCTGGATATGTATGAATGCCACTTGCTTGTAGTAGAAAGACAAATGGCAGGCTACTACTGAATTTTTTGTATAAATAACAGACTACCAGTGGAAGGGTATCTTAGTATCACTAGATTATAGTTAGGCTAAGGGCAATTCCACTGTAAAAGAGTGGATGCTAAGACTCAGATTGTTCCCTTTAAAATGAATGCCAAACATTTAATCTGCACTGTTCTTCAAGTAAATGTGTTTTTGTAAAATGTTCTATGGACATTGTTAAAAGTAGTCCTTGTGCATAGAGTTGTATAGTCTGTTTAACTTTGCAATCATTGGTTTTTGTTTGACATACATTTTAAAGTGAAGAATCTCAGCATCAGTCTGTTACTAAATAAACATCATGGATGTTCTAATTAACTAGGCTTACGATTATAATTAGACTAGCCATTGGCAATAATGTATGCTATAAACATAGGCTAATCCAGCAGTAACCATCAAGTAGATATGCTTATGCTGTTATTTTGAAATAACAAAAAAATGGAGGGTTCTCTAATTCCCTTTTGCAATAACCTAATAGGTGGAATTTACAGACCTCAAGCCTAAATGCAGTGATATGGTGCCAGTTCACTGAATGGAAATAATGAGGTATGTGAATGTGACACAATCACACAAATAAATCTACCCGGTTACAGTAAAAACCCAGGGAGCATCCTGGAAAACTCTGAATGAAATTGTTCATTTCCAGACAAGAGTTTGTCCAAGAGTATGATGTGTCACTAACATGCCTCCAGTTCAGTAGTCAATTTGGGGGTTTAGAGACCACACTGAGACACAAACTAAAAGCAAGCAAGCAAGATGTGCATTTTCCAACCACTGAAAACGTAGCAGGAGAGGAAAGTCACTTTCCAGACCCACATTTTACATCTTGTTCCCTCCAGTAAGGCGTGGGTCCAAAATACACGTTTAAAAATGGTTTAATGTCTGGATATTTGCCAGAGAGGAAAGGTAGCTTGTGATTCTCAAGTCTGGTCTACTCAAGCCGGCAAGGTAATATAAGCGGTCATATGTGGCTTGTGAACACATCAGTCATTTAACTGAGCATGCACAATGGAAATATTGTGGTTTACATTAATACATTAGATGTTTTGGGTGGCCTTTTATTGTTAGAAAACCAAATGGAACAATATTAGGAGGTTTTCCATTGGAGGTATGTTCAGCCAAATCAAAAACACTGCTTCCAGGCAGATACGTACAACACAATCTTTGGGGTTTGTTTACATGGTTGCCATGAGGACGGTACCATGGACACACCAGGAATTTCCTGTAAGAAACTGCTGTGTATAGAGTGGTGCATGTAATTTAGGACAAAGGGCAACAGACAATAGCCTTAAGAATAGCATTCGCTCCAGATGTCTTCCAAGACTGCACACCGCACAGATTTCTTCATTACTTCCTTTTTATTTGTCAGGGTAGCCGAACACCTGCATGGTCTGTGTGGTTAATCACATGTTAGGCTATGCTGCACTCCTATGTTGAATTTATGGATTATGATTGTAATGATGGTCATCTTTCATGATTTACAGGTAATCATATGTTCAAACATTTGGCACTAGCAGTTAGGGATAGCCTACAAGATGACGGGTCATAAACTCTCCAGTCTAGATACTAATAATTATTAGGATTCTTTGGGTGTCACAACATGAGGCTAGTTGCTTTAATACCATTGTTTATGAATCTAGGCCTATTATTATAGCTGTGTTGCAGAATATTGTATGGCAACACACACACACAGGTTTGTTCTACTATCCTTGTGGGAGCAAACAATTGATTCCCATTCAAAATCCTAATTTTCCCTAACCCCTAACCTAATCCTAACCTTAACCCCAACCCCTAATTGTAACCCTAACCCTATCCCCTAAAATAGCCTTTTTCCCCTGTGGGGACCGGCGAAATGTCCCCACTTGTCCAAATGTTCCTTGTTTTACTATCCTTGTGAGGACTTCTGGTCTAGGATAGTAAAACCAAAAACACACACTCGCATGGATTTAGGATAATTTTAGGAGCATGGGCATTTCTATTACAGCGTATTGTAGGGCTGGACGATATGACGATATATATCGTGTGATGATAGAAAAACGTCTATCGTTTCATATTAAACCTTTATTTTGGTTGTTGTCATATAATGCTATAATTCAAACTTGAAGGAGTGTTTTGTTTACTTGTTATATTTTATATATTGATTTGTAAGCCTTATTTTGCTGCTATAGTTTAAACTTGGAAGTTTTCCATGTTTACATTTGGTATTTGATATTTGACCATATTCACATTTTAGGCCTATATTTATTTTGTTTGCAAATATAGTTGAAGTGTTTTCTATTTACCTTTTTAGATGTTATATTTTGTTACATGCTTCATTTAAAATTTGCACAAAAGGAGAAATTATAAAATATGAGTAAGTACCTTTTATTAAAAATGTAATAAGAAATAAGCCTTTACATGTGGTAATTTTATATAAACTATTTATTCATTGAATTTACAGAAAATGTGCTATGTCGTGATATTAAATGACCTATATCTGGAAATGAGATTATGGTCATATCGCCCAGCCCTAAGCTACTATATGGTACAAAAATGTGTCCTATACCCTTTGTTGCTACAACCTAGACTACAAATTTACGCCACAATTTGTGTGACTACAGAGCTGTGTGTCAGAACAGGCAGTTAGCAACACAGGGAACCCCCAGGGAACGGTCCTGTCCCCCTTCCTGTTCACTCTCTACACCTCGGACTTCAGATATAACTCTGATACATGCCACCTACAGAAGTTCTCAGATGACTCTGCAATTGTATTGTAGGGTGCATCAGGGATGGGCAGGAGGAGGAGTACAGGAGCACAACCAGTGACTTTGTGTTGTGGTGCGAGCAGAACCACCTTCAGCTCAACATCAGCAAAACAAAGGACATGGTGGTGGACTTCAGGAGAACCAAGGCACAACTGACTGCAGTCCCTATACAGGGGATGGATGTTGAAATGGTTGGTTCATACAAGTTCCTGGGAGTCCATATGGACAACCGGCTGGAATGGGCTGGTAACACCGGGGCCCTTTACAAAAAGGGCCACAGCCGACTCTACTTTCTGAGGAGGCTCAGGTCCTTCAACGTGTGCAGTAAACTACTGCATACCTTCTACCAGTCTGTGGTGGCCAGTGCCATCTTTTTTGCAGTGGTGTGCTGGGGAGCAAACATTAAAGCCGGTGATGCTTCTCTGATAAATAAGCTGATAAGGAAGGCTAGCTCTGTCCTGGGGATGAGGCTTGACACTCTAGAGGAGGTGGCGGAGAGACGGATCCTGGCCAAACTGCTGGCCATCATGGACAACGTCACCCACCCTCTGCACGCCATGGTTATGACGCAGAGGAGCACCTTCAGTCACAGACTGATCCCACCACGGTGTGCCAGAGAGCGCTACAGGAGGTCCTTCCTGCCGGCGGCTATTAGACTATATAATGCCTCACCGGGGTGCCGTGCCGTCGGCAACATAGATCTGGAACTGTTGGGGTGCTAGGACCTAGTTTAACAATTATACATCCATCCGTGATTAACTCTGGTACGTCATCACTCATTCACTCAGGACCTATTTATTCATGCAGGTCATGTACAGTTGTTATATCATATCACGTGCAATATTGCTAGTAACTCTTGGACCTAACTTATGTAGGCATTCACTCAGGAATGCATATTAGTATCCTGTCAGTTGCACCTTTTCTCATTCCTTTTAGTATATTGAATGTGCAATACGTGTAGTTGTCTGTAATTAAACCCTGCGCACTAAGGACTGTATTTTAAGGGAATTACTATTATTACCCCAAATTATATCATACACACATTTAGCTATTTAAGTATCTCTTCCTGTCATTTACCTGTACAGTTTGTGTAACCATGCAAGTATTCACTTATCTGTAAATATAACTGTATATTTACCTGTACAGCTAATTTAACCATGCAAAATATTCACTTACCTGTTCATTTAGCCAGTCTGTCTATTAAGTAAACTATTATTACCCTTGCTCATATCATATGCATTTTTAGCTACTGAAGTATTTCTCTGCCATCGACCTGTATAGTATAGTTAACCATCCAACATCTACCAATGTATAGTGTACATATTCAGCCAACCACCCATACTATGCAATGTCTTTTTATAACCTTTTTTGCACTCCAGATATCTCGTATTTCTATACTTTTACAGACCTCTACATGCTTTGTAAGTAGGAAAACCTGCAAAATCGGCATGTATCTGTCTTTTGTGTACTTTCGTTGTGGCATTTTGCACCTGCCCTGTGTTTTTGTTGTTGTAGCTGCCTGACAAAGAAATTTCCCACTCAGGGATCAATAAAGTACCCATCTATCTATCTAAATGAAAGTTTATAACATAGGTGCACAAGCCGAGAGACAAATTGAGTACTCAAGGTGACAGACAGTGACACATTCAATACCACCTGGCACACTCTTGCCTGTATCTAGCTGGGGTGTAATCATTAGTCCAAACTGTTTTTATTGGACAAATTCAGGTAGGTTACTCCCCGTTTCGCTCCATTTAAGAAACGTTTTGCTACAGAAATCAGCTGAATGAACACACCCCTGATCACCAGCGCACACAGATCACTTTCATAGCAGCCCCATACAGCATCATCACTTTGCTTGTTGAATAATTCCTTCTTGTATCTACGTAGACTCCTCCTCTCTCCTTTTCCCTTCACTTGTGGACTTCAGTGCACAACACAACAGCTGTCTGTGACCAGCCCCCCCCAAAAAAAACTTCAAGCCAAACCATCATACTATAAATCGCTAACGCTAACCCATACACAGCCTACATCATTGTCACCATTTTAGTTAACATCATAGTCAACATAGCAATTTTTTTTTAAAATTAAAACACACAATCCAATCCATGTGTACAATCACACAGTACATTGAACAGCATGCAGTTTATCAGTTACACCGGTGGGCCCCAGTTTGAGTGCTGGATAGCCTTAGCTAGCTAGCTAACATAAAAATAGCATTCTAGTAGGTTAAATTAGCTGCATTAGCTTGCTAGCTAAGTAAGTGAAAGGTAAACTAACAAGAAGAAAAATAAAACAAAATATAGCTAGCTCCTGCTCACTCACTCTACTGCTTCTCCTTAATTTTGGAAGAAATTAATTTAAAAGGATAACTATTGTCTTTCTCTCTCTCTCTCTGAGTCAAGTACTCACCAAAATGTATACACTGCAGTGCCAGCTAGCTGTAGCTTATGCTTTCAGTACTATTCTCTGATCCTTTGATTGGATGGACAACATGTCAGTTCATGCTGCAGGTCGTCTGACAGGTTGGGGTGAAATGGGGTGAGAACCATGAGCTTCCTAGATTTTGTATTCAGTCAATGTACACAGAGGAGGAGGAAAATAGCTGTCCTCCAGCTACACCATGGTGCTACACTAGAGGGTGCTGTTAAGGCTACTGTAGAACTTCATTGCAAAACACTGTTTTAATCAGTTCTTTCGTGGCATGTGAATATATTTAGTATAGTTTTAGGATAACTTTAATGTTTCACTATTTGTATTTATCTGAAATTCACTGAGTAGGATGGTCCTCCCCTTCCTCTCCTGAGGAGCCATCACTGAGATACACACACAAGCAGGTAGAGTGAAGGTTTACTGTACTTACAGCTGTTTACCTACACCTGCTTGTTTGCGGTTTGCATTGATTAAGCTAGCTAGGTACATTAAATGATCTTGTGAGATTTATGGGCATGCTGCTGTTGTTGCTAGTTAACTAACTTAGTTTACTAACTACAGCGAATACATTTTTCTTACATAGGACGCCGCTACAGTAGCGGGTCGATAGCGACAATTGATAACCTTTGAGACAATTTAAAAGTGTCTGAAAGGGGTATACATTAAATTAGCCAGCTGTGGATTATAATGTAACAATGCTCACCTTGCACTGTAATTACATGGTACCAGCCCATGTAACGACGTTACTAACGTTAACTACCATGTAAATATAGCACCGATAGTTACGGTGAAATGTTTATTGCAAATAACGTTAGCTAGACAACTAATAGATAGCCAAGTCAGTGAGAGATGTGATGTCCAAGACAACGTCATCAGCATTGTCATTAGCTTGCAACTGAATATGAAGGCAGACAAGCTGTGCTATCTTTGCAATGTTGTTATTGCTGGAATTAAACCATAATTGATATCTTACCAATACAATTAAACAGTCGCTGTCGACAGAAGGTAAACCCCAATCGCCTTCCCAGCAGTACAGCTCAGAGGTTGCCATCTGCGAGGGGGCAGCCATTTTGAATTCGTTGAACGACCTTTCACTCGGAAGTGATACCTCCCGTTGCTACTGACAACGTCTACATTTCTTATCTAGACACAAGAATTCAAGAACGTTCTGTCTAGACATTTGAAGCTAGCCACTCGGGTCCATTGAGTCCTTTGATATCTAAATAACGTATGATATGTCTATTGCAATGTAACTTTGAACAACGTTTGCCATTAGAAATATAATCAAACATGTTTTTGTGGTGCAATATTTATCAGAATGTTGTAAATATTCTATAAACAGTGGTCAAATTGGTCCAACAAACTTGTCAACTCTCCGGACTGTCTTTTCCAAATATTTGGAGCAGGACTTGGAAAATGTTTCCAGTGACTTTGTCAGAATAGATTTAGCAGATGTTCTGAATAAGGATAGTGTATTTTTTTCCTAAACCAATATATGGCTTTTTAATATGTGTTTGATGAAGATTAATGCTGGAATATTTCACTTTAACAGTTAGAGGCTTTTGTACTTTTGACAGTTAAAGAGGCTTTTGTACTTTTGTGGAAAATGACAGAAAAAAGGTGCTCATGCAAGGGATAATTCATATCTCTACTTGCTCTTAATAATGGTACTATAACCTGTCCATCCATAAGGCAGAATATAAAATATGAATGAAACTACTGTATAATGTATATCAAATGCTTCTGTTTTATTTTACTCACTAAGGATTAATGACAGCAGGTCTACCTACAATGTAAGCATTGATAGAAGACAGAGCAGAATGTTCCACCTAAAGGCAGTGTTTTTAAACCACCCGACGGAGCTTTTAAACATGGAAATAACGCTGTGTCTGTTTTGCAACAAACTCAGTTCAGCAGCTGGCAGAGCCCGTGCCAGAGAGACATGCTCAAGTCATGACATCATGCCGAGGTCACTCATTCCTATCTGGACGATGGGACAGCAGCCAAAGACCACCATTGCTTCCTTCCTTAAAATGGTTCCACATCTAGTCCCTGCACACATTGAGAAATGTCAACCCCCTCCCCATTTCCCCTTCATTTTCTTCCCATGATCCTATACACTGATTATCAAACAGTCTCCATGTATGCTCAGTGTCAACACTTTTTTGTAGAAGGCACAACTACACACCCCTCAATCTGACATGATTTACTTTAAGTAAACATTTCCTATAATTCTCTACATTTTGCCTTGAGGCATAGAGAAAATGTTGTGGTTTTAATGCAAATTGTGGGTTTTTGGGGCCTGCTAGCTGCTGGGGGCCCTATGCGACCCCTCCAGGTTTATGGTTTATGGGCTGCTAGGGCACCTGGAGGATTGAATGGCCTCTGCTTACTCAGGGAGCTTTTAAACATAAATTAAGATACCCCTCTTTACTACCCTCTGGTGGACAGTGACTGCAACATACGTCAAGTGAAGGAAACTGGCACAGCCTACAATAAAATTATTGATTTACAGCCAGTGTGTATGGAAACCATAAACTAATACAGAATATGAAAACTATAGATATATACATTTCCACTTTCAAATAGCTTAAGGTCAAACACCATCTGTTTAGATAAGAGCGTTTGCTAAAATGGCGTAAATCTGTGGGTTTGTTGCAACAGAGATGAAAGATTCTTAATCATTTAAGTTATAGAACACACCTAACTTGTGTAATTCTGAAATACTAGGAGGAAGAGTATTTGGACAAAAATGCTTACCCTCAAATGGACCTGTGCTGGTGCTGAGCATTATGTGAAACAAACAGGATGTACTATTTATGTTGAAGAAAAAGAACCCATCTGTGACCCATTTTTATAGCTCACTATTATCACAAAAATCTCATCAGCATAAGAACATAGAAACTAGTTCACTCAAATGAAACTTGCATTTGTCTTTAATGTCATTTACATTTGGCTATTATTTCAACAAGATTGAATTGTTTTTAAGCTTGTCAAATGACTACACAATCTGACAACAAGTTCCTTACTCTAAAAGCAAAAAATCCTTAAATCATTGACTCAAGTCGTCAGAAAACATAAGCAAGCACAGAAGCATTTTGACAATCCGATGACCCTGAATGAATAAGCACTTATGTTTTTGTAGAAAAGTGAAATCACATGTAAAGTGTTACCAGGGCAGCTTTAGCCTACTTATATTGTCTGTTTTTAGCTGCGGCTGTAGGTAAGGGTCTCCCATGACCACTGCGCCACTTGGGTCCAATCGCACAAAAATATTACAAACATTTATAAGGAGATCCAGGAATCCCAGTGAGTGATACAGGAGTGTGAACAGGTGGCGTGGCAGATGGTTCCGATTCCCAGGTGAGTGAGCAGGTAGGTTTCCGAGGCGGGAATATTCTAGACAGAAGATAATAGCAGGATAATTAAACTGATGGAGAAAAACAGACTAGTAAGCAAAAAAGGCTGGTGCGTAAGTACGACCTACGGATGTGACATAACGATCCGGCGGGGACTGGATGTCAGGTCGTGTCTTTAGTGCTGTGGCAGATGACTGATCAGGAACAGGTGAGTAATTGCAGATGATGATCAGGTGGGTGAGAGAATCAACTCATGGAGTAGTAATCCCGCCTCCTTACACGTTACCCAGGCAACCGGAACCAGACACAGAGACATGAACCTGAGACAGAAACGAACACGGAGGAGGGGTTGTGACAGATACATATGCCGCCCAAAGAGATGACCAGAAACATTCCGTCTGGACCGATCCATTCCTAAAAATACACAATTTGTTTTGACATATAAGAGTTCTACATCATTGTAAACTTGTGCAGACAGACCATCTAAACAAATGCTTCCCAGAGCCTTGGGGCCTTCGCTCTTACCCATCCATCAGGTAAACGGTCTGAGGAATGAACCTTCCCCTCCACCTCCCAGTACACCCTGGCCTGACTGGGATCCAGCCCAGACACCAGGCACAGGAGTGGGACTGGGGATGAGGGGTCCTCCTGCCAGTCCACAGGTACCAGGACCTCCAGAGTAGTGTCAGAGGTGACAGGGTCTGGAAGAGAGAGGACATGACATGGCATGACTACCAAATGTATACCTCCCAGGACTAGAAAAGATGAACTCTAATATACTCCATGGAGAAGCATCTGATTTTACCAGAGACTTCCAGCACACTCCCATTGCCCATGTTCAGCATGGCACCGTTAAGCAGGGCACAGTAGAAGGTGTCCACACTTGTCCTTTTGGCATTGATGATGTTCAGGAGGCAGGCAGTGTTGGTGTGGACACTGTAGGTTTTTCGAGGCCAGAGTGTGAGCTTTCTCATAGGACCCACTTGCAACCATACGATATAAGAGCATCCCCCTCCCATTTCACTGATGTCACAGTGAAATGTCACATTGGTCCACGCTGCCACTGTTAATGACCTTGGGTACTGGTACACCACTGCTCCTGCTGTGGGAGAGCATACACACAGTAAAACGTCTGACTATAGAGACTAAATCATTAGCAAATGTATATTTAATGTGCAGTCATATACAACAACATTAGATGTTGTGCGTTTCAATAATCTTACCAACAATCAAGTGTGCAAGGAGAAATGTCACCTGCATCCAACTTGAACACATCTTTAGGCTGAGGTGTTGTCACTCAGTAATGATGGTGGAGTTGTAGCGCACACATCAAGTGTCAAACTGACGAGATTGCCAAAACAGAGCGGAATATCTATGTACCGAAATAGGTCGCCAACTCACACCACTCCTCCATCATTGCAGACAACGAGAGTAGAACTGACTCGTCATGGCTTCAATGTGCTTCAAAGTGATGCATGGACAATGTTGGAGTATCTTAAAAATACACACGTTTTTCTTTTTTTGATATCATTGGAATTTCATTCAAACAAGTGAAAACACTCAACAATCCAGGTTCAAAGTCAAAGCCTCACAGCATTGCAGCAGCATTACACTTCTTACGTCAATGTTGGGAAATAGGGTGGCGCAACAGCGTGAGTGGCGAATGTGTCAAGAATACAAAGAAGGTTAATCCACTTTGTATTACAATTCACCTCCCTGTCCTCAACTTTACAATACCCTGACCTCTCAGTACACCAAACTGTGCACATCACCAACTATGTCACATCTTGTTCCCTGATCTTTATATCTGTCTCAGCTATAGGAGAGCGAGTGTGTGTGACAGAGAGAGCGAACTAGGGGGGTGTGGTGGGATTGAGAGGGATAGGGAGAAAGAGAGTCACATAATGTGTCTTTGTGTTAAAAGGGAGGAAAAGTCTCATTGTTGAAGGTAAGTAACAATCGTGCAGTGTAACTGCAGTACACTCAGTGGTGTAAAGTACTTAAGTAAAAATACTTTAAAGTACTACTTAAGTATTTTGGGGGGGTTTCTTTACTTTACTTTACTTTACCATTTAAATTTTTGGACAACTTTTACTTTTACTTCACTACATTCCTAAAGAACATTATGTACTTTTTACTCCATACCCCACAAATGCCTATCTTTGCGTTCTCTTCCAGCACGCACACTCATGTAATCTATGGTCTGCCCCCTTGCCATACACCTGTCCTACCTGCACAGTTATCTGGATGATAGACAGAAGTAGTTTCTCATCAAGTAAGCAACCAGGCTAATTCACAACTTCCACTGTGTGAATTTGGCTTTTCTTTAAAAAAAAGTCTGCCTGTTTGATACATCATGGAGAAAATACCAATCAAATGTGGGATTATTCTTACTTTGGCTGTTTCAGGTATGACAGAAAACACTATCTATCTATCTATCTATCTATCTATCTATCTATCTATCTATCTATCTATCTATCTATCTATCTATCTATCTATCTATCTATCTATCTATCTATCTATCTATCTATCTATCTATCTATCTATCTATCTATCTATCTATCTATCTATCTATCTATCTATCTATCTATCTATCTATCTATCTATCTATCTATCTATCTATCTATCTATCATCTATCATCTATCCACTCTTCCATGCATCTTCATTTATTGATTATACTTAAATATGTAGCCTATAACACATTTACATAAACATTTCTTTGGAGACTTCTGTTGTAGGGAAGTGGTTCCCAACCAGGGGTACTAGTACTTGAGAAGACTCATGAGACCATAGGCTTATTGGTAAAATGCACATGAGTGGGTACTTCAGGGGAACTCCGGGCAGAGCAAAATTCTGTTGGTGATACAGTAACCGAAAAAAGGTTGGGAACCACTGTTGTATGGGATACATTGGACTGTGTTGTACTGTAACCCACACTTCTTAGATGTGGGGGTCAGATGGGGGTTCAATTGTTAATGTGACTATCAACAGGACCAAAAACATATGGTAAACAGGTCTGAAAAAATGATGGCTTCTCATGTATTACCTGTACCGAAATAGGTCGCCAACTCACACCACTCCTCCATCATTGCAGACAACGAGAGTAGAACTGACTCGTCATGGCTTCAATGTGCTTCAAAGTGATGCATGGACAATGTTGGAGTATCTTAAAAATACACACGTTTTTCTTTTTTTGATATCATTGGAATTTCATTCAAACAAGTGAAAACACTCAACAATCCAGGTTCAAAGTCAAAGCCTCACAGCATTGCAGCAGCATTACACTTCTTACGTCAATGTTGTGAAATAGGGTGGCGCAACAGCGTGAGTGGCGAATGTGTCAAGAATACAAAGAAGGTTAATCCACTTTGTATTACAATTCACCTCCCTGTCCTCAACTTTACAATACCCTGACCTCTCAGTACACCAAACTGTGCACATCACCAACTACGTCACATCTTGTTCCCTGATCTTTATATCTGTCTCAGCTATAGGAGAGCGAGTGTGTGTGACAGAGAGAGCGAACTAGGGGGATGTGGTGGGATTGAGAGGGATAGGGAGAAAGAGAGTCACATAATGTGTCTTTGTGTTAAAAGGGAGGAAAAGTCTCATTGTTGAAGGTAAGTAACAATCGTGCAGTGTAACTGCAGTACACTCAGTGGTGTAAAGTACTTAAGTAAAAATACTTTAAAGTACTACTTAAGTATTTCGGGGGGGTTTCTTTACTTTACTTTACTTTACCATTTTAATTTTTGGACAACTTTTACTTTTACTTCACTACATTCCTAAAGAACATTATGTACTTTTTACTCCATACATTTTCCCTGACACCCAAAAGTACTCGTTACATTTTGAATGCTTAGCAAGACAAAAATGATCCAACAAACGCACTTATCAAGAGAACATCCTTGGTCATCACTACTGCCTCTGATCTGGCGACTCACTAAACACAAATGCTTTGTTTCTGAATGATGTCTGAGTGTTGGAGTGTGCGTGCCCCTGGCTATCCGTAAATAAAAAAAACACAAACAATTGTGCCATAATTTAAGGAATTTCAAATTATTTATACTTTTACTTTATACTTTTTGATACTTAAGAACATTTTTGCAAATACACTTACTTTTGATACTTTTACTCAAGTAGTATTTTGCTGGGTGACTTTCACTTTTACTTGAGTCATTTCCTATTAAGGTATTTTACTCAAGTATGAGGTTTGGATACTTTTTACACCACTGAGTACAATGCAGTTATTCTGCAATTACTGCGTCCAAAATACCACAGTCGACTGCAGTTACTGCAGTTTTACTACAGTTTCAAAACAGCAATCTTTTTTGTAAGGGTTTCCTGTTGCTCAATAGTCATTTCAATGAATGATACGCACCCATTTATTTTGGAAAGATATAAATGATTTTTGTACAACTGTCTCAAGACCACTCTTATCGTATCTCAAAATCAAAGGTTGGTTTATGTTTTTGATGTTATTTTAGTCTTTGTCAACATCATGTCGACCTCATTGGTCCTTGCCATTGCTCCATCTATGAATTTGAGAGTAGTTACCCTCAGTTTACTAAAATCAAATCAGGCTGTTGATTTTACCTCATGCTTTTTTTGTACCTTGCTTCTCTAAGGTATACAGCACCAAGGTGATACTGATACTCAAACATCAAATCCTTCTGGCCACGGGGTGGCATCATACACCACAAATGCCTATCTTTGCGTTCTCTTCCAGCACGCACACTCATGTAATCTATGGTCCGCCCACTTGCCATACACCTGTCCTACCTGCACAGTTATCTGGATGATAGACAGAAGTAGTTTCTCATCAAGTAAGCAACCAGGCTAATTCACAACTTCCACTGTGTGTATTTGGCTTTTCTTTAAAAAAAAAGTCTGCCTGTTTGATACATCATGGAGAAAATACCAATCAAATGTGGGATTATTCTTACTTTGGCTGTTTCAGGTATGACAGAAAACATTATCTATCTATCTATCTATCTATCTATCTATCTATCTATCTATCTATCTATCTATCTATCTATCTATCTATCTATCTATCTATCTATCTATCTATCTATCTATCTATCTATCTATCTATCTATCTATCTATCTATCTATCTATCTATCTATCTATCTATCTATCTATCTATCTATCTATCTATCTATCTATCTATCTATCTATCTATCTATCTATCTATCTATCTATCTATCTATCTATCTATCTATCTATCTATCTATCTATCTATCTATCTATCTATCTATCTATCTATCCACTCTTCCATGCATCTTCAGGGGAACTCCGGGCAGAGCAAAATTCTGTTGGTGATACAGTAACCGAAAAAAGGTTGGGAACCACCTTTGTATGGGATACATTGGACTATGTTGTACTGTAACACACACTTCTTAGATGTGGGGGTCAGATGGGGGTTCAATTGTTAATGTGACTATCAACAGGACCAAAAACATATGGTAAACAGGTCTGAAAAAATGATGGCTTCTCATGTATTACCTGAAGCCTGCTTTTATTCAGGCTATGATTGTAAACTGAGAATAGTGTCGCATCCCTCCATTAGAATCCAGACACTTGTAGAATCTATGCCAAGGTGCATTGAAGCTTTTCTGGCTCGTGGTGGCCCAACACCCTATTAAGACACGTTATGTTGGTGCTTTCTTTATATTTTCAGTTACCTTTATCTAAGTAAATCATACTTTGTGGTTTACGGAGAGTCAAACCTTATCAGCACACAACCAGAATACCCCTTTAAGTTGCTTCCTCAGATACTTCAAGTGATGCCAATATACTGGAGTTAAAACCCCCATTGAGAAGATTTTTTAATCTGGCGTTTTGCTTAAAATAGCAAAACCTCTATCATAATCTGTCATAGTCTGTCATAATGTATAAACATTTATTCAGGGTTATGTAGTGCAGTAGTAGAATAGTATTATGGATTTAAAATCGACCCCACTAAATCAAATATTCGGATAAGACAAAACCCTGGGATAAGACAAAACAATTGATTTACCGCACTGAGAAAACACAAATTAGTCTAAATAATGCATTATTGCAGTGATTGTAGATTATTGTTTTGTCTGGGCACTACAGAGATCACAGATGTTGACCCCCATTTCAACTCAAAGTGTCTGTTTACAGATAATAATTTCCACAGTACAAGGATACCGTTATTGTCTGTAATTGGCACTTCAATCAGTCAGTCTCTAAGGGTAATGGCAGTAAATCATTAGATGGCTGTGTATCAGTATTTCTGTTCATTTACGAATTTTGGCTTGTTTCTCCTTCTCCCATACAGCACTCCTTTTCTTTAATGATGGTGGTGTGTCTATTCCCCATTTACGGAGGGCAACACCCAGCAGCAGTGACAAGAACACCCCAGCTCCGCTGTCCGCCTACAACTTATGCGTCAGAATCACCAACCGGATTTACACTGAGTCACTCAATAATCAAAACTCTAACGAGTACAAACAGCTGAGGAAACAGGTGGAGCAGATGGTAAGAGTGTTTTTTTACTGCTCAAGTCAGTCGATAGATCTGCAACTCATCACTCAGTCTACAGTACACCCCCTCTTTGTCCTGGAGATACTTCATGCTTGCCAAGACAAGTTACCCACCATAGAAATATAGTTAATAGAACAGGCGTCCCCATTCAAGTAAATTATGGCATAATGGGTGGACTGGCGTCCATTGCGAGTGTACCATTGGAGAAAAGCAGGCAGTAAAAGCAGGAAGTGTACCCATCAATATGTGCTGTGATTTGTTGATTCAACTCAACTGACATTACAAAAAATACATTCCATTGCATGAGCTACATCAGTTCACATCATTTGAATGAACATTCTACATTACCATGGAAATTATTGCATCACAATATATGCAGTAAAGAGGTCAATGGAACACAGACTGCGGGGTATAGAAGAATGATGCTGGATTGGTGCACATTCAACAAATATGATCTAACAAAGTGGATATTCATCAAATATGTCATGATTGATGTATTGTAACAGGCCCACAATGTGGTTACTAAAGTCAGATTTTTATATATTTGGCTGTTTTTTCTGCATAACATTTAGAAGTAGTCTCTTTTCAGCAGTGGAGGCTACTCAGAGGAGGAAGGGGAGGACCATCCTCCTCAGTGAATTTCATAAAAATAAAATGTGTAAAACATTAAAAAAGTTCTCATTTTTAGATAAAACTATACTAAATATATTCACGTGACCAAATAATTTATTTGTTTGCAATGAAGGTGTACAGTAGCCTCAACAGCACTCTGTTGAGTAGCACCATGGTGTAACCGGAGGACAGCTAGCTTCCGTCCTCCTCTTGGTACATTGACTTGGATACGAAACCTAGGAGGCTCTTGGTTCTCACCCCCTTCCATAGACTTACACAGTAATTATGACAACTTATGGAGGACGTTCTCGAACCTATCAGAGCTCTTGCAGTATGAACTAGCATGCTGTCCACCCAATCAAAGGATCAGAGAATGAATCTGAAAGCATAAGCTACAGCTAACTAGCACTGCAGTGCATAAAATGTCATGAGTAGTTGACTCAAAGAGAGAGAAAGACAATAGATTAACAGTTTTCAACAAATAGGGAAGGGAAAGGGAGATACTAGTCAGTTGTACAACTTAATGCATTCGACTGAAATGTGTCTTCCACATTTAATCCAACCCCTCTTAATCAGAGAGGTGCGGGGGGCTGCCTTAATCGACATCCACGTATTCGGCGCTTCAAAAATGAAGGAGAAGCACTTTCAGTTTCACTTACTTAGCTAGCAAATGCAGCTGGCTAGTTTAGCCTTTCTCAAAATCCCGGCTCAAACAGAGGGATGCTATGTTAGCTAGCTGGCTATGACTATCCAACACTGGAACTCATCCAAGTCAAGGTAAGCTTTTGGTTTTATTAATTTATTACCACCGGGGCCCGCTGGTGTAACTGCTAAACTGCTTACTGACTATACACTGTAACGTTACTGCATGATTGTAGCGGGTTTACTAACACATTAGTTATATTAGCTATGTTGACTAGGACGTTACTTTTGCTAATATGGGGACAACGATGTAGGCTGTGTAGCGGTTATGACATGGTTTGGCTCGGAACGCTTTTTTTCGCTTGGTCACATACAGCTGATGTGTTGTGCATTGAAGTCCACAAACGAAGGGAAAAGGTGAGAGAAAGGAGAGTGCAGAAGGAATACAACATGGCTGCTACGAAAGTGAACTGTGTTTACGCGTGATCAGGGGTGTATTCATTCTGCCGATTCTGTTGAAAAACGTTTATTAAACGGAAGCAAACGAAACAGGGATAAAAATACCTGAATTTGTCCAATAGTTTTCAACTGTTGGACTAATGATTACACCCTAGAAAAGCTATATGCAGGCAAGAGTGTGCAAAGCGGTATTGTGTCATTGTCTGTCACCTCCTTTTTTTCTAAGAGTGTATAGGATAATACTAAAGTGCCCCTCTGATTTCTGTGTCTTTCTTTTTCAGATGAATGACGTCTATAGCCCTATAGAGTTTTTCAAATATATGGGTGTATTTGATATAATCTTCAGGTGAGCTCTAATGATGAATTTAAAATGCTGCCATTGAGAAAAAATGTAATTCTTAAGGATATTGACAATTATATGTTCTAATTATTTTTTGACTACTGGTCTCACTCTTGCAGTAATGGATCAGTCATTGCAAACTCAACATTAATGTTTGGGACTACATCCATGAACATTCCAACTTTGGTTAAAGCATATATCCAATCAAATAAATCCCAAACCCTTGACCTGGACCTCACCTATACTGAAGGTAAACAAGACGGCAATCTTCTCTACTTCTGTTGTGTAGCAACCTGATTCATTTGTATGTTATTAGTCAAATAAAGCAGGAATCACAAATGTATTCTTTATCCCTTAGGTCAAGTTCCAATAAAAGCCACACTACCTCTTGTAGCACGTACCACAGAAACCATAGCTTCCTCACCACCATCTACTACAAATACCCCTGCAGCGATGACTACTACAGCTGCCTTAGTTAGTAGGGCTAGCCGTTCAGGAAGGGTCAGGAATGCAGCTACATCTATAGCAATGACTTTTGGCAACATCACCAGTCCTGCAATAATTAGTATCACAAGTAGTCATACACTCACAACTATCACCACTAGTACTGACCAAAACAATACAATTAGCAACACAACAACCTCTATTCCTGAAGACCAAAACAATACAATTAGCAACACAACCACCCCTATTCCTGGAGACCATAACAATACAATTAGCAACACAACCACCCCTATTCCTGGAGACCATAACAATACAATTAGCAACACAACCACCCCTATTCCTGGAGACCATAACAATACAATTAGCAACACAACCACCCCTATTCCTGGAGACCATAACAATACAATTAGCAACACAACTACCCCTATTCCTGGAGACCATAACAATACAATTAGCAACATAACCACCCCTGGTCCTGAAGACCACAACATTACAATTAGCAACAAAACCACCCCTAGTCCTGGAGACCATAACATAACAATAAGCAACGTAACCACCCCTATTACCCATACAAATCCTCCCCAGACCAGTAGCACGACTGTCTTTCGTAAAATCTCTCTATCAACAACTACCTCGGGGCAATCTAACCCCCCAGTTGCCCCTACTGAGAGAGAAAAAAGAACGCTTCAGGCTACCACGGGCCAAACGACCAGTCATAGGACCACAGAGAATGCTGCAGCTGTAGTTGCTGGGGGCGGAGAGGGGGTCCCAGGATGGGGGATCGCTCTATTGGTGCTGGCTGCCCTGATCTTGTTAATCCTCCTTATTCTCCTAATACTGCTGGTGAGTCCAATAACACACAGACACACACATGCACACTGTTTCTCTTTAAATGCATTGTAGACTTTGTAGATTTTCTCAGAAACAGTCACAACCCTGCTATAGCAGTTACAGTATGTCATGCTAAGGAGGCCATTTTAAAAGTACTATGATTCTTGTCTTTTCTTGACTTTCAGCTAGTGTGGTTGTGCTGTAGGCAGAGATCCGGAAGCTTCAGCCCATATGACCAGATCAACCACGGGGCAGACATCCAAATGTACTCCACACACAGCCGTTTCGACGTTCCCTACGGCAAGGCTAATGTAAGTCCTACGTCTTGGTAGAGAGGCCAGATAGACACACACACACAGGCTCAGATTCTGTATTCAGCAGGTTGGCTATGGTTACTAAGACTGGCCGCTCTGCCTGTGTTAGATAGACGTTTCTTTGTGCCCTTCCGGCTTTGACCAGGGAAACCTGAGGCGTGGGAAACACTAGCCTTCCCCTCTGCCCTCTCAGCCAAACTACCCCTGTAGCTTCCAGAGAGGGGTCCCAAGCCATACTCCTCCCCCCCAAGCCACCTATATTCATTGGTGCACCAAGTTGCTTATCTCCGAAATCAAAGCCCCACATAAGCAGATGTTCTTGGTAGACCAGACAACCAGACAACCAATTAAACATGATCATCTGTGAGTTTATAGCTTTTATCCTGCCTTGGGTATGTATGAGGGATGACACCAGCGTTGTCATCCAATGACTTTCCTGTATGGGGCATGTTACTCATCAATGTCACTTTGAATGACTGGCCACACCTTTATGTGACTGAAAAAAGGCAGTGTTTATTGTGGACATAAAAAATATATATTCTCGATTGAGCTATGAAAGGGATGTTAAATACAAATACCTTGGGATCTACCAATATCAGAGAGATCTCTCCCTTAACACCAAACAAAGAGACCATTGACTGTACTGATGAGACTTGCAGGTTCGTCACACTGCAGTGCACAACTCAAGTACACACACACCTGAGAGGTAGCGAAGTGAGGAGGGAATCTACTCAGGTTTTTTCTAGCGTTGATGTAGAGTCATAGATAGATATTTCATTTTGGAAAAGTACAGTTGGAGTTAGCTTGTTGTGCATTTGTGTTTATGCACTTCATATAATTGTATTACATTTACGTTGATATATTTTTGCGTTGTTGCTAGCAGTGCTTTGAACATGTGTGTTATGTTGTTTTGTAAACGGGACAGTGGAAGACATTGGAGGACTATTTGTTTAGAGCCTCCAACTAGTATGGAACTCTGGTCGTTCCATACTAATCTGCCAACATTTGCTCAGAGACTGACTATCACATAATGAGAAGAGTGTCCCTCTGTCACCTGTCTCTATGGCAACAGAGCAGCAAACAGACACATTGTAATCCACAACCACTCTGTTCTCTTTACATAACCTTCTCCTCCCAAAGCCCTTTTAATTGATTAATCACCGGTTTGATTTATTGTTGCAATTAAGCAGAGAGGATGTCTTTCAGGCTTAGTTAACTAAGGTTTTAGAACAGATGAACATCTGCAAGATGTGCAAACATTGCAGTTCTATACAACAGGTCAAAAACAGACTGCAACATTTTGCCTGATCAATTATATTGTGTGTAGTATCCTCTTTACAGAGAGTTTTACACCTTTGATGAGCTGATACTTTCTCTGATACAGGAAGGAATGGAAGAACCATTGAAAAACCACACAGGGGTGTATGTGGTGAACAAGTGAGCTAACAGCTAAGAGGTTCTGACACACAGGTACAGTTGGTGACAATCACCCCTGAATGCTTTCTTTCATTCCATACACCAGGGGGATGGGGTATAATGTTAGATTTGAATAGGTAGACTACTGATTATTGTAGATATAGGTGTGTTGAGATGTGTCAACATACATATTGATTAAAAACATAACTTTCTGTATGTTCTTCATTGTTTAAGTAATTTGATATTTTTACAATTGGTTGTTTTGTTGTCCTTTCCCTGCTTCACTTTCCTCCAGAGGCTCCAGTCAACTGGGTAAGAAGACCATCTGAAATGGCCTTATGAAGTATTATGCAATTACAATTCTGTACAAATGGTCCAATTATCTCTGAAGTATCTGAATGAAGATCATGGTGTTGGCTCTCTGATTGTAATTTCAACCTGTGTTTATTTGGTCCTAATGATATTTTATTCCTAATGCTTTTACCAGTGAAGGCTGCTGAGGGGAGGATGGCTCATAATAACAGCTGGAATGGAGTCAATGGAATGGTATCAACACATCAAACACGTGGTTTCCATGTGGTTGATACCATTCCATTGACAGTTATTATGAGCCATCCTCCCCTCAGCAGCCTGCACTAGTTTTTACAGTAAACATACTCATATGGTTTTATATACTCTATATGTTGGAAACTCCAACTAGCCTGCTAGACAGCTTGATCTACAAGCAGCATCTAAGCATTGGGACTATTTATGTTGGGTCAATGTTAGTCAGCTGCTGCAATGTGGTCTCAGGGCAATTCATATCATTCTGAATGTAAATCTGTGACTCTCAATTTAGTATGATATTGTAGCGATCTGGCCACGCGTTGCGTGGTAACTGAAGGGCGCAAGGGGATTGTGGGTAGTTCGTGTTCTACGATTAAACGGTTGTGTTATGTGTTTATGTTTTAGTAGTTAAACTAATGTTCTGTGTTTGTTTCCTTAAGTTGTCTTAGTTCAGGTTATGGGGGCAGGGGGGAGTGTTAGAGTGCCTACCGTTACCGAGTCTTGCATGGCCGGAGGTTAGGTTCGTTGCCGAAAGCGGACAACAAAGTGTGACATTCCTGTAGTCGTGCGGTGTATGGGGCACAGTAATGCTCTGTTAAATTAATCTCTGTCTCTTGCCATCTTCTTCTGGCTGAGCTCGCAACAATATATTATGTGACATTATGAATGGAATTGTGGCCGTACCATATTATATGAATTATAGGTTGTATAGTATAAATGTAACTAGGCCATTGGAAAATATCATGTCTTGAGGTGCTCAGAAATGCGTAAAGTATGTTTCGAATGGCTCTGAGGCCAAGCTGGCTATTTTGTCTTCATTGTGGTAATGGATTGAGTTGTATTTTCAGACTTTACTGAAGGCAAGCTTAACCTTTGTAAAAAAGAAAGCTGATCCTAGATCAGTAAATGAGGTCAACATATGTATGCTGCAATTGACATTTAAGAATAATTAGTAGGGGTGCACCTAAGGACAATACCCAATCAGGTACAGTTAACAAGAAGTTAATTGTTTTCAAAGACTGTAAACCTGAGAGATCCGGATGTAATTCCCTAATTCTACCGCTGGGTAAGACATTTTAGAGAGGCTACTAGCATGGCAAAAAGTAAACTATTCCACAAATCCAACCCAGTGAGTAAAACATGAATGTATATTTAACAATCTGATTAAATAAATCCACCATTATTAACCAAATCTGTGAGATTCAATTATCGGTAAACATTTTAAGTGACCGTGCATTGTGTGCTTTAAACTTTTCATTAAAAAAAAATCAACATTTTTTTTGGATGAAATAGTTGTAAATAATAAATAAAGTTTCAGTTAGATTTTTAGGGGCAGAATTGGTTTGGAGGCATTCATGGTTTGTAAAAGAGTTGAATGATTCTGTTCATCAGGAGAACTGAAGCTAGGGCAGAACAGACACGCCTCTGTTTGTATCTAAGCCTGCCCTCATCCCCTGGCTTTTCTGTGTGTGTGTGTGTGTGGTAAATAGATATCTAGATAATGTGCTTTACAGTTAGGCTGGGTGTGGCGGTCTGATAAAGAAAGAATAAGGTTTTGTATTAATTTAAGAAATGAGTCAGACTCCAACTTAAGAATGACTCAAACTCTGTCAATGTTATATGCGAGTCAGTGTGTATTAGAAAGGCAACACCTCTTTCTGCTGTTTGGGCCAATGGGCTAGGTTTAACATCAAAAGTTGACATATGGATGTCCTGGTAACAGATACATAACATTCATGATATCCAGCTACCAAGTGACATTGATATTTGAAGACTTACATTTTTCAAGGTGTAAAAAGAGATGCATGAGGTTTATGTCCCTTCCTTTCCATATCCCCTACCTATGTAGTCTGTATTAGGTATGCGTTTCTACAGTTGCATTGTGTATTTTGCTAGGAAAACATCACAGTGGTTGCTGTTACTAATACTGTTCAACAGGAAGATAAATCAGAGAGAAACTTTCAACCAAAACAAATACGATCAGTTCTTATTGTTTGATTATGAAGCTTAAAAAGCAATCAACCAATAAGACCAAAAGGGTGAGTCCTTTGCTAACGGTGTAACCAAACATTATTCAAGAATGTAGATGTACGTAATGATACATCCATGCCTCCATGCAAGGCTTCTTTGGCGAAATGAGTCAACCTATTCTAATAATACCATCAATAGGATAAGTCAATGTCTTTGCATTTGGGCCAATATGACAGAGGTGGTCTGTCAATTGTCTATAGCAAAAGGTAAAATCGCAGACATAAATACATTAGTGGTAATCACTCTCATGTAACTTATAAACACTATGACGATAAGACACATCTAGTAAATATAGCCTCTACAGTAATATCATGACATCACCAATAGACAATATACTGGCAAGGAAATGTGGCATCAAGATATGATTATACCTTGAATGCCCTGCCACATACTTGCCCAGTGCCAACTGCTATTGGCAAAGAGGGTGTGGCGCTCCTATTACTAACAACGGGTCCCATTGATTACGTCTGCATGGTAAAAGCCAGGACAGTTCGGTGAAAATGGGATAGTTCAGGATCCGATGAAGATTATGCTCCAACTCTTTCCGTCTGAATGTTATTCCTAGTGAAATTAACATGTAATGACATGATGAATTAGAGAAATCAAATCCTCCAATCTTTTTACTGTGGGTTCAGACTGGTTGATGTTGTGAATTGTCACCCTGATTGTGTCATATACAGTACATATGACACAACTTAATTGTAGTCACTTAGTTACTGTAGAAAACTGTTGTTAAACTGTTTTACATTTCATTTAACATTCAAGATTTCTCATTGAAAATGGCTAATTTGCGTTCAAATGTCCCACATTGCTTCAGATCGACCATGAGACCGCAACGCAGTAACAGTAGCTGTTAGATCCTACATAAACAGCTGACACGCCAAGGCTGTTTAACAATGGCAGCCACATTTTGATTGTTATTCTATCCACTAACAGGTCTTTTGACCAATCAGATCAGCTCTGAAAAAGATCAGATGTGATTGGTCAAAAGATCAATTAGTGGGAAAAAGATCATAATTTGGCTTCCCATCTAAACGCAGCCAAAGAACAAAGTAAGGACATTTCCCATTAGCCTGTAATCGTATCCATAGGTGAGGTTGCCATAATGTACAGTATATTAATCTGGGTGTGGGTGAGAAGAGGTTTTGTTATGACACACACACACACACACACACACACCTTCAATTTATGATATAAAAATGTAGTCTTTAAATGCTAATTATTGAATCACTGCAAACAATAAACATTGTATCTTCAGTTGAACGTACAATGCAATATTTATGTGTTCAACTTTACAATGAAGACCTAACTAATTTGAGACCTAACTTAAGTCTGAGTACAGTAAAAAGAAATACAAAAATAACTGTAAATGCACCGGTTGAGGAAAATAATTACATTTAGACATATTTTTTTTTAACCTTTATTTAACCAGGCGAGTCAGTTAGGTACACATTCTTATTTACAAGTCAAGATAATTATGTAAACTTAAATCAGAATTCTGATTGTTTTGCGCTTGTTTCCAAATGTGAAATCACTGTGTAGGATATGCATTGCCATCTTGTGGCTTGAAGGCGCAAATGGAATATAATGATCATAAAATAATCTGCAGTGTAAATCCACATTGTTCATCACATTTCATCACTAACAACACCCTTGCAATAAAAACTGTTTTTACACACAACACAATTGATAGCTCATGCAAAGCCCTCAAACAGCCATATAAGACTTGTAGGTGTTGCTGTTGATATTAAAGGGATAGTTCACCCAAAGCTCATTATTGGTTAATCCGCACAATTTTTTTTGAAAGATGAAAGTTCACTTTAGGTGAGCTTCACCGGTTAAGGCAAACTCCAGGAAGTGATGTCATCCTCCAGGAAGTCACTTCATCACAGGGCTAGACGTCCAGGTTTAGGGAAGACAGTTAACACCGGGTCCCCTGTCCCTCCAGGTTCTTAAGCCAGAGCTCCAGGGCATATTTGGTACCAGTGCTGACCCGCTCCACATCTTCTCCGTTAGCCGGGGCCCGGTTACACAAAACAGACAATGGCAGAACTGACTCACTGAGCCCACCTTCCGCCGAGACTTCTGATACACTGGAGAACCAACACACAGAAACAAAATGCCAACATCGTTAAGAGAAAATAATTAATGTCAGAGGAAATTAGCCCAGTATTTTTTTTTAACAAATACTTGTCAATGGTACAGTATATAATCTCTTTTTTATGTCTGTTTATGTTTTGAGTACATTACTTTGTGGATGTGATGTACCTTATGGTTGGAGCCAGGCCCTCCAGCAGTGGCCCAGAACCCTCCTCTCCATCCACGGCGGACACGATGGCCTTGACCAGCGATGCGTCCACCCACATACAGCCACTGACCTCAGCGGGCTCGGGGCGCAGAGAGGCCTGGAACAAAGATAGTCTTTAGTGAGTCAGAGGCATTCTCTTTGATTTGGCTTTTTGTACCTTTAATGATAACGCCAGAGAGACATGCAGACAGAGACAGACACCTGGAGCTGCTGGTGTGTGAGGGAGGTGTTTAGGAGCATGTAGGTGACCACATGGTGCCTCTGTGGCATCCCTCTGCTCAGCATGTGCGGGAAAACTGACTGTGAAGAGACAAACCGAACAAACATTTGAGCCAACATGAGCAAACAGGACTGTCAGACACATCCGAATGTATCAAATGTGTGTGGAATTGAGGCCAGTAGGTTTTTTCTAATGCATTTACATATTATTATTATTATTATTATTATTATTTAACAAACTATTCCCTGGGCCTAGAAATATGATGTGTAGTGGCAGTGGTTTCCCACCTCCCAGAGACCCAACAGCTGAGCTGAGACGTCTCCAGGGTCCAGCTTCAGTCCTGTCTCCTCCCTCAGCTCCCTCAGCCCTGCGTCCAGGAGCTGACAAAAAAGAGAGAGATGAGGCAAACACACATACCAAGCTTGATTGAGCTAAAAGGGAATTAACCCCAGAGACCATGTGGGGGTTGAAACCACAGGCAAATACACTTATGGGGAATAATCTAATTTATCTTCCACTGTTTAATAGCTATAGCAACTAGAAACGTTACCCTCTCATCCAGTTCCACATGGCCACCTGAAAAACAAAAAAAACCTTTAAATGTCAGGAAACAACACTACGGTCAATTGGGTTACCCAAAGTGTCTTCCTATGGAATGCCATTTCGTTTTGAAAAGTTACTTCCGCAGAATGATACCATACCTGGTGGAACCCACACATTGGGGAAAATGCGGAGACTGGAAGCCCGTCGAGTTAACAACACCTTCTGATTGGCTGACTGCAGAAGTATAGCAACCCCCACATCCACTCTGCGGCTCTGAACGTCCAATGGGATTGCAGCTGCCTCTGTGACAGACAGATACTTGAAGGGGCAAAAGGATGCCCTCTGAGAAAAAACAAATATCAACCAAATAAACTACAACAATTATTTATATGGGATACACACAACACAACTGTCTGAGGTATGGAAATGTGGCCACAACTAATAAAACAATTAAATCAGTTTATCAAATTGAATGTGTTTCATTGACCCATTACCTTTAGGGGAATTCCTCTCCCCTTCTCGCAGTCACACAGTATAAAGCGATTGTTCTCCAAAGAACACTTCACCTCCACCTCATCATCAAGAGTCTCTGTAAAATGACCTGTTATGCTCTAACAGAAAATGAAGTGGGGAAAAAGGAGGAGTTTTTTAAACTGTTGCATAATTCACCTCATATAACAACCTTTAAAGTGTGAGAAACTACAAGAATAAAGGCTAAATTACTTGATTTCAATGTATTTTAGAGGGGAAGGTACTGGGTCTGCTATGGGTCCATTCAGTCATTGTTTTTTGGTTACCAATTTACAAATCCAGATTATGGATGGCAATCTCTGGCCCATAAATTAAGGAAATATACACTATATATACAAAAGTATGTGGACACATCTTCAAATTAGTGGATTTGGCTATTTCAGCCCATCCTTCGCCTCTCCCGAGTCCGTACGGGAGTTGCAGCAATGAGGCAACCAATTGGATATCATGAAAATTGGGGAGGAAATAATAATAAAATCGAGCACACAGTCATGTAATCTCCATAGACAAACATTGGCAGTAGAATGGCCTTATTGAAGAGCTCAATGACTTTCAACATGACAACTCAGTTTGTCAAATTTCTGCCCTGCTAGAGCTGCCCCGGTCAACTGTAAGTGCTGTATTGTGAAGTGGAAACGTCTAAGTGCAACAACGGCTCAGCCATGAAGTGGTAGGTCACACAAGCTCACAGAACAGGACCGCCGAGTGCTGAAGAGCATAAAAATCATCTGTCCTCAGTTGCAACACTCACTACAGAGTTCCAAACTGCCTTTGGAAGCAACATCAGAAGAACTGTTCGTTGGGAAGGGAAAGCTTAACTCTACACCATACAACGACATTATAGAAGATTCTGTGCTTCCAACTTTGTGGCAACAGTTTGGGGAAGGCCCTTTCCTGTTTCAGCATGACAATACCCACGTGCACAAAACTAGGTCCATACTGAAAAGGTTTGTCGAGATCGGTATGGAAAAACTTGACTGGCCAGCAGAGCCCTGACCTCAACCCCATCAATCACCTTTTGGATGAATTGGAACGCCGACTGCGAGCCAGGCCTAATCGCCCAACATCAGTTCCCCACCTCACTAATGCTCTTGTGGCTGAATGGAAGCAAGTCCCAGCAGCAATGTTCCAACAGCTAGTGGAAAGCCTTCCCAGAAGAGTGGAGGCTTTTATAGCAGCAAAGGGGGGACCAACTCCATATTAATGCCCATGATTTTGGAATGAGATGTTCGACAAGCAGTTGTCCACATAATTTTGGTCATTTAGTGTATATGTACATTATTATTGTAATTTGGGTGACCTACCCCTTTAAAATGGTACTACAGTACAACTCAACACTGCCATAGCACCCACGCGCACCTCGTTTTCATAAACTCCACGTGACATTGGCATTTGGCTAGTGTTGAAGTGAGAACAAAGCAAAAACATAGCACATGCACAACTGACCTGTACAAAACGAGCACATTGCGGTGCGACATTATTCTTCGACAGATGAACCAATATTTTCGTGACTTTTTCCATGGTTGTCAATTATTCTCCTTATTGACAGATGCAGTAGTTTAATGCAGCTGCCAAATTGCTAGCAACGTTAACTAGACTGATTTACAAAACAATTTGTAAGAGAATGCAGCAAGCGATAACCAATCCGAATTCTGAGAGCAATAGAAGAATGGCAATGCACGTTAACTAGCGGGCTAATATTACCACATTACACATTTGTTTAAATAAGTAGCGCAACTGACATCCCACTGCAGTTAACTGAACAGTATTTTGACAACCAGGCTAGCTCTATAGCTAACTGTCATTGTGATCAATTCCCCAGCTGCATTTGCTAACTAACGCGTTAGCTAGCTATCTATCTATCCAGTGTGGGCTCCTGCCTTGTTAGCTAGGTTCGATGGTTCATGCAACAAAAATGTTTCCTGCCCACCGATCTGATTAGCTTCTATGGCTAGCTGTCATGCCCAATGAATATAAACACAAATGTACATCTAGCTAGCTACCAACATTCATTGGCTACGTTGAAGTCACATGTTGCTCTTCTTCTTCGGTTTATATATGGCGGTTGGCAACCAAATGTAATGTCCTTTACCGCAACCATCTGGACTGGAATGTGGACCAGAGAAAATTATAAATCATATAATGCCAATTGCATCATATACCGGCTGTAATTCTGTATTATGAATGAATGCTGACAATGTAAAACATTTTGGGACTATATCAACAAAGGACTAATGAAACATATATAAAAAGCTTTTTGGGTAGAGGTTTCCTTTAAGGAAACTAAATACATAATTAAATACTACATCCCTGAAGATGTTTCCAGCAATTAACTTCCACCTGGCCCTTCAACACCATTGTAGCTCAATTGGTAGAACATGGCGCGTGTAACACCATGGTAGTGGGTTCGATTCCCTGGACCACTCATAAGTAAAATGTATGACGAAGTCGCTTTGGATAACAAGCGTCTGGTAAATGGCATATATTATACATTTTGCCTTAAATCTGATAACACTCCCTCCCATATTGCTGGCACTGAAATAACACATTTTCCACTGTTTCAAAGCAAATCAAAATCAAAAATTTATTTGTCACGTGCGCCGCATACAACAGTTGTAGACCTTAAAGTGAAATGCTTACTTACAAGCCCTAACCAACAGTGCAGTCCATCTCCTCCTGACAGTGATCACACCTCCCAGTCAGATGTTTTACGACCAATTTGAATGTACTGTTGAGCTTTGTGTGTCCCAGTCTCAGCATTGTGATGACACTTTCCTCCCTTCTCTCTCGACCTGTGGACCTCCCTGCCCCCACATTTTCCTGGATCTTATACAGGAGTCTTCCCTTTCCCTTTTTGACCACTGTTCTTATTAACCCATTGGCTTGAGCTTTACTGATTGATAATTCCATTTCAATATTAGGATGTTTGAGAGCCTGCTTGGCAAGAACATCCACTTCCTCATTCCCCTCTACTCTCACAGGAGTCGGTACCCAGAGGAACCTCACAAATACCCCCATCTGTCTCAACCTAAACAGACACTGCAAAATCTCATACAATACTTGTCTGCTCCGTGACACAAGAGCTCATCAGTGCAGCACATGAGTCAAAGCAGTTGACTACCCTATCTAGCCTCACCTCCTCCACCCACTCTGCAGCCAAGAGAATGGCCAGCAACTCCATTGTGTACACCAGGGCTGTGTATACAGATACATTAACCATTGCTCTTCTTATCACTGCCACCCTAAACTCAAGAACACTAAAAGCTGCACCTGTCCTCCCTGTTTTAGGGTCCTTAGATCCATCAGTGAATATATTCAAGACAGCACAGTACAGAGTTTTAACATTTTCACTTACAATATTTACTGAATATACTCCTTTCTCTCCAGCTCTTACCCTCTCAAGCAACCATATGTCTATCATTTTCTGAGGGAGCAACCAAGGTGGGATAGCAGGAAGAACCACAGAGGGGCTGAACTTCTTTCCAAACAGTCCAATCTCTCTCACCATGCCATTACCTATCCACACGAAACTTGTATTCATATCTTGTTCATGCTCCCAGCACTTTTGTTTTGTATGTCCTTGAAGATTTACCCAATATTTCATGGTTGGTTGTTGTCTTCTTAACTTGAAGACATGTCTTCCAACTCTACCTAGAGCGCCGCCACCGGGGAGGTCCAGACTGCTCCACAACATATTCTTAGAGCTTGAGCCTGGATTATATCTAGCTTTTTTAAAGATGTCGGAGCTGCTGATTCATATGCTACACTACCATAGTCCAGTGATGACCTTAATAGCGATATATGCCATTCTATCCACACCATTCCTAACAGGCAACACATCACATTCAATATTTTCTTTCCTTTGATAACTACTCTGTTAATATGTTCCGCCCATGTCATTTGAGTGTCAGACCAGGAACCTAAACACTCCCATCGTCTCCAGATTACTCCTGTACAGCTTCAGGCATATTTCCTCCCCAACCTTCCTTCTAGTAAAAAAACAGTCTGTGTTTACCCAATTGAGAACTTGAAGCCCCACCTGAAGGACCACTGTTCAACTTCTCTGATTTATTATTGAACTCTCCTGACTGTATGGGGAATATTTCTCCCTCTCTTCCGCAGTGCCCTGTCATCCCCAAACAAAGATCTCCCAATATCTGTTCTCCCCTGGGAGAATACATAATCAATTACAATGGAGAACAACAAAGGACTAATCACAGTTCCCTGGGGGTTAGCATTATCTACCTCATAACTTTTTGATAGCGCACCCCATCCACCAAACATCCACTGCGGCAGAGATCTATATATAAATGGAGATAATCATGTCTCCGCCATAACAATGGGAGTAGGGAAGGCAGACGACTCGCTTATGTTCAAAATAAGCCCACAGAAACGCAATGGCCTTATTTTGTAAAGATTTTGGCGAGAGTGAAACATCTAGCTTCGCCTCTTCCTGTCTGACTGTGGTTGCACCCAATGTGCCGCCCCTTTCGATGTATTATTGATCCAATAGGTGACGCCAAAGATATTTTGAAGATGCTTCAGTAAAATTAAAACACTGCCTAAAATAACAATTTGGAAAAACTAAACAGTTCAAATCTACTGATACCAATAATGTAAGGTATATCTATATAAAATCTTATGAATGGGATAGATTGTATTTATGTTTTAGCAAGCCATAAATTCATTCAAGTAAACAGCAGTTTTACCCAGAAGCCTTTCCTGCAACAAATACAGAATGTCCATCTAAAGGGCTTTTCACATGATAGCCTACCCACGGCACAAATACGGTTTTCCGCTGGCAGTCGGTGACCCATTCTTTACTTTACCAATAAATGTGAAGTGCAGAGGTTATGCACATAAGCAGCATACGCCTCAAGGCTTTAGGAGTGGTACGGCTGCACTCAAAGTTTAAAACCCCCTAGTCGATGTTCGTGCCCCCAGTGTTTGTCAGACCAAGAGACATCCCGAAAATCGGTCTTCTTACAAAATCGTCTTTACCGTCGGAACATTGTTTTGCTCTTGGGACTCCTCTGAAGTCGGTACTGCAGATCTACCAAATTCACAAACCCCTACATGTCGGTTATTTTGCTTTAGGACGCCCACAGGCCTCACCTGAAGGTCGCCCGGTACCAGTTGATAGAATTAATGAAAGTATATATGGACACTGTTTAGTGCCAAACATAAGGGGCTAAAAAATTTTCCTGATCTTTCGTATAGTTCTTAGATATAGGACAGACACTTCAGAACAAACTTCCTTTTGATTCTTGTTCCATGTAGTGAATTTGTTATTCAGTGTTTGTATGGGCTAATAACACTAAGGCCAAATAAACAATTTTATCAATAATTTGTTTATATATTTTTCAGGATACTTCAAAGGGTCTTGAAGTTAAAAATCAGATAGCTAAATGATCCTTGGTATGACCTTCTTAAAATAATTTCATATAGCTTAGTAGAAATCCAGAGCGATTTAGTCAGTGCATTCAACTTAATGTACAAGCTAGGTAAGACAACCGCATATCACAATCATTGTACAACATATCACAATCATTGTACCACATATCACAATCATTGTACAACATATCACAATCATTGTACAACATATCACAATCATTGTACAACATATCACAATCATTGTAAGCAAAACATTCCTCAACAAAGCAGCTTTCATCAGAATCAGTGCTAGTAAAAAAACACAAGTGCGCGTGTTTTAGGGCAAGAAAGGCAAGCATAACAGTAAGGTGTTCGTTTCCCCCCCTTTTTTTTTTTTCTCCTTGCCACTAGGCCAGAGATTTGCCATTCATCATGTCTGACTGTTTCATGGCAGTGCCACCACTGGGGTGACTTCACCCTGAGGACCAGGAGAGCACAGGGGGTCTGCAGTGCTGCTGGGAACACAAAGAGGGTTGTCAGTCTCTTCCTGAGAGACCTGAGCAGGGAGGAGAGGGACATATCTAGTCTGAGTGAATCTAGTCACCGAATCAGAAAGTGACATCAAGGTTGCATTTACAGGCAGACCAATTTTTTTTTCAACCAATTGGTCTTTTGACCAATCACATCAGATCATTTCACTTCAGATATTTTTTCAGAGCTGATCTGATTGGTCAAAAAAATATTTGTAAAAAGTAGGTTGTGAGGAGATGGTTCTTACCTCTGGGTCGTCGGTACCCATGGTGCACAGCACATACAGAAGAACCACCACACTGATCAGCATCTCCAGCACCAAGAAACCAATCAGAATGCCCAGCATATCATTGATCAGGAGCTTCACAGGAAGAAAGCCATGGAGAGACACACAAGCGAGGAGATATTTACACACCACACCAAAGTCATGGTCATGTTAACAGATGCAGCAACACAGAGTCAATCTACATCTGGCCTTTGCTTGAATTCAGGGGTAATGAAGAAAATACCTACCACAGTGTCTCCATAGAAATTGTAGTAGTGGTGATCCTCTTTGCAGGGATATTTGTACTGTTTGTATGCTTGGACATACAGTGCATTCGGAATGTTCTTAGGGCCCAGTATTCCTCTGATGGCACCTGTTGCGACAACTGCAAGGTGGGAAAGCCTCTCTCCCTCTGTCTCCTTCACTAGACCCTTACTGACACATTCACTCACTCATTCAACCCGATCACTGAACACGCTACTGAACACCTACATTTAAATCAGCTTAGTTTGTTAGTCTATTTATTATAACTATATGTATATACAGTATGTTATAACTCTGATTTTAATTTAATGTAATATTTTATGTTGTTCTTGTCTATTACTGTTCTGTATTTAACTTTCTCGTTATCTCGCTCAGAACAATCTTCTTGACCCTAACCAGTCAGGCTTCAAGACGGGTGACTCAACCGAGTCTGCTCTTGTCACTGAGGCTCTCCGCTCTGCCAAAACGGACTCTCTCTCTCCTCTGTTCTCATCCTCCTAGATCTATCAGCTGCCTCTGAACCATCAGATCCTCCTCTCCACCCTCTCAGGGCTGGGCGTCTCAGGCTCTGCACACTCTTGGATTGCATCCTACCTGGCAGGTCACTCCTACCAGGTGACGTGGAGAGGATCTGTGTCTGCACCACGTACTCTCACTACTGATGTCCTCCAGGGCTTGGTTCTAGGCCCTCTCCTCTTCTCTCTATCACACCAAGTCACTCGGCTCCGTCATGTCCTCACATGGTCACTCATATCATTTCTATGCGGATGACGCGCAACTACTTTTCTCCTTCTGACACCCAGGTAGCGACACCAATCTCTGCGTGCCTGGCAGATACACACAGGAAGCAGCGCTGGTCCTAATCGATGCACTTGTCCTCTCTCGTCTGGACTACTGCAACTCACTGTTGGCTGGGCATATATACACTTAACCAGCACTTGCACTTGAGAGCCTACAGAGCCCCAGCTTTTAGTAGAGCACCACTCAACAACATGCATTATCTCATCAGTTACACTTCAATCACTAATGCAAATGATGAATTGGTGATTTTAGTGCATGTGATGTCAGGTTGGTTTTTCAACTCCAGAAAAGCATTAAACAGTTGGAACCAGATGGAAATCGCTATAAGGTTACAGTGATCTGTGTAAACTTCTACCAATGTAGGCACCAGTGGTGGAAAAAGTACTCAATTGTAATACTAAAAATAAAGATAAGTTAAGAGAAAAAGTGAAAGTTACCCAGTAAAATACCACTTGAGTAAAAGTCTAAAAGTATCTGGTTTTAAATGTACTTAAGTACAGTGGTAGAAAAAGTACTCAATTAGTCATACTTTAGTGAAAGTACAAAGTCAAAGTAAATGCTATACATCAAATTCCTTATATTAAGCAAATCAAACAGCACAATTTTCGTATAATTTTTAATTACGGACAGACAGGGGCACACTCCAACAGGAGGCTGCTGAGGGGAGGACGGCTCATAATAATGGCCAGAACGGAGCAAATGGAATGGCATAAAACACATGGAAACCATGTGTCTGATCTATTTGATACCATTCTACTTATCCTGCTCCAGCCATTACCACGAGCCTGTCCTCCACTATTAAGGTGCCACCAACCTCCTGTGTTTGGAAGGAAGGTTACTGAGTTCTCTGAAGTTAGTACAACAACTAAATACAGCAAAACGACATGAACCAGGTCACTCCCATAAATACTTACATCTATTATCCTAACCAAACTTGTTCATTCCCATATCCTGTTCTGGTCGGAAGCTGAAGTATAGTCGCCATCAGTTGTGGTGCAGAAACCATCTTCATGTTTTACAGTCAGCAGCATGCAAACATATGCAACCCCAGCCAGGGCCACAAGAACACTGACAACATTCACAGCTAGAGCCCCTTTAAGCTGACAGGGTGGGAAATGGAGAGGAGGGGAAACTGAACAACCATTGCATGACAATGTTAGTTTGTTTAGTTTAAAATATATGGAAATAGGAAATCTCTTAACTATTGGTTAGATGTTTGGTTTGTGAGTTTTGGTCTAGAAAAATATCTACTGTTTTACTTCCTAATAGCAAATATTTAATTTCTGATACAAATCGCAATTTATAAATCGAATAAAGTAAACTTGAAGTGCACACTGCTAATTACCACAGTCAGCAGACTCAAACCTTTTCCACAGCCACAGTGAGAGATCCAGGGAGGACAAACTGGAGAGTGAGCAACAACACAGGAGAGAAAGACACTTTAGACTATTGACATACGAAGATAAGGTGGCACTGTCCAATAAACTGCCACATCCAATGTCACCTACTGTAGAGGCCTATACTTTATAAATAAAGTTTTGCTGTCAGTTCTCCAGCTTGTTCACCTACTTTTCTAGGTTACAATAGGACTAGTGTAAGATACATGACGCCAGATTCACTCTGAGGAAACATCTCTAAAATTGCATGTGTCTGTGTAACATTAAGTGTGTAAGACATTACTTGACCCCCAACTTACAGCAACTCCCATGAAGAGTGGGACCTGGTCATACAAGGTAGGAGAGAGAAGAGCAGATAGGCTCACCACCATGCACACCAATCCAAGGGTGATCTGCACAATCTGAGACACAACAGTAATATGAGGAACATTAAGTTAAGCCTACATGTTCTCTTCTAAATCAAATTGCCCTCAACGGACATTAAGTATAGAGCTTTATAATATCACAGCCGATGATTGAATCCAATGGCAAATGGATGGAATGAGCACTAAAAACAAAGGACAGTAATATTCTGTTCTCACCCCAAGAGATTGTGGCTGAACCTGCAGGAACACCCTTGTCACCTGTGACACTTTAGTGGTCGGCAGTGGCACAGCGGGATTTGGGGTGTGCCATTCAGAAGCGGCACTGAAGCTTTGCCACTCTCCGCCAAGGTGAACACCTGTGTCACTACCACAACTTAATTTGCAGTGGTGATAGAGGTGGACATGGTTGATTATCCTTATTTGGGTGGTTGACGACATTAAACACCTGAGAAGAAAACAAACTACAGACTGAAAGCTTGCTACTTTAATACAGGTGAGATATTTTGCCAGTGTTTATTAGGGCATTACAGACAGCCTACGCCTTCTCTAGGTTGTCCTTGGTTTAGAAATAACATTTAAAACAGACTATTTTAAACTTTTTAAGAACAAAATTGAGGTTTGAAGTAAAATGTAGGTGTATTTCAAATTATCAAAAACAGAGGTAACTATCCCATAATGAGCCTTTCTTGGGTCTTGCAAAGGAGATTTCATCTCAGTGAGACTAGCATTATTGAAAGGTTAAATAAATCAATTAAATACTGACAACAGTCAATGATTACAGTATATTGTAGCCTTTTCAAGCCACATTTGAGATTCACTTGTAAATCTGTGTTTTGTATTTCAATGGAAATTGAAAATATAACTATGGAAGCTTGCAAATTATTATTTATTAGACCTACATCTGTTAAATTGCTTAATCAAGATTAATTTAGCCAACATTTGTAACAACTCAAATCGGACAATTTACCACTTGTCCACTTTTTCCAAGTGCGTGAACAGCGAAATACTAGGATATAATCTAGGCTACTTTTTCTTTGTTTCCAGATCCCTGTTACGTCTGCTCTTTAAAACAATATCATATGCCGCGTTCAAAACAACTGGAAATTTGGAAATATCCGACTTCAGTCCGTTCATGACAACTGGGACTTCGGGGGAAAATACGTTTTGAATCGTCATCCAACTCCGACTTCCAAGGCGGAAACTCGAGCTTCTTTCTAGAGCTGCAATTTTCCGACCTGAAGATCACTGACGTCGTGATTTAAGGTAGTTTTTTCCGAGTTCCCAGTTGTCTTGAAAGCACAAAGATTAGTTTCTAAACCCAGAAACGCAACATCGCGATACTTCTGGAAACGCTTGCGAATGCGAAGGAGACCAGGCTGGGGTTAACGCTCGAAGACCCCCCCCCAACGCGCCCACATGACACACTTATTTTACCCGTCATTATGAATGCCGGTTGACATTGCAAATTAAATCGTTAACGCTATTACTGAAGTAGATATTGAGAGTTGAAGGATGGATACATTATTTGCAAAGGCATTTTGAGGTTTTTGGGGGGAGGAGGGATTACAGAATCACTCCCATCCGACAGTTGGCGTAAAAAAATATTCTAAATTCACAAAAGCATCTTTAGTGCTCAATCCAACACAACCGAACACTGCGACTCGTCACACGAAACGCATATTTTTCCATTCACGTGTAGGAGAGTGAAAGCAAGTTGTAATGGACTACCATGTTAATAACATGTGTGAGAAATATATTTATGTCCGGGGGCTTCGGGCTATGCTAGACAGAAACTGGTTATAGTTCGTGCATTTTGTCTTATTGAATAGGCTACTTTAATAACAGATGTAGCCTACAGTCAATGAAATTAAAGCACCAAACGTGCTTGGTAAAGGGGATAGAAAGTTGGTGACATTTCAGAAGGGGTAACCTACATACATGACTTTCAAAAGTTTAGGGACACCATAGACATGGCTACTACATTAACGTTTCGCCGACAGGTGACATGCGATCTATAACTATTTGGATTCTCTGAATTATTTATACCAGCAGGTGTCCCTAGTGTACACGAGGCCTGGAGTAACGAATCTTTTCTCGAAGCAATTGGCTGGTAAGCCTCATCGTTTCAGCGAGGCCTCGTTTTAACATCACTATACTCAGTTTCAGAACTTGCTCACAATTATGAAACAAAAACAATTAGGTCTATGCTAAGCACACAACAATATCACCAGCAAAATCATAATAAATGCTAGGGATCTGGTCCCAGTCTTACCTTATGTTTTTTTTTTTTTCTTGATTTGATCCGAGAAAAGGTTTACACAATGTCACTAAAATCCATTTCTCGGACAAGTTCACTTTCAATTGACATCAGCGAAAGCGACTTGAGGCGTACTTGTGTAATTTTACTCCTAAATTCATGTTTTATTCTTGCCATAAGAGAAAATGAACGTTCTCCTTCACAATTACTGATTGGCAGTGTCAAGAACATTCTAGGAGCCACACATAAATTGGGGAAAGCTGATTGTAGTCTACATTATTGGATTATTTTCAGCAAACGTGCTGGTGATCGGTCTTTCTCCGTTTTAATAAAACCTCGGAACTGAATCAATTCATCAGCAAGGCTGCTGTCCAGATCATCAGGGTAAGCCAAAGCTAGTCGATGGGCCTGTTCTATGACACTACTAGAATCGGATTCGTCAGACATTAACAGAAAACCAAACAGGTCGTTGAAGTGCGTGTACGCATCAAGTCGATGGTTAAGGCAGCTCCCGAGTTTATCAATAGCAACAAAAATTTTAAAAGTGCATAAATATGGAGGAATACAGATATTACATTGTTTTAGCACTATCAGAGAAGAAGAGGCAAAGCGAGAGGGTCCACTTCCTTCCAAATCTGTCCAGGTGGGAATACAGTGATAAGCACAAACTGGGACAACGACAAGACCATCTCATTATATATATCTGGTACTACCCATTGGCCGTGTTCGAGAGGATCAAAACCGCAATGTGTCATTGGTAAATTTTGTCTGACTGACTGATCTACAAATAATAATGAGTTGTTATTTATGATGCAAAGTGATTTATAGATCAGTTTTGATGCTCTCGAACACTGCCACAGAAGCATCATTCAATTAACTTTCTTTAAAAAAAAAATTTTTTATTACCGCCTTTATGAGCTAGAATAGGAATCTTTAACTGTGCTTATTTCAGATACAAAAAACAGTAATGGAGAGCACTGTATAACACGCAATTTTAGCAAATTAGGCATTTGTGGTAAGTACATGGGGCAGCCATCTTCATGCATGTCAACTATTATTTGTTGACAGCCAAGGAATATGAAAGATTCAGAAATGTAATTTCTCCTTTTTATTATAGTCGGTTTAGTAAAAGACAATGAAAAATAAAAAATAAAGACCACTTGTTCTGTAGCCTATAGAAAAAAGTCAGCTAAATTGAAATTAATAAAAATGTGCATTATCTGTCCGTGTTTAAGTTGAAGACAAATAGGGTCCACACATAGATACAAACATACCCTTCCCCCCCACACACACTTTTTTATTTACTTATGTATCGATTACCTGATATGATGTCATTAAATGCCTGTTTAAAAAAAACTGACGCTCAGTGAAGAACGATATCTTCTCTGAGTTATTCATTCTGCCTCCTTTATAGAGGGAGGTGAGACTTTGTTGCTGCTCAGAGGGGCCTCACATTCCAGGGGGTCCTCCTCTTCCTTGTATCCCACCTCTGCAGTGTCACAGGGGCCCAATTTATATCTGCCTTGCAGGCGCCACACATAGAGCACTCCCAGTACTAGCCAACAAACACACACAGCCAGGAAAAATGATACTGCCACCAGTTCACTATAATAACTCTTGGCTGTTGTGTGTTCCTTGGGGTTGACAATGTCTTCTGGTTTCTTACTGCTGGACTGGGGGTCTGGAGTCTTGTTGGTTGTGGTTACGTCGGTGGTGATGACTGGATCCTCCCCAAAGGTGATGAGGTCTAGCTTCTCCTCAGTGTCGCTTGGAGTCTCCATCATGGTGGTGATCTGGTCTTTAGTCTCTGTGGTCCTCTGGATTTTTGTGTTGGAAATGGTCCGAGGAGAGACACTCTGGACCACAGTGTAGATAGCTGCTGTCTCCTCATAACCCCTCTCCACAGAGATGCAGTGGTACATTCCGAAGGTGTCAGGTGTGGCCATGAAGACCAGACTCTCACTAGAGTGAACGAAGAGGTGGTGGGGCATAGCGCTGGCTTTGGAGGACTTCCAAATCAGGGTTGCCAGATTGGAGGATTTGGAACACTTCAGCCTCACTACTTCATTTAGCTGTGCGTACACCTCCACTGGGGATAGAATATGAGCACAGACAAACAAGTGAGTTATACATAGAGAGCACTCAATGCTTAAATATAACGGTTTATTACTGGTCTGGTTATATTACTTTATAATTCCAATACACTTGTGTCTAATTGTAGTGTTTACCTGGCAGAGGTTTAGCTGTGAGGAAACCTTGACACTCCTTTGTCGCGTTGCCACGCTCCACATCCTGCCGCCTGACAACGACAACAACACACAAATGCAAAGATGAAGTGAGAGAAAGAGAAATGGAAAGGTAGGTGAGAGAGAGGGATGTCCATTAACATTGGTGCCCTGACAGTGTTCTCTTCATTGCACAAACACATGCATGAGTGCTATGCTGAGATGTCATCGATTTCATTATTTTTTTAAAGGATGGAAATGCCACGGGGAACCATCAGTATGTAGAGGCCAGTGATGAATCTAAATATTGCACTCACGCATTGGCTGGAATGGCAGACACACTGGCACAGTGTCCACTGGCAGGGTCCCAGCCACAGAGGGGGTCTCGTGCCAAAACACACTGGGCACAGCTCTTATAAGATGGACACTGGGACACAGGCACCTGGGTCACCCCTTCAGAGGACCCCACATAAAGCACACCCTGCGATACGAGGAACAGGCATCAAAGGGTTTTAGTAGATGAAAAGCCAAAGACAGTACACAGTATACAGAGAGATGCCCATTGAAAACATACATTAAGATTGAACAAATGTGTACCTTGGAGGTGGAGAGAAGTATGTTTTTCACCAGCTGTGGTTGTCTGAACACTTGGATCTCCTCTATGATGTGGGTATCCTTCTTCAACAGCACAGCTTTGTGGAGAAACCCAGACTCTGACCAAGAGAAGAGTGAAAGACAAAAGTTGCAACCAAAAGAAAATGTGCTGTGACAAAATAATCTGCCATCAAATTTAGGATCGGAGTCATACCACCACATGAGCAATTGGACAGTAGTTGACAGACCAAGATTGAAGAGAAATGTACTGATTGAACATAACTATGACACACCACTAAGCAGGAAGAGTATGGTGTAGTCCCGTCCATTGGCCGCTTGTGTCCGTAGTGCAGCAACCCGACTGTAGCGCTGGTCAGGGGAGATGAGGACTGGTACATTGCCCATCGGATACACACTTCCACTGGCTAGAAAACGTTCCTTGACTGCTATTAGAGTGGTGTCTGAGGCATTGTCCAACCCACACTGACAACAAAAGGCCCATAAACTCAGTTATTACAATTGCCACACAGGAAACACAGGAAATGCAGGTGGTTTGGTCATTGGGCAAATTGCACAAGTCTATTATCTATTATAGCCACTCTGCAAAAGTGAGAATGGATCCTTAGAAAGGACATTGTTCTCAACCCTGTTCTACACTGAGTATACAAAACATTAAGAATGGCTGCACTTTCCATGAAAGACTGACTATGTGAATCCAGGTGGCTATGATCCCTTATTGATGTCACTTGTTGAATCCACTTCAATCAGTGTAGATGAAGGGGAGGAGACAGGTTAAAGAAGGATTTTTAATCCTTGAGGCAATTGAGACATGGATTGTGTATGTGTGCCATTCAGAGGGTGAATGGGCCAGACAAAGGATTTAAGTGCCTTTGAACGGTGTATGTTAGTAGGTGCCAGGCACACCGGTTTGTGTGAAGAACTGCAACGCTGCTGGGTTTTTTCACACTCAACAGTTTCCAGCGTGTATCAAGAATGGTCCACTACTCAAAGGACATCATGCCAACCTGACACAACTGTGGAAAGGGGGGGGGGGGTGCAACTCAATATTAGGAAGTTGTTCTTAATGTTTGGTATATTCAGTGTATACTTCTACAGTATAGGATTGGCCCATTCACACCTTGCCCAGGTCGCTACTCTTGTCAATGCGAGAACTCCATTGGTGGTTTTGAAATATCTTGTAATTCCCAGAAAACACATCCTTGATGTGCCCAAGCCGAAAGGCACACACAGCAGACTGCCCTGAAGCCACTGACCTGGGAGTGGAAGGGGAGAGAAGAGAGATAGACAGGGGTTAGGAGGGCAGCAGGAAAGAGAGATGTGAAAGAGGGGGAAGAAACATATTGAAACAACTCTTTTGTGAGAAAGTTAAACCAAATATTGGCACAAATGTTTGGTCATCTCATTAGACCTCCAGACATCTCATCTCACATATGCAGAGAGACGTTTGCATACTCTCGCTCACCATTGGGATGTGAAGATACCATAGAAAATAATATCTTGTGTGGTGTTGCCCTCGGATGGAGCGAGGGTGAACACGTCCTGGATGATATTGAAAGGCAGCTCTTTGGGAGGCGGACAGAGAAGTCCGGCCTTAGCGAAGGAAGTCCAGCGTTTCTGCAGGATGCGCTCTCCCCCAATGTCATCCTGACACACACAAGGACAACATATTCGTTTAGTAATAATGATGATGACAAATAAAGCACAGACAGTGTCAGCAGCAAAGCACCCCCACACCATAACACCTCCTCCTCCATGCTTTACGGTGGGAAATACACATGCGGAGATCGGCTCACAAAGACATGGCGGTTGGAACCAAAAGTCTCCAATTTGGACTCCAGACCAAAGGACACATTTCCACCGGTCTAATGTCCATTGCTCATGTTTCTTGGCCCAAGCAAGTCTCTTCTTCTTATTGGTGTCCTTTAGTAGTGGTTTCTTTGCAGCAATTTGACCTGATTCACACAGTCTCCTCTGAACAGTTGACGTTGAGATGTGTCTTTTACTTAAACTCTGTGAAACATTTATTTGGGCTGCAATTTCTGAGGCTGGTAACTCTAATGAACTTATCCTCTGCAGCCGAGGTAACTCTGGGTCTTCCCTTCGGTCCTTATGAGAGCCTGTTTGATGGACTGTCGTTTCTCTTTGCTTATTTGAGCCGTTCTTGCCATAATACGGACCTTGTCACAACACAACTGATTGGCTCAAACGCATTAAGAAATTCACTTTTAAGAAGGCACACCTGTTAATTAAAATGCATTCCAGGTGACATTCTCTTAACATGAAGCTGGTTAAGAGAATGCCAAGAGTGTGCAAAGCTGTCATCAAGGCAAAGGGTGGCTATTTGAAGAATCTATATCAAATAAAATATATTTTGATTTGTTTAACACTTTTGGTTACTACATGATTCCATATGTGTTATTTTATAGTTTTGATGTCACTATTAACCTAAAATGTAGAAAATAGTAAAAATATAGAAAACCCTTGAATGAGTAGGTGTGTCCAAACCTTTGACTGGTAATGTATGTATTTTCAATAAATGTGCAAAAATTTCTAAAAACATGTTTTCACTTTGTCATTATGGACTATTGTGTCTCCATTGGGATCCTCTGCCTCTAACCCTATTACGGGGGCTGAGTCACTGGCTTACTGGTGCTTTCCATGACATCCCTAGGAGGGTGCATCACTTCCTGTCCGGTTTGTCGCCCCCTCTCGCTTGTGCAGTGGAGGGGATCTTTCGTGGACTATACTCAGCCTTGTCTCAGGGTAGTAAGTTAGTGGTTGTTGATATCCCTCTATTGGTGTAGGGGCTGTGCTTGGCAGAGTGGGTGAGGTTATATCCTGCCTGGTTTGGCCCTGTCCAGGGGTATTGTCTGGGTATTGTCGGAGGGGGCCACAGTGTCTCCTGACCCCCCCGTCTCAGCCTCCAGTATCTATGCCGCAATAGTCTATGTGCCGGGGGGCTAGGGTCAGTTTGTTAAATCTGATGTTATTTCCGGTGTCTTGTGTGAATTTAAGTATGCTCCCTCTAATTCTCTCTCTCTCTCCCACTCTACCTCCTCTCCCGGAGGACCTGAGCCTACCCGGAGGACCATGCTTCAGGACCACCTGCCCTGATGACTCCTAGCTGTCCCCAGTCCACCTGGTCGTGCTGCTGCACCGGTTTCAACTCTTCTGCCTGCGGTTATGGAACCCTGACCTGTTCATTGGACATGCCACCTTCTCCCAGACCTGCTGTTTTCATCTCGCTCTCGCTCTACCGCACCTGCGCTCTATTGCACTGAAAAGCCAAGTGACATTCACTCCTGATGTATTTACCTGTTGCAACCTCCACAACTACTTTTTTTTATTATTTGGCCCTGCTGGTCATCTATGAACATCTTGGAGAAAGAACTGGCCTTAATGGCCATGAATTGTTATAATCTCCACCCGGCACAGCCAGAAGAGGACTGGCCACCCCTCAGAGCCTGGTTCCTCTCTAGGTTTCTTCCTAGGTTTTGCCTTTCTAGGGAGTTTTTCCTAGCCACCGTGCTTCTACATCTGCATTGCTTGCTGTTTGGGGTTTTATGATGGGTTTCTGTAGAGCACTTTGTGAATTCGGCTGATGTAAAAAGCACTTTATAAATACATTTGATTTGATTTGAGATGGGTGAGAGAGAAAAAATAATTGAATCCATTTTTAATTCAGGCTGTAACAACAAAATGTGGACTATGTCAAGTTGCCTAAATACTTTCTGAAGGCACTGTAAATACTGTAGAAGAAGCAGTCCTATTTCTGGTTTTGGAAAAAGAGAAGTTGTATCTCAAGAGGGTTCTCATTTCCTACTCAGTAAATCTTTGCATGAATGTTGATCAGCTATAGAAGAATGGGGAGGGACATTGGCCTACCATTCATCAGGCTTAGGGGGCACTTCCTACTCTATCAATTCAGGTAATTAATTAAATTTCAATTCACATTATATTCATAACCATCCCCCTTGTCTATGTATAAACTGCACTCTACACTATTCTATGGTATCTTAGTTACTCAAATTGTATGCAATATGGCATCACTCATCTCATATGTATATACTGTATTGTACTCTATACTTCGCCATTGACTGCTAAACAACCATCTCTAACACACCAGAGACTGCTGCCTATAGACATATATTAGGAATCACTGGCCACTTTCTTTCTTTTTACTTTATTTTGACAGGGAAAACAGACTGAGACCTAGATCTCTTTTACGGCTGTGCCCTGTGTAAACATGTTAACATGTACAATTTAGACACACAGACAGACATTTTGGAGAAGAAAGATCTCAAAACAGAGAAACATTTCAAGAAAACAAAGAAAAACAAAGAAAAACAGAGTTCAACAGAAACAAACACAGAAAACATCATATTGATCCTCTAAAATATTTTTTGAAATGGGCAAGGGGCACCAAAGTGTCTAGCTTGAGGTGGGTCTGCAATTTGTTCCACAGAAAAGGTGCAAAGGAACTGAAGGCAGTTCTACCCAAATCTGTGTAGACTGCAGGCGTCTCTAATGTAATCCATGTCTGTGATCTGGTATTACAATTAGTATGTCTAGTGGAAATTAATGCTGAAATATATGGCAGGTGTTTTAAAAGGAGTGCTTTATAAATAAACAGAAGAGCATGTTTTTCTCGCCTCACAGACAGAGGGGCCCAACCCACATGTATAGAATACAGTGATGTGTTCTGAAACTATCCCCCCTGATAAACCTGAGTGCACAATGGTAAATAGCATCCAGTGGTTTTAATGTGTTTGCCGAAGCATGCATATAGATATCACCATAATCTAAAACAGATACAAAAGTAGCCTGAACAATTTGTTTTCTATTTACAGATGACAGACAGGCCCTGTTTCTGCAAAAAAAATCTAACTTGAATTGTAACTTTTTTCCCCAATTCACTAACATTTATATGCAGAGACCTGTTCGATTTGAGTACCATCCAGGCTAGTAATTGCAAGAGTGTTTCTAACTGAGAGTTTAGACCTAGAGAAATACATAACATTTGTTTTATTAAGATTTAAAACAAGTTTGAGCTGTAAAAGAGACTCCTGTAGAATCTTAAAATCGGACTCCAACTGCATTAATGTTTGTTCGGCTGTTGGAGCAGTAGAATAAATCACAGTGTCATCTGCATATAAATGGAATTTACAATATTTAAAATCATCACCAATGCTGTTAATATACAGTAAGAACAATAAAGGGCCAATTATTGAACCCTGAGGGACCCCTTTAAGTAACTGTAACGGTTCGGACTTGACCCCATCGACCAAGACGGCCTGAGTTCTATCTTTAAGATAATCATAGAACCATCGGCAGGCGTCAGTACCCAGTCCAATAGCTGACAGCTTATGTAAAACGATAGCATGGTCTACAGTGTCAAAGGCTTTAGGCAAGTCAACAAATAACGCAGCACATTGCCTTCTATTATCGAAGGCATTTGCGATATCATTTACAACAAGCATAGTGGCCGATGTGGTACTGTGTTTTGATCTAAACCCAGATTGATGGATGCTAAGAATACTGTTTGCAGAAAGAAAAGATAGTAACTGTTTACTGACTAAGGATTCTAAGATCTTTGCCAGACAGGGGAGCCTAGAAATGGGTCGGTAATTATCCAGATCACTACAGTCACCTCCTTTATGTAATGGCAGAACAAAAGCTGATTTCCACACCTTAGGGATAGTTCCTGTGTGTCACTGAACCAGCAATGAGAGGTGCAGGACACTTAAGTAAGAACGGGTCTAAATTGTCAGCGCCTATGGATTTCTTAGTATCAATGGCACATAAGGCAGCTAGGACTTCTGTTTCAGATAATTTCTGGAAACCTGGTTAGTGGTTGAAAAGCAAGAAGAGAAATCAACTGACTGGCCGGAACCACATTGGCCACTTGTGGTTCTGGCCAGTCACTTAAGGAATGAAACACTAGTCACTTTAATAATGTTTCCGTATCTTACACTACTCATCTCATTTGTCTAAACTATACACTATACTATTCTTCGGTACCTAGTCACCTAATCGTGTTTATATACTGCATCACCAATCTCATATGTATATACTGTATACTATAAAGCTTACTATGCCATTGGATCTTAGTCCAATGACGCCCTGACATACTGTATATGTATATATTCTCAATCCTTTCTTACTTAGATTTATGTGCGTTTGGGTATATGTTGTGAAACTGTTAGATATTATTGTTAGATAGTACTGCACTGTCGGAGCTAGAAGCACAAGCATTTCGCTACACCCGCAATAACATCTGCTAACCACATGTATGTGACCAATACAATTTGATTTGATCCTGTTACTTACCTTGCAGACCTGGGCTACCCGGGATACTTTGATCTCATCCAGGAAGCTGTACTCATTTCCCACTTCACTGAAGAAGAAGTACACCTTCCCCTCGCTGGTGTCAGATGCGGAACTGACGAAAGTGGGGTCTGAAATAAAGGAAATTACACTAACATCTCAGACAACATGCTATTCAAGCACAGACAGGAAATACACTACATTGCCAAAAGTATGTGGACACCCCTTCAGATTTTTGGATTTCACCCACACCTGTTTCTGAAAGGTGTGTAAAATAGAGCACTGCCATGCAATCTCCATAGACAAACAGTGACAGTAAAATGGCCCATACTGAAGAGCTCAGTGACTATCAACATGGCACCATCATAGGATGCCAACTTTCCAACAAGTCAGCTTGTCAAATTTCTGCCCTGCTAGATCTTATAAGTGTTATTCTATGAGATAACATGACCTTTATGAATTATGAAGCCTTTATGTGCTTGATTTGAAGATTATCTTATAGAACAAAACATATAAGATCTCCTAAGCCTGTGTTTACCCACATGAAAAAATAATACAGTTTACTATAGAATACTACAAAAGCTCTGACCCAGTCCTACCTACTGACAGGTTATAGAAAAGAGCAGAAGCTCTGACCCAGTCCTACCTACTGACAGGTTATAGAAAAGAGCAGAAGCTCTGACCCAGTCCTACCTACTGACAGGTTATAGAAAAGAGCAGAAGCTCTGACCCAGTCCTACCTACTGACAGGTTATAGAAAAGAGCAGAAGCTCTGACCCAGTCCTACCTACTGACAGGTTATAGAAAAGAGCAGAAGCTCTGACCCAGTCCTACCTACTGACAGGTTATAGAAAATGTGCTATTTTAGTTTCCTCAAGGAGAAAGCCTGCACTTCTATGTCAAAGATAAAACAAAAACACTATAGTAAATACTACAGTAATGCAAAAACAGTAGCGTAAATACAACAGTATACTACAATCCGCAGAAACACTACATTAATCACTATAGTATAGACTAGTTTTATTTTATCAGTGTTTATACTATAGTTAACTGTAAATACTACAGTATACTACAGTAAATACTCAAATATTTACTGTAGTGGGTTTGCTGACTTTAGTCCACAAAAACACTACAGTGAATACTATAGTATGTATATATACACACCAGTGAATACTACACCATGTTTTCATTTGGGAGACAGACCTTATCTTTGGCGTTTATCCAAAAACACCATTAATTTCCCCATAGGCTTTGGCCAAAGGAGCAATGGCGGAGTAAGTGCAAACAAAACTGTAATTACTATTGCGCTCTATTTGTTGAACACCACTCACCATGCAAGGTCACTAAGGTATCCTGGCTAACATCTGGGCGACCATCTTTACTGAGATGGCGGGAGACCATTGGTATCTTACCCATGAAGTCATTTGTAGTGGCTGTAAAAAGCTCGCCATCTATAGAGAAACAAAATACAAATTACAGCATTTTGTTTTTGGGGGAGGGAGCGTTGGTGTCTTCTTGGCATCGTCACCAAGGCAGTCCACTAATTCATCTACAACTGGCTCTCCACAATTGTCCATCTCACCAACAGAGATGGCTGTGTTTCTTTGATATGGGTTGAACGGGCAGCGACCTTTTGCTTCATTGTATTTCCTGGGGACTTTGGTCATGGTGAGAGTGTCTGTGTCCTGAGAGAATGAAAGGGACAGAGACAGACACATTGAGAGAGGGGAGGAATCATAGGACCATAAGTGGGAAAAAGAGAGAAGGGTAATTGAATGTGTACTATAGGTTTCGTTATCATATGAATACTCTGCGTCTATCCAAATATGACGTGAAGGAGGAGAACAGAAGGCATTAGAAGAGTGTAGGAGATCTGCAGAGTCTTACAATATAGGTATCATGAGGGTTGTATGCAAATGTTCCACAGGCATACAAGTGGGTGGCATTGATTGGTTGCAGCACTCGCACAAAGTTGGGACAGTCCCTCTGGGGAAAATAAGTACATAGGCAGATATCAAAGAGGTGAGAGTGGTTCCCATGGTTTCTTGTGAAGGCAAGTGCATGCATTTATGTGCATGAGGGCCCCAATAAATACCGTTGCTTCCTTGCCCTTCTTGATACAACTGGTAAGATCATTTGGAGATGGCTTCCATTCCATCTATAGGAGAAACAGAGAGAATATCCGTAAGACTGTTGGAACCTTTCATAAACGTATCTCTGATGAAATATAGATAGCTCCCTCTTCCGCTTCTGATGTGCACACCTTAGTCTTCATGGTAATTACAGCAGGCTGGCTGACATCCAATGAGAGCACAGCATCTTGTGCCCCTACGAACAGAGTGGAGTCGTCGTCGCTTAGCAACAGCGTGGTGGTGTTTTTAATGTCTGGGTTGCTGAAAAAGGGAAGAGGTCTCTCTGGGCTTTCTGAAAGGAAATAAAAATGTTATGATTATGATGTATGTTTATTGTGTGGACCACCAGTTAACACTGGACCATGGGCATTGATACATTCTTTATAAATTGTGTTTCATCATTTTGCCCCCACCCCCACCAGCCACCACAGCTAAGAAGTTATAATGGGCTTCCATACTATAGCAGCTAGTGCTCACTTTTATACTGTGAGAGTTAGCTCATATTCTCATCTCTTTACCACAACCATTGCAAAACGGCATACGTATATACTATATATGTATACAAACAAAAACTAAGACTATGTGGTTTCACTTTTGAACATGTAGCGCTGTGCAGTTTAATTTTAGATTTTTGGTTTGGCCTCTCTGATTACTGTATGCAAGCAAACGAGTACATCACAAAGAGCAAAAAGTGTGTCAAAATACTGTACTGAGGGGATATATATACAGTGAGGAGAACAGGTATTTGATACACTGCCGATTTTGCAGGTTTTCCCACTTACAAAGCATGTAGAAGTCTGTAATTTGTATCATAGGTACTCTTCAACTGTGAGTGACGGAATCTAAAACAAAAATCCAGAAAATCACATTGTATGATTTTTAAGTAATTAATTTGCATTTTATTGCATGACATAAGTATTTGATACATCAGAAAAGCAGAACTTAATATTTGGTACAGAAACCTTTGTTTGCAATTACAGAGATCATACGTTTCCTGTAGTTCTTGACCAGGTTTGCACACACTGCAGCAGGGATTTTGGCCCACTCCTCCATACAGAACTTCTCCAGATCCTTCAGGTTTCGGGGCTGTCGCTGGGCAATAAGGACTTTCAGCTCCCTCCAAAGATTTCCTATTGGGTTCAGGTCTGGAGACTGGCTAGGCCACTCCAGGACCTTGAGATGCTTCTTACGGAGCCACTCCTTAGTTGCCCTGGCTGTGTGTTTTATGCTGGAAGACCCAGCCACTACCCATCTTCAATGCTCTTACTGAGGGAAGGAGGTTGTTGGCCAAGATCTCGCGATACATGGCCCCATCCATCCTCCCCTCAATACGGTGCAGTCGTCCTGTCCCCTTTGCAGAAAAGCATCCCCAAAGAATGATGTTTCCACCTCCATGCTTCACGGTTGGGATGGTGTTCTTGGGGTTGTACTCATCCTTCTTCTTCCTCCAAACACGCAAGTGGAGTTTAGACCAAAAAGCTCTATTTTTGTCTCATCAGACCACATCACCTTCTCCCATTCCTCCTCTGGATCATCCACATGGTCATTGGCAAACTTCAGACGGGCCTGGACATGCGCTGGCTTGAGCAGGGGGACCTTGCGTGCGCTGCAGGATTTTAATCCATGACGGCGTAGTGTGTTACTAATGGTTTTCTTTGAGACTGTGGTCCCAGCTCTCTTCAGGTCATTGACCTGGTCCTGCCGTGTAGTTCTGGGCTGATCCCTCACTTTCCTCATGATCATTGATGCCCCACGAGGTGAGATCTTGCATGGTGCCCCAGACCGAGGGAGATTGACCGTCATCTTGAACTTCTTCATTTTCTAATACTTGCGCCAACAGTTGTTGCCTTCTCACCAAGCTGCTTGCCTATTGTCCTGTAGCCCATCCCAGCCTTGTGCAGGTCTACAATTTTATCCCTGATGTCCTTACACAGCTCTCTGGTCTTGGCCATTGTGGAGAGGTTGGAGTCTGTTTGATTGAGTGTGTGGACAGGTGTCTATTATACAGGTAACGAGTTCAAACAGCTGCAGTTAATACAGGTAATGAGTGGAGAATAGGAGGGCTTCTTAAAGAAAAACTAACAGGTCTGTGAGAGACGGAATTCTTACTGGTTGGTAGGTGATCAAATACTTATGTCATGCAATAAAATGCAAATCAATTATTTAAAATCATACAATGTGATTTTCTGGATTTTTGTTTTAGATTCCGTCTCTCACAGTTGAAGTGTACCTATGATAAAAATTACAGACCTCTACATGCTTTGTAAGTAGGAAAACCTGCAAAATCGGCAGTGTATCAAATACTTGTTCTCCCCACTGTGTGTGTATATATATATATATATATATATATATATATATATATATATATATATATATATATATATATAACCTTTATTTTACGAGGCAAGTCAGTTACGAACAAATTCTTAATTACGGCCTACCCCGGACGACGCTGGGCCAATTGTGCGCCACCCTATGGGACCATTGTAGTAATTAGTTAAAAACTTGAGGGGGAAAATAAATGAAGTATGAAAAAACATTATAGAATCTTGGATGCCCCATGTCACATAAACCTACCACAACTGTCACCAAACCTAAACATGTATTGTCAGGCAGTCTGTGCTTGTACTGTACGTGAGTGTGTCTGTCCAGACAGAGTCTGTCTGTGGCCTAGGTCAGTGGTTCCCAAACTGTGGGGTGTCTTTCAACTTACTCTTGAAAGTTGTAATAGTAGAATGCACAAGGTGACATTTCGAAATTGAGAAAGTGCATCATCACTTTTCCCCGTCATGTCAGTCATTGCATACCTTAGAGGGCTATTTATATTTATTGCCAAAAAAGACTATCCTACCGATCCTTGACGTCAGCGATGTAATTTACAAAATAGCCTCCGGAAGGCTTTGGTGCCATTCGTTTTGTCACCAAAGCCCCATATACTACCCACCACTGCGACCTGTATGCTCACTACATATTAATCGCCAAACCCACTGGCTCCAGGTCATCTATAAGTCTTTGCTAGGTAAATCCCCACCTTATCTCAGCTCGCTGGTCACCATAGCAACACCCACCCATAGCATGCGCTCGAGTAGATATATTTCACTGGTCATCCCCAAAGCCAACACCTGCTTTGGCCGCCATTCCTTCCAGATCTCTGCTGCCAATGATTGGAACGATGTTCCCCAATGCTGGAAGGGGGGCCTGAGTGAAAACGTTTTGGAACCCCTGGCCTAGGTTATGTGTCGTGGTGTCTATCGTGCCATCAAGTTTCGTGCCACTGTGGTTTCTTGAGGCTTACAGGAAGAGACAAAAAAACTGAAATTCAAGTGAAGTGCATACAGCCAAAAGCTGAGCCAGATAGCAATTTACGCAAAAAGGTAGCTAATAAAGCATGTCAAGTTGTAACATGTCTAAGTGGTTCAACATCAGAAAGTGTCATATTATATCCTGACAAATTATATATTTACATGAAATAAACTTGAAATTATATTATCTGACTTTCCTGAATGCTACATCTTTGCAAGAATCACAAACACATGGAAATACATGAAAACCCAAATCTTAGTAAATGGACATGATGAAATAACAATAATGAATCACATATTCTACTAACCGAGGGGGAAGGAGATCCGTGGAGGTTCCAACCCCAGGGAAGGGGTCAGGAGAAGGCCCAGTAGAGCAGAGAGACTCCAGGCCATGCTCCCATGTGCCATGATGGGGGTGCTCCTCTCAACAGGACTGGCTGGAATACCTGGATGGAGATTGAGGCGGAGGATGTGGAAGGATCTGTTGTTGAAGAGGACTTCTTCAAATGAGCACAGTGTGCGTATTGAATGTGTGTGAGTCTGGCTGTGCCAAGAGCTTTGTTACACACTTGTGACAAAGGTGTTGCAATGTTGTGGCCTGCATCGTCTGACTTCCTCTCCTCACCCCTTGGGTCGTTCCACGAAAAGAGGGCCTATTGCGCCCCCTCGTTACTTTAAGTAGACATTGTGCACCAATATTGAATTTTAAAAGCCTGTTGTATTAAATAAATATAGACCACATGGAGAATTCTATAAATCAGATTTGTTGTATGAATAAAGATTTTAACTTTCAATGGCCACACTGTTTTTTTCACAAACATTTTGCACAAACACAGTGCTTTCAAAGTTATGTCCAGAATGTGAGCAGTATACTTTTGGATGCAATGTTCATACATTCACAGAAGTAGCTACAGCATAACACAGTCATCCAAACCGGACAAATGTAGGCTGCGTTTGTCCAGGCGCTAAACACAAGCGGTCATATTTTTATAACTCTCGGCTGACAGAAACTACAATATGAATTAGCTAATAACAATTACTATTTATAATTAATCACATCACGGGTGAGCTCATCATTGATCGAAATAATACATAGTACAACACTTTCTAGAAATCGAAAGTTAATCCGAAGATGGGTCGTCGCGCGCGCTGCTATGTTTGTTTTTCTCCTCAACCTAATATAAGAGGAGACATGATGAGTTTGGTCTGTTTGCAGTATGCATGTTGAAGGGGTTGTCTCGTCTACGATCATTCACTTCCGGAAGTTTACCCGAAACTCCTTCACCTCATTATTTAATCTTTGGTCGGTCGGTCGGTCTTAATCACTGTTTTCATTTATCCTTTTTAACTCATTGAGTAAAATGAGTTTCATAAGGAGGCTTATAAGAATGTTACCAGATATACAACTAAAATGGTTTTACAGATGAGGAAGCCATTGGTGCCTCTGACTCAGAATCTGAGGTATCCAATTCAGATGACAGACTATGTGCCTGTGGGTCAAATTGGAGTTGTGGATATACCTAGTAGTCCAGCTGTCCTAGATGATTCTACAGATGGGGAGGACTCCTCTAAGGAGAAGAGTGAAAACCAGTCAAATAGACTGAGTAAAAAGGGGTCTTACTGGAGTGAACATCCCCCCCACTAAAGGCAGGACCAGAAGCCATAACATCCTGAGGAGCTGCCCAGGGCCTGTGCCGGGGTCAACAGTTGTGTCATCCAAAGATGCCTGGGAGCTGTTCATTAGAGACAACATCATTGAGGAGGTCCTAACGTGTACAAATTTAGAAGGACGGAGAACAGCCACAGCAAAAGGGAAAGAGTGGAGAGAGGTCATCAAAGAGGAACTAAAGGCCTTTATTGGTTTAACCCTCCTCACCGGCATGGATAAAAGAGGCAATGGATTACATGGCAGCCTTCCGGTATGTGTTGGACCTTTTCCTAGCAAACTGTAGAGGAAGGTTCATCCCTAGCGACTGAGTCACAGTGGATGAGCAGCTTTCCTCCAGACGTGATGCTTGGCATTCCGTCCAAAGAGTTAAATCTTGGTTTCATCAGACCAGATAATCTTGTTTCTCATGGTCTGAGAGTCCTTTAGGTGCCTTTTTGGCAAACTCCAAGCGGGCTGTCGTGCATTTTACTGATGAGTGGCTTCCGTCTGGCCACTCTACCATAAAGGCCTGATTGTTGGAGTGCTGCAGAGATGGTTGTCCTTCTGGAAGGTTCTCCCATGTCCACAGAAGAACTGAGGCAATGGAAATATGTGAGGTGATGAAAGAGAGCCATGCCACCACCACTCAGAGCAGCCAGGGCCAGAAGTGGAAGAGGTGCCAGCTCTGCCCAATCGTAAAGGATAGAAAAGTCAGCAGCTGGTGTTTCTCAGTGCAACACACCCATATGCAAAGAGCACAGTCACATGCTTGTGGTTTGTAACAAATGCATGGACAGCATAAGTAAGCATCACACACACACTTTTTTCTGTTTTCTAAATACACAAAATTCACAATTGTTAGAATTGTCGTTTAAATTGGTGATTAATTTTTAAATAATGTTTTGAAATATTATAAAATATGCTTAAGGTGGTTTTATTTACTTCTTCACACTAAAAGTTTGAATGTGAAAATTTGATTATAAGATTGATTGTAATAGCCGTTATGAATTTTTCATATGTTATCATTGAAATGTGTATCAAACTGTTGAAGAGCTACTAAAAATATTTCAAACAATAAAATCATTATTGAAAGGTCCAAATCATCACTCAAAATAATTATGTTCCATAAAATGGATAATATTTTAGACCCATATAAATAAAAACAGATATTACATTATCGGGTCATTTTGACCCAGCATATGCATTCTTGGGGTGTCATGTTTACTATGCATCTTAGGGTTAAACTACTGTTAGAAAATACAATTTGTTAGAAAATAATTTCAAACTATCCTGTTGCGTAACAATCACAGTTTGAAAGAGTGAGTACATTCTGACATCACGAGCATAAAATAACTCACGCTGGGGCGACCGTTAGAGATATTTGGAACTCACGTATGAAAAGGTTAACTCCAACATTTCTCCAAGTTCTCACCATCATTGTAAAACCCTAGTTATTTTGTTGCCTTGACAAAGTCATTCCTGAAGATTATTATTTATTTCAGGTGATTAGTGATTAATTTACCTCTGTCCCTCATTGTAAGATCAACCCTGTTACAGTGTAACTATTCCTTTAAAAATAAACTTTGAACAGTTAACCTAGTCGATTTCCGCAGCCGGCCTACGGCCTAAAAATGTCCACGTCAAAATCCAATAGGATCCAGCTACAACGTCATCTCTCAGAGCGGTCATCCCTCAGGGTCTCTATGTTGCCACCTACTGATATGTCATCTCAGTGCATCCCAGGAAAAGTGGGAGTGTCGAACGGAGTGGGTGTTTCAAAAGGAACCATATAAGGAGAAGTGGGGGTTTCGAAAGGTTTCACTCAAGACATCGTTTGGGTTATCGGTCGCTACATGCTGACCACTAAAATAGAACTTGGTTCTATTTGTGACGCTTGACGCGCTGCAACCCCGCATCTCGCATCTCCTCATTGTTTTTTAGGTGCATATACCCACGTGGGTGATTGAAAGATGTCCACACTCCAGTCCAGTTGGTGGTGATAATACACCTTAAAGTTGGTTGCCAACCACCATCCAAAGAAGAAGAAAAAGACTGAAGGAGGAAACATTACTAGGGCTGCGGTCCAAACACTTAAAAGACACACCCTCGTCCACTTACCCTCGCCTTTTGCCCTTGGGGGAATCCCTGTCGCCATCTTGGAGGGCAGTCTAAATGATTAACCAAGCAAGGGAAGTTTGCAACGTAAGCCCCTCAGCCCTCGTTTTTAGTCGAGTTTGCGAGTGTACAATTATGTTCACTCTGGGGCCTGAAATGCCGCATAATTCAATTCGCGATGGTTGTACATCTGCTAAATAAAGTCAGCCGAAACTTAAAACCTCAACATGGAGAAGTCAACATACAAGTGTAAGTAAAAACTAATGTAAATAAGTTAGAAATTGTGCTACTAATGCATATGGCGGCACAAAGAAGTACCATAAGAATAATTATGTTTTTGTTTGGTTAGCTTTTGGAAAATGTAGAAATAAAACATTTTCCTTCTTCAGAAGTTCCAGCTAGGCAGGCTAACGTTAGTTAGCTAATTAATTTGCTAGCTATCATACAGTAGGCGTATATTAATAATTATATAGTTAATGTAAATAAATATGCAATCATAACTGACTGTAGCGCATATTAAGCACAAACAAGCTACCTTTGGCTGAAACCAGTCACTCCGAATCCAGGCTGCATGCATATTCAGTACACACACCATGTATGAGAAGAATGGATGAGATCAAATTGGCACACAAGCTTTTATCATCATCATCATCATCATCATCATCAAACCCCTTCCTCCCTCCCATGCACCCAGTGTTGTTTCAACATAGTTACACACCCAGTGCTGTAATAGCACTGTGTGAAAGGGTAAGTCAGCCCAAAAGGTTAACACAAGAGGAAAATTAAGCAGCCAACAAAACAAGTCACTTTTCCACAGTCTGTTTTATTTCCCTCAGCAGCAGTGAACGTCTCAATTGAGACCGTAAGAAAACTGCAGACCGACAGAGGTCAAAGTAGAACAGTCTCCTGAAGACAGTCCCATCATTGCATTGAGCAAAATTCATAACAATTCATGTTACATCTGAGTGTTCTCATACTGATAAGACGTATTAGACATGAACGACATATGAATAGAACCAAAGGGAGAGTGCGTTTGAGAGTGTGAGTGTTCAGGACATTGGAACAGATCATTGTCAGCAGGTCAAAAAAAGGACGTTTAGAAATTCTAAATCAAATGGACCGATGAAAGGCATAATCACAAAGTTGACAACTTTAGTAATTCATCAAAATAATGAACAGTCACATGATCTGAAACGCTTGTAATGTATATTGCATACCAGTAATAATTTATCCAAATGACCGAGAAGTATTGGCAGATTTCAAATCAGTTAACAATTTAAATTATCATACCTGCTAGCAAAGTTCTCTTTGACTAAATAGGCGACCATTGATACTCAAAATCACCTATTTGCTGTATAAACACAGTTAGCCATGTTGCCGTGGAGTGCTTTCAGATTCCACCACTTGGTCTTCATAAGAGTTGTTTTTATTAACTTAAAACTCCTAAAGCCTTGGAATTATTAAACAATATTAAAATAGAAGACAAACAGGGACGTTTTGACTTGGAAAACAATCTTTCACTAGAAATGAAATACACTTTCATGACATGCAGGCAAAAGCAATACTGTTGACTGGCAACATACAGCCCCTGTACTGGCGGCCCACCACTTCACGAGTAGTAATAGTTATGGTTTATTCCAGGCCATCATAACATAGTTGCCCTTATACCATGTAGTTACTCAAACTACTTTGGTAACTAGCTGTACACTTTACTGCAGACAAGGAACACACAACAATGCTTGAATTGCACTAAAAGGATACGTGAAAAATTATGTTTTACATTAATGACCAATCTAGTTACATGAAATAAGACTGAGAAAATAATATCTGGTGTAACTACATGGCATTGCTTTGACTTAATGTAAAGTGTGAGCCTATCGTTTTTTTCTTACATTCAGTTAGTGTTTCCCCAGTTAAAGAAGTGAATCCCATGGCATGGTTTAAATTCACCTGAATAGTATGTGAAGAGCTCCTCATTCTAAGAGTGGGCCAACACTGGTGCGGCACAACTGATCACCAAAGGTACAAAAAAGGCAACCGATCTTCTGTCATAGCGTAGGTCAGTCTTCGAGAAGTGGCCTCGCGTTTCATAAAGTTCAATCTACCCCTCCCCCCACTTCTCCTGAGATCCATCTCTTTGGCTTTTAAATAGTCCTTATTGTAGAATTAAAACTAGTAGGCAAGTTTCAATGATATGGTATTTCCAGTTGTGCAGTTACAGTTAGTTGTACAGCTCTGCAACAGTACTAAAGTTTCTGTGTCACTATTCTCATTTCATCTCAAGGGTTAGTCAGGGAGGGTTGCATGCTCGGTCCTTCCCCTCAATGACACCATTGTGATGGAGATCAAAGGAATCATTACAGTGAAGGAAAGTGTTGATATGCTTCTTTATTCCAGAAAGAGAGCAAGAGGTGGTCGGGACTTGTTTCCTGAGGCCTGCATTAGCCAAGCCACATGAAATAAAATACTCCAAAATGCTGCAAAAGTGGTGGCCACATTCGGATTGGGAGGATGACTTGGGCTTCAACCTTTAAGTAGAAGAGTAGTAAGCTGTTGTGAAGCATCACAGGGCACATTCAAAATGTGCAAGTGCCATAAAACCAGTACTGGGCCTTTAATAATCTCTATTAACCTTATCCTCTGTGTAGACATCCATTTTTTTTTGTCAGTTAATTTCAAAAGCCACACAGTTTTCACGTAGTACTGCTTCTTTGATGGATACTTAACTACATCCATTCAGTTTCTCAATGGCCAACGGATCAACCCGACTGAACATTCCAGACCTTCTCTGCTTTGCTCGGAGCCCCAGTCTGTCCCAACACGGCAGGTAACCAACCAAGGCACCAGTCAGTCTCTCAGGAGGAAGACAACAGGAAATCGTTTAGGGGGACAGGGAAATGCAGCATTCGTTTGGAGACTTCTGGGTTCTGAGCCGTCTTATAAGGGTGTCCATAATAAAACTCTTGGCTGAATCAGTGCAATTCGTGCTGTCAGGTCGAGTTTAAGAGAATCTCAGAATGCTAGTGGTTTTGTGGATGTTTTTGGCGGTTAAACCGGAGGTGTCGAGTTGGGTTTTGTGGGTTGTGATGTCCGTACTGGAGGTAAAGGGGCACGCCTATATGAGATAGAGAGGAATATGGAAAGATAGAAAAGAAATGTCACCTCCAGCTTTTGTTACAATACTGTACAACGCCAATGTATGTGACACGTGACACCTATACATTCATCAACATCAAGCCAAACAATACAGTCACTGAAGTACCTGGAAGGGACGGCTGCAACTGAAGTTATACTCGCTCCATGTTGCAGGGGGGCACCAGATGCAGCGTACCCAGGGTGGGTGGGATGTGACAGGGTTCCCGAAGGCAAGTGCTTCCTGGGGGCTGGTGTTTTTTTGGGTGGTACAGGGGCCTGAAGAAGACAGAAAAATATAATACAATCCAGGTGTGACACAGAATGATTTTCGTTGATTATAGCTGCCTCATCACAGTTTAGGGAACAGATACAAGACAATTGAAGATTGAGGGCTCTAGACCAGGGATGGCAACTCCAGTCCTCGGGGGCCTGATTGGTGTCATTTTTGCCTCAGCCCCAGCTAACACACATGACTGCAATAATCAACTAATTATCTTCAGTTTAAAACGCAATTAGTTTAAAATCAGCTGTGTTTAATAGGGATGAGGAACTAGTGTGACCACTCCGGCCCCCGAGGACTGGAGTTGCCCATCCCTGCTCTAGACCAAAAGTACATTTAATTGATTCACTTTTGGTTTAGTTAACTGTTCCGCCAATAGTACTATAAATCATTTATGCGACTTGCTGACGTTGACGTGTTGAATGTTGCCTGCTTGAACATGGATGATGCAAACTACACTCACCGCCAAGTTTAGTACCGGGTCGGACCCCTTTTGCCTCCAGAACAGCCTGAGTTATTTGGGGCATTCTACAAGGTGTCAGAAACGTTCCACAGGGATGTTGGTCCATGCTGACGCGATGGCATCACACAGTTGCTGCAGATTGGACGACGCTACATTCATGAGGCGAACAACGCGTTCCCTCTCATCCCAAAGATGCTCTGTTGGGTTGAGGTCTGGGGACTGAGCAGGTCACTCCAGGCAATATTTGCCCGCTCCTCGATTGTCCAGTGTTGGTGATCTTCTTGTGTTTAGCTGATAGAAGTGGAACCTGATGTGGTCGTCTGCTGCAATAGCTTTATTTGTTTGTCGCACCATTCTCTGTAAACCCTAGACACTATCGTGTGTGAAAAGCACAGGAAGGCATCCTTTTCTGTGATACAGGAACCGGCGCGCCTGGCTCCGACGATCATACCACGCTCAAAGTCGCTTAGGCAACTCGTTGTGTCCATTCTAACGTTCAATCGAACATTAACTGAATGTCTCAATGCCTGTTTTATATAGCAAGCCACGGCCACAGTCTGTAGGAGCGATCCATTTTCGTGAATGGAGTGGTGTACCTAATAAACTGGCCGGTGAGTGTATTTACATGCCATCAATATATTAAGCATGGTTTAATATGCAAACGCAGAATTACAGTGCACTTTCTACTTCAACTTTAAAATGCTAATTTCAAAATATAAATATTTTTTCAAATAGTTACCAACATTGCTATTAGCTACAGCCATAGGTTAGCTGTGCATTCTAACCAACTTTTTAGAGACACTTCCACTTCTGTCTAATGGAGTGAATATTAAGTATTTGCATACAATTGTAAATACAATTCTGCACTAAAGCTTGATTAGTCTGATTAGATACATTTTCTCAAATCATTCAATCCATCGAATCAACCAATCAACTACATAGACCCATCAATTAACCACACAATCCCACCAATCAACCATTCAATCCCACCACAATCAATTAACCAACCAACCACACTCATCACATAAATCAACCAAATCAGACCCACTGCCCATGCCCACATGCCCACATTCTACTCTGGTACCTGGCTGCCTGTTAGCACAGGGTCAGGGGGTAGAGGCTTGGTGGGAGGAGCCGGCCGACTCAACGATGGCTAGAATAACGGACGGAAAACAGGAGGAATAGATGGAGAGAACGAGAGAGTGACGGGTGGAAAAGACCAACCAAAGGAAAGGGACTATTCAGGTATTCCAACAGAGTACTGAATTAGACTCCACAGAGGAATGTCACAATACTCAAACATTTTTACATTTTTTACGATGAAAACAAACGTCAGACGAATTCTCATGCAATGAGACAGACACAATTCAACATTTCTATTAAACCACAGAGACAAGACAGCTACCTCTATTCATTCGCCATCATGCTCAGTTCCATGCAGGCAACAAATGCACTCTAAAGTAATGGAATAGTGTCCACTACGCTACTGTTGACGAGACAGAGTCCAATCATGGAAGTAGATGGTGAGAGGGAAAGTGTTTTGTAGGCATCATCACAGAAGATTCAAGTAAAGTATTACAATTGATAAAAGTGATAAATAATAATAAAGAGAGTAACAAGGCTGGTGGGTGGAGCCATGGTCTTCGTCAACTAGTTAAATCATTGTGTCTCAGCCCATAGGCTACTCTTCCAGATCTAAGCTGGGGATGGAGAATTAGCTCATGTGGAGGGTTCTTTCGCTAAGTGACAGATTTACACGTCCAAACAGGAGAGTTAATCTTGTCCAAATTAAACCCTTGTTAAGCATTAGACACTGTGGCTACTGTAAGCACTAAAAAGGAGGAACATTCAACATACATTTTTAAGTCACCCTGTACATACAGGTTTCCATTCACACTGACATGTCATATCCTCATAGAATCATAAAGAAACAGTGTGATGGCATGGCCCTCTAAAAATAGATACAAAAAGGGTTGACTACCACCACCACCACCACTACCACTACCACTACCACTACCACCACCACCACTACTACATATGGACGAAGACCTCGTCATTAATGGCAACCTCTGACTGTACCTGGTTGTTAGGGGGGCTGGGGTCGGGGGGCAGAGGCTTGGTGGGGGCTGGCCGTTTCTTGGCCAACTGAAGCAGCACAAAAAATGGAAGGAGCATCTGTGATACATTTAAGATCCTCAATGGACGGTCTGATGTTCAATATTTAGGCTGGAATCACTCATAATAAAACTTAATACACATCTAATGATGGATATACAGAAAAAGTAGAGGAACAAACACGACTTCGCTATAATACTGCAACTACACATACATAAAGACACAGAATGTTAGTTCTAGGATACATGAGGATGCTTATAGATAAATAATCATTAGTAAGTTAATGGAGATTTCATCTCATTGCATCGCACACACAGGCCTTTGTCAAGCTACCCGTCACCTCACAGGCCTAGGTCAGGTTACCTGGGCGTGTTTTAAGACAGGGTCAGGGGGGAGTGGCTTAGTAGGCGGAGCAGGTCTGTCCTGAACCTGATAGGAGAAAACAGGAGGCAAAGGGTTTTGACAGCCAATGGAAACATGCATTGGAGGGTAAGTTAAAGTTATTAGAATTAAGCAGAACGTATGCAATGGAAATCTGAATTGTTACTTGAGAACATACACTGAACAAAAATATAAAACGCAACATGTACAGTGTTGTCCCATGTTTCATGAGCTGAAATAAAAGATCCCAGAAACTTACCAAATGCAGAAACAGCTTATTTCTCTAAAATGTTGTGCACAAATGTAAGTGAGCATTCCTCCTTTGCCAAGATAATCCATCCACCTGACAGGTGTGGCATATCAAGAAGCTGATTAAACAGCACGATCATTACACAGGTGCACCTTGTGCTGGGGACAATAAAAGGCCATTCTAAAATGTGCAGTTTGGTCACACAACACAAAGCCACAGATGTCTCAAGTTTTGGGGGAGCCTGCAATTGCATGCTGACTGCAGGAATGTCCACCAGAGCTTTTGCCAGAGAATGTAATGTTAATTTCTCACAACCGCAGAACACGTGTAACCACGCCATCCCAGGACCTCCACATCCGGCTTCTTCACCTGCGGGATCGTCTGAGACCAGCCACCCAGATAGCTGATGAAATTGTGAATTTGCACAACCGAAGAATTTCTGCACAAACAGTCAGAAACTGTACCAGGGAAGCTCACTGCAGTTTGGCGTCGTAACCAACTTCAGTGGGCACTGGCACGCTGGAGAAGTGTGCTCTTCACGAATGAATCCCGATTTCAACTGTACCGGGCAGATGGTATGTATGGCGTCGTGTGGGGGCGTGCGGTTTGCTGACATCAACATGGTGGCTGTGGGGTTATGGTGTGGGCAGGCATAAGCTACGGATAACAAACACAATTGCATTTTATTGATGGCAATTTGAATGCAAAGAGATACCGTGACGAGATCCTGAGGCCCATTGTCTTGACATTAATCCGCCGCCATCACCTCATGTTTCAGCATGATAATGCACAGACCCATGTCTCAAGGATCTGTACACAAATCCTGGAAGCTGAAAATGTCCCAGTTCTTCCATGGCCTGCATACTCAGACTTGTCACCCATTGAGCATGTTTGGGATGCTCTGGATCGACAGCGTGTTCCAGTCTCCGCCAATATCCAGCAACTTCGCTATGACATTCAAGAGGAGTGGGACAACATTCAACATCCTGATCAACTCTATGCAATGGAGATGTGATGCGCTGCATGAGGCAAATGGTGGTCACACCAGATATTGACTGGTTTTCTGATCCACGCCCCTACCTGTTTTTAAAGGTATCTGTGACCAACAGATGCATATACTGTATGTATTCCCAGTCATACGAAATCCATAGATTAGGGTCTAATGAATATATTTCAATTGACTGATTTTAACTAACAAAATAAAATTGTTGAAATAGTTTCATTTCGCATTTATATTTTTGTTCAGTGTAGTTACTGTAGACCTTGTTAATGTGTTAGATTTTTTAAAATAAATTCTTTGCTCCCCTAAATGTTGGTCTCCTTCAGGCCAATCTTACATAGTACAACTCACAGAAATGCCCACTACGCATGTAGCCTTGTCCTCCTCTACAAATTCAAAAACATCAGTCTTGAACAAGATAGACCTGTCTAGAACATATAGGAATAGATCCCCACATGAAAAAATACAAGAGTATAAATACTGTAGTATTACTATATTTACAGTGCATTCGGAAAGTATTCAGACCCCTTGACTTTTTCCACATTTGCACTGTATACTATAGGCTTTGGCAGTATCCAGATTGTGCTACTGGCGGTGTGGCATCCCAGGATATTCTGTAATACCGGCACTGAACACAAGCAGTGCTATTTTCAAACCACATTGAGCCTCTGTAATCCGAAGGTTAGCAATGCTGATTTTGCAAGAAGCCAACCACTTAGCTAGATAACTAGCCAGCAGGTTCTACCCGCTGATTTACAGCTGCACTAGGGTCGGACAGCATTCCTGTGTATATTAACACACCACGGAGTCGGTGCGAGATATGGCTCAGAAAATGTACCTCAATCGTTGTACTCCGAATTGTCCCATTATCCCAACTGTTACACCGTGAAGCTAATGGGACAATTCGGAGTACAACACATTTCTCATCCCTGGATTGAGGTATGCTTTAATCTACACAGGAATCCGGTCCGACCCTAGTGCAGCTGTAAGCAAGCGGGTCGGATCTGCTGGCCACTAGATAACTAGCTACTAAATTAGCAAACCAAATGCACAACTACATAGCATTGAGAACATTTTAGACATTTAACTTAATAGTTATAAGATATCTAGCTGTCAAACATTTAGTTATGAATACCATACTGTAACTAGATCACCTAGCAAGTGCTGCACAACAGTGAGTGACTCACTTACCGGTAAGCTTCATAATTTACAAATTATGTGACAGTTGAAATGAAGAGAGCAATCTTCTTTATCTCCTAACGTATTGGACAAGTTGACTGCAGGTACCTTACTTTAAAAAAAAGCTACAAATATTCAAATGTATTAAAAAATAGTATTGAAAAACCATCCCGTGGCTATTTCTAAATACCCCAGTATACTGACCAAGCCTGAAATACTTTTCTATAACCTGTAGGGAACACAATGTATAGTCTATACTTTTCACTCATGGGTGGCACAAATTGGGATATGGGGGATGGGTGGGGTATATACACAAATTAAATACTGTAGTATAGTTAAACTGTTTGCGGACACTAGTGTTTTTGCGGAAATTACTGTAGTCAAGGTATACTACAGTGTGTAGTGTACTACAGAATTCTATAGTAAGCACTACGCAATTTAGGTATACTACTGTACAGTGTGTAGTATAGTATTCAACAGTAGGGATTCATATTTTCCAGACAAATTTCAATACCGGGAATAATCCATACTTATCCCGAAAGTCACGGGAAATGCAGCAAAACTTGGAATTGCCCATTTAAAAAGTTTAAAAACCAAGATATGGTCACTATGCCAGGGTTCTCCCCAAATAAGAGATTAAAGATTTCAGAGCAAATTAAACTGACATTTAGTAATGATAGAATAACTATCTTTGATCGCCAATGACATTGTTGTGATTTTTGAAACAGGCCGTTCTGAGCATCATGTTCCTCTATTAATTTAGCGAATTTCAGCAGTAGGCCATCTCGACACAGTGTGCTCAGGACACGCAGAGCGCACCCAAAGTATAGCGTTGTTGAATCCTACAAAACTTTGTAATGGCAGTCAAACAAAAGTCCAATGACCAAAGTTGCTAAGCTTGCACGATAACCTTCAACGAGTTGTTGACTATAGCAGATCAGCTCATGAATAACAGGGAGCTGAAGAGTGGAAAAAGTTTAAATATCAAAGTGTCCATGTTTACACTCATATTGTTTGTTGAGCACACATTATCTACCGAAGCTCTCATATGGGCAGCAAGTCCGAGACAGTGCAGAGAAGCAGAGGTATTTTGACATGCATAGGCAAGAGACATGCTTTGATAATGCAACCTATGGGATTACAGAATAAAGTTAGGAATTTTCATGCAAGACAGGAGTCAGGTTTTTGGATTTAAAAAATTGCCTAGGCTTTAGGACATTTCCCTCATGCCTATCTACAGACTTTCATGTCTGTGACAAAGATGACTATGTAGTGAATATTCTGTAGTATTCTGTAGTACACTAAAATGTACTACAGAAGTCTATAGTGAGTACTATAGTATTCTATAGTACACTGAAGTATTTTTTCATGTGGGTAAACGCAGAGAGATTGAGGTTTGCTAAATGGCAAGTATTATTACTACAAAGTCAGTGTTATCTATTCCATGTACCTGTAACAAGGGGTTATATAGGAAGCTATTTGAGTGACAGCCAGGGTGGGTCATCGCGGTACCTTGTTAGAAGGCGCAGACGGGGTCATTTGGATGTCACTCTGGCGGCTCCAGTGGTACCTCAGAGGTTGGACCTGGTCCCCGTTACGAGCATCCACTCGCTCTGTGGCCGGGGTCCTGGGAGACAGCACACACACATTAACACAATAACACAATACCATTAAGATCATACCACAGTTTCAATAATGAGGGGTTCTGGAGCATTACAAATAGCTGGGCACTGTCATAAGAGTTAAGAATATGACGTTTCTCTGTAACATTGGTCCAGCCCTCAAAGAGTGTATGATTACAATACACATTATATTACAACCTAGGGGAATAATCAGTTCTGGTTCTGAAGAGTCAGAGGTCATTGTAGTACAAGTAAAAATGAGGTTGACAGAAGTAACGCTCAAAATAAGCTTATAGAACTGAGACTCTCCAGAATGGTCGCCATCACTATCCGGGAAACCGGCTCTAAAGGAGTCTTCTATTAAATATTGAACAAATGGGGAACTAAAACTGGAGTGAGTTTCCCAAAGCCTTCGTAGCGTTCAGTTTGTCGTTATATCCTACTTAAAGTGCATCGTTAGTATCTGAGCTGTATCCTCAAAAAAAACGTACGTTGAACTAAAACCGATCAATCAAATTTAGTCACTCTCTCTTTAGAGAGTTATTTTAATATGGATATTTATATTATATTTGTATTTTTGTTTCTCAGGTGTTATATGGAACACTCAGTATTAACGATCCACTTCAGTAACTATTCGTTGTAAAGACACAGCCCAGAACTGAGCACATGGAAACTAATGCCATGGCTTTATTCTACCCTTAACATTGAGTACCTTTTAGCCTGTTCCGCGGCAAACACCAAGCCCCAATTCTCACTATGGGCCACACTGACCCCATTGAATCATGGGTAGGGAAAAACACAGTTAACTCTAACCATTGAGTGATAAAGTGCAAGAGAAACCTTGTGCGTGTCCAATTCCAAATTGCACATACTCTAGCTGGCTACAGCCCCTTTCATTCCATTATAGTTTGAAAAAAACACTAAGGCCGACATTCCGTCCATACAGATAGCGGTTTTCTGCACTGCGCAAACATATACATACTATATACACATTGTAACTAATATGTGGTGTCCCCTGCCTCTCACCGGCTCTGTTGGCGTCCGGTGCCCTTGTGGAAGGGGCTGGCAGTGCCCAGGCAGGGCAGGTTGCGATGACAGCGGGGGAAACGCAGGGCGAGGAAGAGGAGAACCACCGGCAGGACGAAGAGGAAGATGACCAGCAAGGCCACACGTGCCGGGTCAGATCCTGGAGATACATAAAACATTGTGGTCATGGTTATTTTGGCAGACATAGAATTACAGCTGGGTGCATGATACTTATTTCATCCTAGTTTTATTGTCCCAATTTCTCAAGGATTTGATTAAGATGAGTAGGGTATATCTATGAGTGCAGTCAAGTTGTGCGTTAACAGAGGAAGAGTGAGGGAGGGTGAGGTACCTCTAGATGCTCTAGCGGGGCCACTGTCCACACTGCCTCCATGGCCCGCATACCTACAGTCTGGAGGAGCCCAACCCACATCACAGTGGCAGTTCTTATTGCTGTTACACACCTGGCAAATGTCAGAGAGAGGACATTGAGCCATATTATTAAATTTAACATCAACAACAGAATGGGCCAGTCCATTGTGAGCTATACAATATAACTCCTATAAGGGGAGACTGGCAGTGCTCACCCCGTGGCCGCTGCATTTGCTCTGGCACTCGTCGACACCGAACAAAGACACATCTTCACACCGCTGGTTCCAACAAGCCTGAACCACAACCACAACGCAGTCAGTTATACTAATATATATATTTTTTATATTTATGTAAGCTCAGATAACACAGAAAACATCTCCTATATTCCTATTCCAAAGGGTCAAATTACCCGTTCCACAAAAACAAGTATTTTGCATTCCATTTCTATAGCTGAGGAGATGCCCACCTTGCCAAGACCACATGCGGTGCCCTGTGCCACCATGGCAGGGTCAGAGACGTCATCGCCAAGGTGGAAGTAAGTTCCCCGGCAGACAAAGTCACTGTAGTTAAATTTGACTTTGGTGGTCAGGATCTCAGCGCTGGTGCCTATCAACGGACGGTCGTTGCCTCCCTGGCACTGGAGCCTCCCACAATGCACATCTCTGAAAAGTCCGACACAGTCAGAGCAACAGTCAGACATATGGAAGTGTTCATTAAGCACCAAATGGAAGAAAAAGGACTGAAACTGGGCGGGTCTACATTAACTTGTCCAATAAAACATGCTAATTTTGTTATCTGTTGCAAAACGTTTTGCTACGATGTTTCCTAATGAATGTGGTACCTACTTGCTAAGGCAGGGGGTGTGGGTTCCGTTGGCCATCTGGCCACAGTTGCCGTATTTGTTGCCCTGTTTGTTGACCGAGGAAAAGCAGACAGGCGGAGCCCTCGTAGAATCTGAAAAGAAAAGGGAGTTTAAACAACCATAAATGTCTCAAAGATTACAGCAAAAGTGTCTGAACAACACTGCCTCCTGAGTTCATGAGCCATTCTCAATTCTCCAACTCTGCAACATATGGCATATGAAGGTTTGATATGTAATAACTTGCCAAAACGGTTTCTTCAATCAAACACTAGTGGTGACATTATATATAGGAATCCTTTGTCTAGGGAAGGATTCTCTGTTGCTTTTTGAAAGTTCCAGTTCCTCTGACCAGTTCAGTTCAGAACTCTGGGGTTCGGATCTCTTGAGGTTCTACAGTACTCAATGTACTGAAACAAGTCAAAAGAACTAGCCACTAGCTCCCCACTGTGGTATCAATCCCAATTGTTATCGGGTCCAGACAATATGACCAACAGTGTAACTCACTAGGTCCCCACAACATCTGGCACTGTGTGTTGAGGCTGGCGCAGACGCCGCTGTAGCAGTAGGAGGAGCCTTCCTCGCAGGACTCGCCGTTCTGCACAAACACGTTGGGGGGGCAGTAGGGGGAGGTCCCGGTGCAGTGCTCTGGAAGGTCACACTCCCCCAGGGGCTGGCGACACACCCATCCACCTGTACGCAGCTGGTCAGAAAGAGAGAATAGACAGTAGACCAGTAAAGGGGTTTATGCTTTGGACTTTCGTTTAGCTTCTTGTGATAGATCATGTAATAGTTCATCAGCAGCTACTCTTCCTCATAAGACATACAAATACGTGACAAAATACAGAACAGTAATAGACAAGAACAACATAAGATATTACGTTAAATAAAGAAATCTGAGTTATAACATATATATTTATAGTTATAATAAATATGAGACTTACGAACTGAGCTGATTTAAATGTAGGTGTTCAGTAGCGTGTTCAGTGAGGAGGTTGAATGAGTGACTGATAGAGTGAGTGTGTGTGTCAGTAAGGGTCTAGTGAAGGAGACAGAGGGAGAGAGGCTTGCCCACCTTGCAGTTGTCACAACAGGTGCCATCGGAGGAACACTGCGCCCCAGGAACCAGTTTACAGGTGGTGGCGTTGCAGCAGGGATCGTTACACTCCTGGACATGCAGAGAGACAGAGACGGTTGTATACATAATTCATTGTGATACAATGAAACCTAAACCCTAATATTAGGGCTCTTCAACCTTTTCTTTCCCAGGGACCCCCAGGCAAACTGCCGACCCAGAGACCTTGCCCTAAATCATAAAGCCTTAGTCTGTTCATTGAATTACCTTCTATTGTGGCAAGTTGGCATTCATTGGGATGAATATTGCCCTGAAGGCAGCGCTGCAGGGTAGTCAGTAGCTGGCCAGTCATAATATCTGTTTTTAAACCTAACCCTAACCTTAATTAAATACAAAAAAGCAAATTTTTGTATGATATAGCCAATTTTGACTAGAGGAAACCGCAGTGCTGCCATTCATCCCAATAAACTTTAACCTGCATTTATAGTGAGCTATGCTGTCCTCCCTACGTACATCCAGCAGGCCGCAGTCACACTCCTCTCCCTTCTCCACGTAGAGGTTTCCACAGCGTGGCCCCCCCAGCAGTTTCTCAGGCTGGGGCACGTTGAAGAGGCACATCCCCCCACCATGGAGCAGGCTGAGGGACAGGTCTCTGGCACTGCAGCTGCTGAACAGCTGACCTGGCATGAACCTGAGACAGAAGGGAAAAGAGAACAAGACATTTAGTGGATGCTCTTATCCACAGCTTCTTACAAGTGCATTCAAATTAAGTGCCTAAAAACTAACATAATACAAGGAAAGTGAGGAAGAACAGCTGCACAAAACGGATCCTTTCTGTTTTGTATTAATGACTTTGCAAGGCCTGGTGCTTTCATAATGCATGTCAAACCTAGCCCACCATAGCCCCCTAGCCCCTCACCCAGTAGATGGCTCCATGATGCAGCCTCCCAGGCGTGGTTCGTTCTGACACTGGCAGCGCCGGTCAGCCGTGTCGTGACTCATGCCCAGATTGTGTCCGAGCTCGTGGGCAATGGTGGACGCCACCCCCAGTACACTGACCAGGTGATCCTGCCCACACAGAGTGACAGAGAGACACACACACACACACACACACACACACACACACACACACACACACACACAGAGTCCGTCAACTACCACAGACTCATACTGTCATTGTGGGGCAGTTACCCCTGTGCTCCACTGATCAACCTAACTAACTCACCACATTGACCCCTCCTGACCGGTCCTTGGAGCACATGGAAGACTGAGATGCCATTCCCACTGTAGTTCCGTCAAATGAGTCCCCCCTAGAACAGATCACAAACACAAACCGTTATAGTTAGTCTATTTTCCCAAAGAGGCCATCCACTATGGAAGCAGATTCATTCCAAAACAAACCATTGGTATCTACATGTATTTGGGATGAATCTGCTTCCATAATTTACAAGTGTGAGAAAGGCACCAATTAACTTCAACCAAGTCCATTTGACTACTCACATGACTAGCTGAGCATTGTCGTGGCGCAGGCGGGGCAGCAGCTCTCTGGTGCGCCACTCCAGGAAGCGGTTGAGGGTGTCTGTGGGACTCTTATCAACCTGGATCTTATCCTGGTCACTCCAGATCTCCAGCCCAGTCAGAGCCACGCGCACACTCAGCGGCCGGTAGAACTAGACAGGGGTAGATGAGGACCACGATGACAAATCAATGAAAATCAAATACAAATATACATCGGTGGTCCGTTTATTAGGTACACCCATCTAGTACCGGGTCGGATCCCCCTTTGCCTTCAGAACAGCCTGAATTATTTGGGGCATGGAACCTTTGCTCAATTGGTATCATTGGACCTAATGTGTTCCAGAAAAACGTTCCCCACACCATTACACCACCGCCACCAGCCTGTATCGTTGACACCAGGCAGGATGCGGCCATGGACTCATGCTGCCTACGCCAAATCCTAACTCATCAGCACGACGCAACAGGAACTGGGATTCATTGGACCAGGAAATGTTTTTCCACTCATCAATAGTCCAGTGTTGGGGATCGCATGCCCAGTGGAGACGCTTCTTCTTGTTTTTAGCTGATAGGTGTAGAACCTGGTCGAAGAGTAACAATGCCTCAATGCCAGTCGACTCACCGCCACGTGACCCACCGCCACGTGACCCACCGCCACGTGACCCACCGCCACGTGACCCACCGCCACGTGACTCAAGTCTGTAGGAGCGAGTCATTTTTGTGAACAGTGTGCTGCACCTCATAAACTGGGTGTATATGGTTAATACCTACGACATCCTCCAGAGACTTTGTTTTACTTCTACTGTTGAAAAGCAATATCCCAAGAATAAATACAGTAAAGTACAAACCCTAAAGGGTGAAAACATTTGTTTTTAGCTAAATTATGTTTGTTTTTTTAGACACCTGCAAACTTCAAGGAGTTGGTCTGAATGGGAATCCGTGATATCATCAGCTTGAGGAACAATAGACAAGAGGGGAAAGCACCCCCACCCACACTTGCGCCATGTCATGACTTACCTGGAACGAGAAATATCACTGGCTTCAGAAAGTCAAACAGTGGGCAGACGGAGGGGACCCAGGACAGAGCCAATGAGCTGAACCAATTTTTGAACAGGTTCGATACTGGCCCTGTCCACCTCCCCTCCAGCTCCCCAGGCCACACACCCTCACAGCTGTCCCACCCCCACTTTGCTCACAACACCTCTGTTGAGACAATCAGCGACCCCACCGCCGCCCCTGCTCCCTCTGGACCGATCCTCAACACCCCCCTTCCCCCCACCTGGGCTGGCTTTCACTACCAACCAAGTGAAGAGAGAGCTGGAGAAACTACATCAGTGGAAAGCGGCGGGCCTGACCGGTAGGCCACAATTTGTGCGACTACAGAGCTGTGTGTCAGAACGGGCAGTGAGCAACACAGGGGCCCCCCAGGGAACGGTCCTGTCCCCCTTCCAGTTCCCGCTCTACACCTCGGACTTCAGATATAACTCTGAATCATGCCACCTACAGAAGTTCTCGTATGACTCTGCAATTGTAGGGTGCATCAGGGGTGGGCAGGAGGAGGAGTACAGGAGCGCAATCAGTGACTTTGTGTTGTGGTGTGAGCAGAACAACCTTCAGCTCAACATCAGCAAAACAAAGGAGATGGTGGTGGACTTCAGTAGAACCAAGGCACAACTGACTGCAGTCCCTATACAGGGGATGGATGTGGAAATGGTTGGGTCATACAAGTTCCTGGGAGTCCATATGGACAACAGGCTGGAATGGGCTGGTAAAACCGGGGCTCTGTACAAAAAGGGCCAGAGCCGACTCTACTTTCTGAGGAGGCTCAGGTCCTTCAACGTGTGCAGTAAACTACTGCATACCTTCTACCAGTCTGTAGTAGAAGGTATGCAGTGGTGTGCTGGGGCGCCAACATAAAAGCCGGTGATGCTTCTCGGGTAAATAAGCTGATCAGGAAGGCTAGCTCTGTCCTGGGAATGAGCCTTGACACTCTAGAGGAGGTGGCGGAGAGACCGATGGCCATCATGGACAACGTCACCCACCCTCTGGATGCCATGGTTATGACGCAGAGGAGCACCTTCAGTCACAGACTGATCCCACCACGGTGTGCCAGAGAGCTCTACAGGAGGTCCTTCCTGCCGGCGGCTATTAGACTATTTAATGCTTCACCGGGGTGCCGTGCCTTCGGCAAGATAGACCGGGAACTGTTGGGGTGTTAGGACCTAGTTCAACATTTATGCATCCATCCGTGAGTAACTCTGGTCTGTAATCACTCATTCACTCAGGACTTATATATTCATTCAGGTCTGTATATACATATTCATGTACAGTTGTTATATCATATCACGTGCAATATTGCAAGTAATTCTTGGACTGAACTTACGTAGTCAATCACTCAGGAATGCATATTAGTATCCTGTCAGTTGTATCTTTTTTCATTGCTTTTAGTATATCAAATGTGCAATACGTGCATTTATCTGTAATCAAACCCTGCGCACTAAGGACTGTATTTTAAGGGAATTACTATTACCCTAAATTATATCATATACACATTTAGCTATTTAAGTATCTCTTCCTGTCATTTACCTGTACAGTTCATTTAACCATGCAAAATATTCACTTACCGTCTGTATATTAAGTAAACTATTATTACCCTCACTCATATCATACGCACTTTTAGCTATTGAAGTATTTCTCTGCCATCGACCTGTATAGTATAGTTAACCATCCAACATCCACCAATGTATAGTGTACATATTCAGCCATCCATCCATACTATGCAATGTCTTTTTATAGCTTTTTTTGCACTCCAGACTTCTTGTATTTCTATACCTTTTCATACTGCCGCTCTATGTATCATGTATCTGTCTTTTGTGTACTTTCATTCTGGCATTTTGCTCCTGCCCTGTGTTTTTGTTGTAGCTGCTTAACAAAGAAATGTTCCCTCTGGGACCAATAAAGTACCTACCTACCTACCTACCTACCTACCTACCTAACACTTATTAAGATGTGTCTTTTGTTAAGTAAATCAGGTGTTAAATGAGGTGAAAATGAGACTGGAGTGCCACTTTAATGTTAGGTTACATACCCAGTCTACTTGGTTGGCCACATCCAGCATTCGATAGATGATAGTCTTGTTGATTTTCTGGTAGTTAAGGTACTGTAAAAATAACAGTTATTGGTTAGGACATTGGTTGGGATTGGTCTAAACGTACTGGGGTCTCTTCAAAGTGCAGCTATGTCAGTTCTTACACTAGGGGGAATTGTACATTACCTCTTTGTGATCAGCTACAAGCACTAGCTCTATGTACTTGGTCTCTGAGAGAATGTCCCTTTTACTCTGCAAAAAAAGCCAATTGTAAACATAAGACATTCGGTCCAATGTACAGTATATTGTCGACAATTCAGGGAAGTCAGTATGGTTTTTCCAGCAGTGGCAAAAACATCCGTAGTTCCAGGATAAACAAACATTTGATTGTGCTTCCAGCCCCTCTCACCCTGTGTGGGACTTGTGGTGGGACGTGGATGGGGGGTACAGGCGTATGGGACACCCCACAGCCCCCAATACTAGCCCTCTCCAGAGGTCTGGTGGAGTAGAGCAGGTGCATCCCCTCGTCCTCCTCCCCTCCACTCTCCTCTGCCCCCTCCTCATCCTCGTGGTCTTCCTCAGGCTGCAGCTCAAAGCTCAGGGTGGAGTTGATGGCCACCACGCCCCTGAGGGAGTCGGGAATGAACAGGGACACACAACAGGGAGTCAAAGGTCCAAGTAAATACAATTACTTCAGGTGAGGATATTGTGCAAGGCTCTCCTACCAACCAGATTACCTTTGCTACATAAACATGACCCTAAACCGAGTATATGGCCACAAGGTCTGCCACGCGAGTAAAGAGCTTTTGAAGACAACTCTAAATAAAGGTCAAGAGGATTTTCCATGGCTTTTCACCAACTTCATTTGGATATCCCCTATGTATCCAAGCCAGCGGAACGGACCCCAGATTAAAACACTGGTGCTTTCTCAAATCCGGTGATGAGTATGCTTTAGGAGGTCAGAGTTCTTTCGGATTCATCTGGATTGGATTAAAGCCACCTCACGGTCGATCACTCCTCCCCACTCACGTAAACCATGACGTTACCTGTACTGCAGGTAAAGGTGAAGGGCCCTTAGTAAAGACTTCCCCTTTATAATAATAGGCTTACCATATAGTGCACCACAAAGGTTTTAACTGAGGGGCTGATTAAGTGGAAGGCCTATTAGGCTCTATTTCTTAATGGAATACCTAAAGGCATGATTACACAGTATGAATTTGTATGATCTCACTTCTATGGACACTATTCTCAAATCAAGAATGTTGACTGGGAACATTGTTCACATGCTCTTGCCTTGCTTGTGAAGTTCTGTGAAATTGTACATTTCCTTTGGATAGTGACAGAGAAGACATTCTCCTAATTTTGACAGGCTATCTTTCTGCATACCATCCTGTAGTTTTGACAGAGAGATAAAGTTTATTATTACCTGAGTCCAGAGCAGGTACTGAGAGCCACCCTGGACTGTGGGAAGCCCCTCACTGAGCCGTGATAGTAGCAGTGAGTCTAGGAGACAACAACCAGGGAGAGAGTAGTCAACATAATATAATTACATTATTATCCAAGCTCAGATGAATTACCTTGCATTTTCATAACTATCCCTATAACAATCAGAACTTTTACAACACATTACTTACGACTGTGCTCTCTAAAGAAACCCCAGTGCCATTAGGGAGGTAGTAGAAGACATTGGGGGGCTTGGGCAGGAGATCACTGCAGGGAGAGGACAGGGTTACTGTACATTCAAATCAGACTACTTCCTCTGAAGTCTGAATGTTTTATTGCTGATGATAAACCCCTTTCTGAAACTATGAAGTCTTAACTCAACGATGGCAAAGGTTGGGGCATTTCTGCGTCACAACTCCCCATCCAGATAGATAAAGCCTAGGATTAAAATATATGTAGTCTTCGGATATTTCAAAATGGATTCTATTTTGTTGGTGAACTTACTGGTTTTTCTCCAGGTCCAAAAGATAGATGCTGCCTCCAAATTGAAGACCACACTGTAGCTTGTCTGGGTGACCGTTCTGTGAATGGAAAAGAAAAATAGACATGATAATGAATGTGTACTATCCTCATAAGTCATTGGATAATTTAACTGTATTACAAAAACCCAGTTGAACACTTAATCCTAGCAACTGTTGTGCTAAAAAGGGAACAGCCCTGTGTGGCCAAATAAACCATAATTATGTTGATGCTTTTTATTGACTCAATGTTCAACTAACAATTTTCCAGCAATTACTTTTGTTAGCTGTTGTTGTTGTTATTGTAATCGCTCAATGTTGCAACATGGTGTACTCATGGTTAGCACGTGATGAGTGCCTTAATGAGCGAATGCAGCCAAGAGCAGCTTGAAGTGGCAAGTGGGGAAAAGTGACAATCTTCTTACTGAAACAGCAGTAACATAAAGTACCACCATGTGGTCTTTCTTATTAACCCAGTGAAGGTTAAAGGATTGAGGCTTAGGAGGTTTATCTACTAATTAGTTCATAAAGAACATGTTATGTACACAATGACCTATGTCCTTTAGAGGCTGATGGACAACATTTCAGATGTAGTAGATAGGATGAGAGCTCCAGACCCATCTCCGCACTAAAGTTCCATTATTACGCAACGCTCAAATCGGATAATACTATATACTATTAATCCCGTCAGCCGATCAATAGTCATCCCATCAAACCACTCAGTAGACATGACATGAGATGGTGTGATTCAAGTTAAACTTAGTCTATGGCTGCAGCCTCCCCTTAGCGCTACCTGCCAACGCTTACACCTGCATGCTCTCGAAAATAAACCCAGTCTCTAAACGCGTGCAGCATCCAGTCCTTGATTGGCACTGGCACCGAAGCACAATACTAGAGCCCAAATGAGATGAATTAGTGTACAGACTGTCAGCCAGGGTTACCCCTCATAGGCACTAAGCACCAGGCTATAAAAAGTTTTTGCACGTTTTTCCTCAACCAATGCTGAGGCGGCGGCGGGTAAATTGCGTCCTCTCCCTCTTTTTATGTCCGTTTCCCCTGCGCATCGATCTCATTACACAGTCGTTCCCCCCAGCGGGAAGAGAACTAACCTGGCTCCCCTCTGAACACCCTCTCTCTTCCTGTCATTCTATCGCTTTCTAGCCTGTTTAGCGGCTCCACCTTTGAAGACCTTGAGTGAAACCCTTCCTGTTGGAGCTTCCCTCCTTCCCCAACGCAGAGGGCTACTTCCGCGCTTTCTCCTCTCCAGATAACTGACAGGAATTGCAGAGGATCAGGCTTGGAAATGGGACCATAACTAGGAGCACAGGCAGTAAGGTCATAGGGTGGTGACTAGGGCTGCAAAGGGTCGGAAACTTTCCGGTAAATGTCCAGAATTTTCCCATGGGAGTTTAAGCAACATTTTGGGAATTTTGCTTAAACTCATCAAAAAAGTTAGCTTATAACAGTGAACCTTTTTTGTGGGATACGCATAAGGCAATTCTAGGTCTTGTGGCATATTTTGGTTAAACTATTCCCAATTCAATGGAATTGCACCCCTCTGCATGCACAGTGCATTCTTACATCACATGTGCAGTGCACTCTTCCGTCACATGGTCTTGCACACTAATGAGATGCTATTGAGCCCACACTACTACACTGTCTGAGCCAAGGACTACATGCTTTCTGGTAAGTTTTGATTACAATACTGGGTGGGGTGAATATATTTTATATGATATACATGATTTTTTGTTAACTAGTAAACAGTAGCCTACAGCAAAGTGTGTTTAAATAATTTCTAACTTGTTAACTATTTCTGCTAGTTAGTTTTTGCTACCATGTGGGTTTTAGCTTGATTGAGCCTGCTAACTGTGTTAATTCACCTGTTCCATACATGTTTAATTAACACATTTATCTTACAAAGGAGTTGTTTAATCTAACTGCTTAACTATTTATCTGTACATGGAATTGTATTTGTTTTTTTTACAAATTATTTTCTCATCTTTACAGGAAAATGCTACGGGCACTATCTGATGTGTGGAGACATTTCACTGCAGCTAATGTAGAAGGAAAAGCTGTGTACATTTGCAAATCATATGTGAAGAACGCAACAAAGATGCAGAATCATCTGGTGTATAAAAGTGCATAAAATTCCCTCAGCGCTCACAACAAGCAACCTCTGACATAAGTCCCTCTACTTCTATTTGAGGTGAAAATGATCAAATCAGACACCTTATCAATAGCAACAGCTCATGGTCCTCCTGGAATCAGAAGTTTTTTTTACTCAATGGAGGAACGTAGTCAGAGAAATTCTGATTAATGTCTTGCTCGAGCGGTGTATGCAACTGGTTCACCTCTAATGCTCACATGCAATATGTATTGGAAGAGGTCTCTGAATGTTCTTCGCCCAGCATACACCCCTCCAACCAGACATGCTTTATCTACTAATTTGCTGGTTGCAATCTCTGATGGGTGGTTGAATGTTTGTGGGCAAGGAATAATTAACTACATCATCTCCACCCTTCAACCAGTATTCTACAAGAGCACAGACACAAGGGACAGACACACCGGTCCCCACATCAATGACCTTGGACCACAGAAGGTATTTGCACTGGTGACAGACAATGCTGCGAACATGAAGGCAGCTTGGTCTAAAGTGGAGGAGTCCTACCCTCACATTACACCCATTGGATGTGCTGCTCATGCATTGAATCTGCTCCTCAAGGACATCATGACACTGAAAACAATGGATACACTCTACAAGAGAGCCAAGGAAATTATTAGGTTATAGCAGCAATCAACCTCAGCTATCAAAGTGTGAAGAATAAGAGCTCCACTTTGAAGCTGCCCAGCAACACCCGTTGGGGTGGAGTAGTCATCATGTTTGACAGTCTCCTGGAGGGGAAGGAGTCTCTCCAAGAAACTGCCATATCACAGTCTGCCGATATGGACAGCTCCACCAAGAGGATCCTCCTGGATGATTTATTTTGTGAGAGAGTGGTAAGAGAGTGGTGCCCAATTCACTGTTGCTCCAAGCATAGGAAACTGCAGTTCTGAAATAAGCGTGAAGACTTCTGCCTGAAGCCCATACACGCCGCAGCGTACATGTTGGACCCCAAGTATGCTGGCAAGAGCATCCTGGTACAGAGATCAACAAGGCCTATGGTGTCATCACTACCGTGTCTCGCCACCTTGGCCTGGATAAGGGCAAGGTTCTTGGCAGTCTGGCGAAGTACACTTCCAAGCAAGGGCTTTGGGATGGAGATGCAATATGGCAGTTGTACATTTTACAGATGTATGATGAAAGCGTTTTTGGAAGTTGCGATGGATCATTAGGGATCATTCAATATTCAGTTTATTTTATTGTTCAGTGAAATCCTCCCATGTGAAGTCAACTAATTTAATTAAAGTTCAATTTATAACTAAATAGTTATTTTTATTTCTATTGGAAGGATTTAAATCATTTGCAATTATGTGTATATTTATGATAAGGTAAAAGGTTTATGTTTCTGTCTCCATATAATATGGTAAATATATCCAATGCAAAATATATCTACATTTAAATGGTATTAATATTCATTTGCATATATTTCCGTTAATTCCCATATATTCCCACGGAAAGTTTCCACCTCTGAATATTCCCCAAAATGTGCAACCCTAGTGGTGACAGTAAGCCAGAGAGGTCTGTTCAGTTCCAAGTAGAAGTTAGTGACTGAGGAACCAGAGAGACTACCTTGTGTGGACCGGCGAAATCCTTCTGGATAATGTCATTGCCGGGTACCCAAGTCCAATAACAACTTACACCCAATTCACTCTGAAGCATTCTACTGTCCAGAGTCCCATAAATACTTTAAAAACATCATGGTTCATATGACACCCACAACTATGTCCCTGTACCATAGGCTCTAATAGGCTCTTAGTAATAACATAACTATTCACACTGGAACCCAGCATTCTCCAGTCATTGGATATGTAAAACATTTAAATGGTTCCACATCCAAAAATATCATAATCTAAGAAGAAGTAGAAGCTGATAATCGAGGGGGATTTCCAATACATTTGAATGAAAACACAACTCTGGTCTATTTGTAGTTTCTATAATCTTCATTATAATCAGAGGGCTTTGGCGAGGTCATTCACCACAGTATGTAAGGAGAGTGTGACTGAGTTATGCTGGGTGGGTCTGTGTTTTTGTACCGAGAGAGTCCAATGGGTGACCAACAAAGACTCCAGGCACATTGGGTGGAGATCTGGCTACACACTACAATGCAAAAAAAACAGTAATGTCAGCTACGCGACCAAAGAGAAGAAAAAAGCAGGGAGAGAAAGAGATGCACACACTCTCACAAACATATGCAGCTTTTGGCCAGCTGCCCTGGATTGTGGTTTTGGGGTGAGAGGTCAGAGTAGAAACAAGGCTCCTTCCAGAGCAGAGCAGAGCTACATCTGTCCAGGGTTCTAGTGGAGGATCACACGCAAACATCTGCAGCTCAGCCAAGAAACACCCACCCACCCGACAACCATGTCCACTCCATCCCTGCTGCCATTACCTCTCCTTCCCCCACTCTCTCTACCTTCACCCTCTCCTCCTCTTATTTGCCCCCTCTCCTTCTATCCCTCAGTGAGGTAAAGTCCCAGGCTGTGATCTCCTGCCAGTAACAAGATGAGCTCACCGCCACATGAATGCTGGGTGGACCTGGGTGGGGTCCAATCAGACCCAGAGTTGCTTGTGACCTACAGCAGAAGAAAGAAACCAGGGAGGAGGAGAGGGGAAAAGGGGCGGAGGGGGTGTAACGGAGGAAGGGAGAGGGGGAGGGACAGGGCGAGTCATGATTCCTTTCCAGCTCTCTGAGCTCAACGGAAGAGTGCTAAGGAGGGAAATACAAATCAGTCAGCTTCTGGGATGTCTGTATGTCTTCCTCATTCCCTGTAGTGCTTCTCTGTTATTTAGTCTGACCCAGAGCAGCCCTGGATCCTGTTTATGGACCAAGTCTGGACATGTCAGTGGAGTATGCCTGTCCACTATCTGGGGGAAAGCTCTGGGTTAGTTCATGACTTGTGTATCTCTTTGCATTACAGTAACAGCCAAGTGAATTAATGTACAATGGACAACAGGAGTGTCGCATTCAACTCCAGTCCCAAAGGGAAGTTGGTGTTTGCTGGCTCTTCTCTTCTCTAGCACTTGACTGATTAATATTGATGGACCAGAGTCAACACTTCCTGGTTTATAGATGTTCAACAGACACTGGTATGAAGGGAAGAGTGAAAACCACTTCACTGGAACTCATGTCTGCCTCTGACTGTTTCTGCTGTGTGTAGATATCCAGAACTTACCTCACCAATAGGAAAAGAAGTAGCCTGCCTACTGGCATTACCTTCACTTGGGCTCAGAGAAGTACTCAGTTATTTGAAATACTTTTGGGGTACAATTAATGATCTGGTTATATAAACAGGTCCCCTGGTTGGGGATTAGACCATTCTTAAACCGGCTCAATCCACCACACATAAAGACTCAGTCTTACCATGCTTTTGGTGTAAGAAAATAATACCTCCTCCTGCGGTGGCAGAAATGCTTACTGTCAACACACAGCGATAAGGCTCTGAATTAGCTAAGATCCTCTCCTAAAGCTGTATTAAGGTGAAGCTCCCTGCTGCACGCCTTACACACCAGAGCTCCCTATGTGTGTGTGTGTGTGTGTGTGTGTGTGTGTGTGTGTGTGTGTGTGTGTGTGTGTCACTCACAAATCCATTCATAGCCAAGTTGGTTATGGGACTGAACTTAGAATCCTCATCAAACACAGTGTGGAGGCAAATAATAGCAGGCACCAGAGAGGCGAGCACTGAGCAGCACAACACAACTCTACAAGGGTTACAGCAATGTGGCAACTATCTAAAAGTTTGTTTCTATTCATGGTTCAATGTTGACAGAAGCTATTTGGGCCAAGTCAAGTGCCTCTCCAAAGAGGACAAGTCACCTGCTCCACCATAACAAAAGAAACTAACACTGTGGTCACTGGCATGTTGTTCATCTTCTATATTATGTAACTCACATATAATCAAATCGGAGATCATTATTGGGCTGGGAGTTAAATGCATTTCATCAAAAGAAAAATCGTAGTTATTTCGAACTAACTAAAATAAGCATGTGTATTTGTAACATGGTAGTGATATGCAAAGAATATACCCTCAGATATGCCTAGAGAGAACATTTCCGATCATCTTACCTATAGCCAATTATGATCTTTGCAAGACAAAGATCTACACTTAACATGATGAAGTTGCACACTATCATGGGTCATTACATTCAAGTAAGTGCACTCATATCAAGTGGTGAATTTAAATACCTTTAACTTAGAGTTATTTAGAGCATTTGGCTTGGGTTGGAGAGATCTTTATCACTTGAATACCCTGGACTGGGAAATGGAACATTCCAGGAATTACATTTTTCAGGGGATAGGTGGGTGTTGATGAGGGTGGACGGACCAAATTTGTATCACATATGCAGCCATACAGTCACACCCCTCCCATATTGCACCATCCCCCACCTTTCCTCTAATTTCTGACAATCTAAAAACAAGTCCCGGTTGCCATGGTTACACATTGCTTGTATTTTCAGTAAGTATGTGAATCACTGGTGTTATGTTTGTCAGCATGATCAATAGGCTGTGGGTGCAGAAACCTCAGCACAAGTGAAAAAACGACAACACATTCATCAATGACTGCAGTGATTCAGACGATAAACTACACAATAATGTAGGAATTATGAGTGACTCTCCGCTGAGTCTTAACACAATTGAGTGGGCCTCATTGGCTATTTGTATGACAGTGCAGTGCCCTGGTTGGTTTTGAAACCAGTAAACAAACATCTGGGTGCCTGATGGAGACTGTTTTTCCAATGGGATTCAACCTTCAGAAACATTTCGATCCAGTAGCTGGCTTAAAAAGTGAATGTGCAAAAACAAATCCCTGTCTTATTCTGTACTTTACTCTGCTGTCTGGCTTCCTTTTTTGTGCTAATATAACAGAGGAAGGAAGTAGGCGCCTTGACATATTTTACAGAGAGCTTCCTGAATAAAAACTATGATCTGAAGAAGGTGGGGGGGAGGAGACTGGGATACTTTAAGGGGACGGACACTTCCTGTGCAGCTGACATGAGGTCTGAAATCATATCCTGAAGAATTCCCCCATATCACTCACTCCACCCAGAGAGGAGAACATCGTAGCATGGACGACCTTCGAATGAAAAAAAACGTGAGCCGCACATTGGAATAATCAGGTGTGGGTTTGATGTTAGTTTGAGATATAAAACTGCAGTTTAAAATTAGAGTTCCTATGGGAACTGTAGAAATAGAATGCCTATTAACCTCTGACACTATCTAAAAAAGTAAAGGCCAGTGCTCTGGGATCACTGAATGAAGAATGGTAACATGTAAGCATGGAACTAGAAAGCACGTAATGGAAGCAGGACCAGAGCAATATAATGTATGTGTATGGCGAGGTGCAGAACGATACTCTCTCACACACATTCTCTTGATGTCTGTAGTCTCACCTGCAAGGCCTCACTCAGACTTCTCTTGTGTCCGTCCACTACCACAAAGGGCCTGGTCCTCTCCAGTGGCTTGCCGTGCCTACTACCATGGCGGTGCTCTGGACCTGGGGACAGGGAGAAATATTTTCTTATGTCCTTTGAGGCGCTATATTCAGATTAATAAATATCAGATTGATACTCTAACATCAGGGGATGGAGAAACTATTTTATTAGTGCTAGCAGTGACCCTAAAAGCTAAATTCTCAGCTAAAGGCAACACATTATCCAGCCCCAGAAGTCAGTAAACCCCCTTCCCCATGAGGCAATGCTAACGCTCAGATGAAGTCAGCCATATCCCAGACAGATGTCCCTTAGTAGTAAGGAAAAACTAACGTGGTATACAGGCTTAGAGTAGGAAATGCAGGAAACCTACAATTTTCATTAAATGGTTTCAATATGCCAGGAAAAAAGCTCAGCATCACAATCTAAACCAAGCACGGACAATTCAAGTGAATTGCACTAACCAATCAGTGATGCCTGATGTGCTTTCTCCTTCTCTGCCGGCATACATTCTGACCCCATATTTCGCACACATAAAACAGACACAACTGCATTAAACTTCAGTACAAGAGTTAATGTGCCCCCTGTCCATTCCTTGTACAGCAGAGCCTGTAGTAGGCTAGTTGTAGATGACTGGCTGACTGGAAGGTGTCCCGAGGACTAAAAAGCAGCAGACCACCTCCCAGTGCCCATTTTACAATAGCCTACCAATGTACACTGAACAAAAATATAAAAACGCAACCTGTAAAGTGTTTGTCCCATGTTTCATGAGCTGAAATAAAAGATTCAATTTTCCATATGCAGAAAATGCTTACTGCTCTCAAAATAAAAGGCCACTCTAAAATGTGCCGTTTTGTCACACAACACAATGCCACAGATGTCTCAAGTTGAGGGAGCGTGCAACTGGCATGCTGACTGCAGGAATGTCCACCAGAGCTGTTGCCAGAAAATGGTGTTAATTTCTCTACCATAAGCCACCTCCAACATCATTTTAGAGAATTTGCCCCTACTGGGACTTGAACATGTGTTCAGCGACTGTCAAGCCAACAACTTAACAGTTAAGTGAAAAGGTCAGGACCTCTTCACAAGGTCACTAGGTGTTGGGCTTGACAGTCACTGGGCCAGGGTTCGAGTCCCAGTCGGCCCTACACGCAAATTCACTTATAAGTAAAGGTATCAGATAAACAATTGTAATTGGCATGCATGCTAGGCTCCAGTATAGAGAGAGGTTTAACTGACTGTAGGATAAGCCTACAATTCAGGGTAATTTTGGGTGAATTAGAGTGCCCAGGCAAGGACTTAAATTACCTTTTAATGACAGTTCCATTGAAGTTGCTTAGGCTAAACAAGGGATACTACAAATACCTACTTTTAAGTGAAGAGTGAGACAGCTTCTCTTGTGGCTTCTCCATCTCGGTCTTATTTGAGTTCAAATTATTTTCCGCCTGTTGATGTTCCTGCGAGTCGGCACCGTCCAGTATTTCTAAACGGCTACTAGGTAACGTATTTGATTGAGTACCGCGAAATGTTACAGTCCCGAGTAGCACCAACGTTACCAGAGCTCGAGATAGAAACATTGTTGCGCAGTGACATTGGCTCGTGTCCATCACGTAAAAGGTGTAAAACAAGGCATTCAGAAAACGGAGAAAGGCAACAGGTTCTGTCGGAGGCAACTATATGGCTACCTCAATTTGCCTACAGGTGCAAATTTCAAGCGAAATGTCTACGATATGCATCCACAAAGGCACGCGCAGAGCAGAAGTGTTGCAATGGGCCAGTCAATCGAACGTGTAACTTTATTTCATGAGGCTTCATTCACCTGCGCCATTAGCCCACACCGTTATGTCCTATAACAAGCCTATAAACAAGTCCGGCCCGCTGTCCGTAGCTTCTGGCTGCAGTTATCGCAGGGTCATATTTCCAGTACCGTTACCATCACACACAGAGCTACTACAGCATATGTCCCTTCCGTAGCGGAGCTAGGCCCACTGATGTCGTTAAACTCCCCCAAATGCTATCCAGAATATCTTTATTCCTTAGAGGCAGACAGCTTCGCACTTGCAAGTCATTTGGGCACAAGACTGAGAGTGTTTTTAGAGCGATGGTGTAATCGCATTTCAACCCCCGTACGAGGCGGGATTTTCTCTTGGGATTTAACTCTTTACTGCCTGAATCGTTCTGCGGTCACATTCTTTCAATTTTCAGCATTGCTAAATAACTGCAATCTGCTAAAACCTCTGGATAAACAGATGTTAGTTAGTTACAGTACGTCTAGTCGATTATAAAACGTTGGACAGGAATTCAAGGAAAAAACAAAAAAAAACATGTCTGCATCATTGTAGGTCCTCAAGAACACAGTGGCTTCCATCATTCTTAAATGGAATAAGTTTGGAACCACCAAAACCCTTCCTAGAGCTGGCCGCCCAGGCCAAACTGAGCAATCGGGGGAGAAGGACCTTGGTCAGAGAGGTGACCAAGAACCTGATGGTCACTCTGACAGAGCTCTAGAGTTCCTCTGTGGATATGGGAAAACCTTCCAGAAGGACAACCATCTCTGCAGCACTCCACCAATCAGGCTTTTATAGTTTATAGTAGCCCGCTTGGAGTTTGCCAAAAGGCACCTAAAGACTCTCAGACCATGAGAAACAAGATTCTCTGGTCTGATGAAACCAAGATTCAACTCTTTGGCCTGAATGCCAAGCGTCACGTTTGGAGGAAACCTGTCACCTTCCCTACAGTGAAGCATGGTGGTAGCAGCATCATGCTGTGGGGATGTTTTTCAGCGGCAGAGACTGGGAGACATGAAAATAGTTGTGCAGCAATGCTCCCCGTCCAACCTGACAGAGCTTGAGAGTATCTGCAGAGAAGAATGGGAGAAACTCTCCAAATACAGGTGTGCCAAGCTTGTAGCGTCATACCCAAGAAGACTCGATGCTGTAAACGCTGCCAAAGTTGCTTCAACAAAGTACTAAGGGGTCTGAATACTTATGTAAATGTTATTTCATTTTTTTATTTTTATTTTAAATACATTTGTAAACATTGCCTAGTTAGTTAGCCTCTCCAGTCTGGACAACACACCAGACAACACCTGAGCGGGAGAGAGTGGAGGTGAAGGTTAGAAAAGTGGGAGGAAGAGAGAGAGTGGGATGGGGAGGAGCTAGTACAATAGGTAGAAGGGGCAGTGTTAAATAACACGACATATGCCCTAATTAGATCATTGGGCATGGAATGAAAAGCATTAGTGAAGAAGACAGAACAGAGGATAATGTAACAGCAGACCGGATGGAGAGAGAGAGAGAAGGGCCCAGGAAGGAGTGGGAGGGAGGCTGCTTCCCAAAGAGTTTGCCTGTGTGTTTGTTTAGATTTGTCTTGGAGATCCTTCCCAGAAAAGAGTGAGCCCATTTGACTTCAAAATTAAAAGGCACTGTCATTCTGTCATGAGTTCTCAGAGTTCATCCAAGAGCCATCCCATCAACTAAATCAGGAAATAGAAGGGTTCAAAGGCCTTTAGGAAAATAAAGATGGTTAAACTCTGCTTAATGAGAGAGTAGTTAAATACACACAGTACGCACCATTTTCTCTCCAGTTCCTAGCTGCATGAGTCGTGTGCGTTGCCTTTTGGTGTATGAGATGCGCCTCTGGATCTGCAGGTTATTAAAAGGAATAGAGCGTGCCTCTTCTTCCGCTAACGGACAGGCAGCCACAGCAAAGGGTGGACAGACAGAAATGGGTCAGATAAATTACAATGGGCAAAGGGATAGTGCAGTGTGTACAACAGTACGGCCACAGACAGACAAGATATAGAGAAGTCAAGACGAGAGACAAGACATGGAATAGTAAGATATCAGTTGAGTGAGATATTTGAATCACCCTGACCATGGGTACTAGACTTCACCACTGCTGTAGGAATACTCAATACTGTCCATCATGATTCTGGAGCGCTGAACTTCCAAGGCCAGTTGGATTAGTCTGTGCACTTTCACCATGTTGCACTTCTCTCCCACATGCTGAATATGCAGCAGGTTAATTTAGCTTGATCTCTGAAACTAATCCCCTTCAGAGAGCATAAGGAGGAATAATAACAGTGATGATAATTCATCTGATTTAGTACTAAAAGTGAAACCCACAGAGGGTGACGCCAGTCTCTCCCCTCACTGTAGTTTCTCTATTGGTGCTTTCACGCTGGCATTTAACCCTTAGCCAATCCAGGCAGCAGGACTATTCAATTAGTTTTTGTTTCTACTTGATCTATCATTGCACTCACCTCATCTGGTGTCCCAGGTCTGAACCAGTCCCTGATTAGAGCAGAATGAAAACCAGAAGTGTATCAGACCTCAAGGGCCAGATTTCACACATGCATTTTCAACCCGGGCCAGAACTTGAAATGCCTTTGAAATGCTCTGCCTGGGGTGGAAACGCCAGCATGAAAAATGTCTGTATCCCGCTTTCCCTCCGTTAATCTCTTACCCTCTAATTATATATTTATAGATATACACACACATATATAAAATACACACACATACAAGTCAGTTAAGAACAAATTCTTATTTACAATATCGGCCTACACCGGCCAAACTCGGACGATGCTGGGCCGATTGTGCTCCACTTTATGGCTGGTTGGGATAAGAGTCTGGATTTGAACCAGGTTGTCTGTAGTGACTCCTATTTAGAAGATAGATAAGATAGATACTTTATTGATCCCAGAGGGGGAAATTTCTTTGTCAAGCAGCTACAACAAAACACAGGGCAGGTGCAAAATGCCACAACGAAAGTACACAAAAGACAGATACACGGTACATGGTACATAGAGCGGCAGTATGAAAAAGTCTAGAAATACAAGATATCTGGAGTGCAAAAAAAAGCTATAAAAAGACATTGCATAGTATGGGTGGTTGGCCGAATATGTACACTATACATTGGTGGATGTTGGATGGTTAACTATACTATACAGGTCGATGGCAGAGAAATACTTCAGTAGCTAAAAATGCGTATGATATGAGCGAGGGTAATAATAGTTTACTTAATAGACAGACTGGCTAAATGAACAGGTAAGTGAAAATTTTGCATGGTTAAATTAGCTGTACAGGTAAGTATACAGTTATATTTACAGATAAGTTAATACTTGCATGGTTACACAAATTGTACAGGTAAATGACAGGAAGAGATACTTTAATAGCTAAATGTGTGTATGATATAGCACTGAGATGCAGTGTCTTAGACCACTGCGCCACCTGGCATACATACACTTTGTGCAGTACTGTAGGTAGGGCTTCAGTATGAGTAAAATACGTAGTGTCTAATGCTATTAAAGTAAGCTGCTCTCAGCTAAGCACTGCTTTACTCGACACACACGAGCCAGTGCATTTCTTACAGTATTGGGGGGAAAAAGGGCCACATTTGACTCTGTGTACACATGGTGCTAAAGCCTATTGAATACATTGAAATATACCTCAACCAGCAATGGTGCACAAGTTTGCATGAACAATTACATCTATTACGTCTGGATTAGGCAAGGTTTCTTCTTTTAGTCACGCTATATGTACATGTTTATGGAGAACGTGCATCTTATAAGCCTAGAGATTCCTGGACTTGATTTTGGTGTTCATTTCATTAAACCCCCCGTTGCTTCACTTGGAACAATTAAGGTAAATTAGACCAAAAACAAGAATGTGCACAACTGGCCTTAACGAGGTAGCTCCGCTTTGCTGTTGATTTACACACGAATATTGTGTATGATGTAAATGAAGTCAAAGCCTTCTCCTGAACAATGATTTGTTTTATTCCCATTTATACTCCGCAGTCGACTCAGTAGCTACTCCAATTACCTGGGAGATATCCGTAAACCATCTATAAGAACTCCGGGGAAATCCACCAATTGTGATATCCAGATCGACTGTAAATACTAACCGTATAAGGAGCGTTTCTACTTCGTGGGACAATGTATTCTTTGTTTATTTGGATGGAGATCGACCGACAGGAGCCTACTGTCTGTTCAAACCTTCCCTGTGCCTATTCCACCAGGGATTTTTAAAAAAGGAGAGGAATAATACGTTAGTCAGCGTTTAGAACATTACATAGTCTGGGCCCAATGACAACATGTCTATGTGCATGCTGTGTAGAGGCTACCAGAGTTAATGTAGCTACTACTGATGTTTCGATCACAGTTGGTGTCTTCCCCGGGCTTGATACATTGCATAAAGTATATTTCTAAAGGTCATAATATGTTTGTTTTTCATTACTATTCTGAACTAAAATATAAAACGCAACATGTAAAGTGTCGGTCCCATATTTCACGAGCTGAAATAAAAGATCCCAGAAATGTTCCATACGCACAAAAAGCTGATTTATCTCAAATTGAGCACACATTTGTTTACATCCCTGTTAGTGAGCATTTCCACTTTGCCAAGATAACGAGTGGATACAACATTTGTAATGTTGTATCCACTCGTTTAGAACAAGCTGGAAGAGGGAAGAATTCCATCTTGGTGACCTCATAATGAAACATAGTTCTGTGGAGGCCTGCTACAAGAACAATGACAATTCCCTAGTGACAGACTTAGAAATAAGAAAACAAATCTTATGTCTATGGTGACAGCATAGCATACATGGTCTTCTTCAAAGGTTCCTGCAAAGAGACCAAGCAGCCATGGAGTTTTTGAGGGGGGTGCTCAAGCGGTAAGGAAATAAATGGTACAAATTGACATTATTGAGATGCATAGGCCTACTACATAATGTTGTCATTGGAGAGTTTAGCCTTAATATCGAACCTTTTTGACAGGGTTCCTGGATTTCCAAGGCGTCGTCCACGAATCAAGACCAAACCTTTCCGTGATCCTCATCTGCGTGGGCTCGTGCGGAGTTTGGGCGGGTTTTTGTTTGGCCTATTCCTTGCCTCTGTGTACGGGATGACTGCACTGTTCGTACAGAACCAAGGACTGTGGTACTGCATGTATACCACGATCGCCATAGCTTTCCTCACTGCATTTGGCATGGGCCTCTCCATCCACGTGCGAGCAAATGTAATGCTCATGATGCCAATGCTGTGTTCAAGTGAGTAGCCTACATGTGAAGATTGTTTTAACCATACCCCCCAAAATTGCCTCCATCATGTGCATCGAAATGCACCAAGTTACCCAGTCAAATCAACACTTTGGCAACATTTAGACAGGTAGCCCAATTCAGAATTTTTTTCTTCCACTAATTGGTCTTTTGACCAATCAGATCAGTTCTGAAAAAGATCTGCTGTGAAAAGATTTCTCAAAATACCAATCAGTGGGGGGAAAAAAATCATAATTGGGCTGCCTGTCTAAACGCAGTCATTCAAACAGAGCAAGACTGAAATGAGATTGCTGAAAACTAGATATATTGTTTCCCAGGCTGGTGTAGACCACCATTTTTTACCAAACAGGTGGAGGTGCTTCCTCTTCATAGCCTACCTGCAACCAATTAGAGCACACAAACAATTAATTCAAACGGCCCAATAAGCTCAAAGTTCCAAAGTCACATGCTTACCGTGGTGTTATGGTACTGATGATTTGTCTTCCACAGATTGTTTGTTTACATTTCTTCCATTGTGGCTAGATCGAGTAGGCATACAGCTCTATCTAGTGGTCGCGTTGGGGAGAACAATTGTTGACAACTAGCATTGTAGCTAAACCTAACTCTAATCCTTTTCCTAACCTTAACCTCATTCTCCTAACCTGTAACATTAATTTACCTAACCTGCTGCATTAGTTCACCTAACCTGCCACACTAATTCACCTAACCTGCCACGTTAGTTATACTAACCTTCTATGTAAACAAACCATCTGTGGTGACAAATCATCAGTATTACCACATCGGGAATTAACCTTTGTTTTGTTGTAGTCCACCAGAAAACCCCAGAGAAGAAGAACATGAGGCACATGCACCTCCAACCTGTTTACATCTTTCCCTGCTTTGAAAATAAACATTTACTAGAAATAAAACACTACGTAGGCAATCTTTCATAGAGGAGTCGCGAACAGCTGGCGATGCCTCCACATTTCCTAGTAGCTAACCCAATGGCTCAGTTAGTTTTGACATGCCAGAAGGGCTGGTCCATATTCTGTCTAGTGGGCCTGTCTAACTTGTTTTTTTTTGTGTAAAATGATCATGATCTGGCTTCTAATGAGAGCCTTGAGGAAAAATATGGGCTAGTGTGTTAGAAATGCCAGGACCGATTACTGGTCCCAGTCTGCCCCTGAGTTGACAAAAGCAGTGCAGAGATGGAAGATCTCTAGGTAACTTATGTTTGAATTGACAGTAAAATAAAGTAGAGTTCTTCATCCCGGTACTGGAACAAATGAACAGTTGAAACAGTTATTCAATACAATGCATCGAAGCCAATTGTCAATGCTATTTGTGATACAGTTTGCTGATTTCCCATGGTCACCCATCATGAATGGTTCTTGGCCCCCCCTTGGCCACCCCAGAAAAAAATCTGAGAAACGCTGCTGGGTGGAAGGAATGTCCTACAAAGCATTACCCAGTAGGCCAACTTGTTCTAGGCACCACTAACACACCTTTTTATGAATTTCCTCACAGTGAAGGGCAAGAACTTCCTTCTATTCCTCATCTTCTCCATGTTGGTCCAGGGCCCTATGACCAACACCCTGGAGAACTTTGACCGTGCAGCCGACAGTGTGGTGTGTGGGGCCGAACTGGCCATGAACCAGACCCAGCAGCTGATGGAGCGAGTGGCAACACCTCTTCTCTGTGAGTCCAGCTTTTCCATAAAATCACACAACACAGCTGTAATTACAGTCATTACACATGGTGTCTCAAATAGTTCACACTAGCTTTGTTTTCTCCTTGGTCATTGAACTGGAAGGACATGACAGGTGCAATCAAGATGGTGGATGACTCTTTCTACAATGCAATTTCTACACAGTCTATCTGAGTGTTCTGCAGTGTCACACACCCTTATAAGCTCCTAATGTCCACTTGTTGCAGCTGTGCTGGGTAAGATCAAAGAGATCACCAAAAACGCCCACTCTGTGGCTGGGAGGGTACAGAACTTGATCAAGGCCCTGACCGAGTCTCTCCGCCATGTAGGTACGTCGGTGGGCCATACTTATTCTAGCGCTGTCATGATTTGAAGACACTGTTAGTACAGTTACTGTATCTAACAGTTTAACTTTCCAAATGAACCCTTCCATTGATTTCTGTGCCCTCTGCCCCGTTACAGCTCGTTCCCTGAGAAACGTGTTACACTTCCTGGTCGGCATTGGCGAGGTGTGTAATGACAAACTGGGCACCCCTTATAAGAAGTGTAACAAGCTGTTTGATGATGCCCGTGATGACTGCATGGAGCTTCTGTCCGTGTTCAACTTCCTTTGTCACGTTGTGGATGGGTTCCGCCCCCTCTGTGGTCTCGCTCAAGGTTGGTTGACATGTTGTTCCATCGTATAGTAGAATCACTATCCTCACTCACCCTTACTTCCCTCAGCTGTCAGTAGTAGAGGAACGGTAGCTGTTTGTCATAGTGTCAGAGGAATAAATTATTGTCCACAAAGAAGCAGGTTTGAAACCTGACAGGCTTTAGCACATATACAGCTCTATAAATAGTGCAAAGGAAATATGAAAAGGACATCAATCACTGTGGAAGGTGTCTGTTGTTTAAAAATAAGAAAAGCTATGGAAGTATTAGGTTATCATATCTGTATTGTCATTGTCGCGGTCTTAACTCAAGGTTTCTCTTAAAGACGCATTTTGATGGACAACTTTATTAGGACCTTGCCTCCTAACCATTACATATTTTATCTGAGATGTTTGTTCTGTTTTTAAGTCATTCCCAGCTAGCACATTTGGTTCCTTAGAAGTTTTGGGAACTTACTTTTTTCGGTTACCCAGTGGTTGTGGGAACGAAGCCATAAGTTTCCTTACCATTAAGGCTGAAAGTTTTCTAAACGTTCTGAGAATAGAAGTGAATATTTCGCCTGTTCTGGGAACTTACATTTTCAGGTTGCAGGGAAAGTTTTCCTATGGTTACCTGAAAGTTTTCTGGGAGGTTTTATTAACGTTCTGTGAATGGAAATTATAGGTTATTTGAAGGTAACTAAATAACGTTCTGAGAACATGTTTCAATAAGACTTTTAATAACACTGCTAGCTTAGGTTTACTGTTTTGAACCCCAAGCATAGATAGGACACATGGAAATTAATTTGCTTAGAATGAATGAATGAATCATGCAAACACATTTGTTTTTTATTGTGGCATGGTGTCAGTGAGATTCAAACCTATGATCTTCTGCTCTCTATCCATGGATTTAGTCCACTGCGCCACAAGGACTAGCATTCCACTAGCATTAGCATTCCATGTTTTTTTAACTAATACAAACTGTTAATTTTAGTCAATTCAAACAAACCCTATTTAGAAGGAGACAAGGACTCATTAACATCAGGTGTGGCCAACACACCTGAAAACACTTAATACAATGTTCTTTGAACGTTGCTAATGTTTTCTTGTGGTTTTTATGGAAAGTTTTCTTAATGTTCTGAGAACATGACTTTGAAATAGAACCATGAGGAAACCTGCAAAAAAAACGTTATGCTGAAGTACTGGAATTCCCACAGAAGAACATTTTTTCCTAACATTCTCTGAATGTTCTGAGAACATTACTTTAAATAGCACCATTAAGAAACCTGCAGAAAATAGAAGAATGTTGTTTCTTAATGTTCTCTGAACCATATGGTTCTCAGTGGTTTCAAATCTTTGAAACTCAGTTAAAATGTGCCCTTTTTTCGCACCCAACACTGTTTTTTTTCTTCTATTTTCATAGTAACAGTGAAAAAGTGCTGACTACAAATATGTTATCTCATGGAAAAATAGATCACCCATTGTTGTGAGGTTGACATCAGTGTGGAGGTACAACACAGCCATCCTCTCTGGCTCTCTGGTAGCTCTGCTGTGCTCTGTGTTATTCTTTAGCTGAGGAGGGCAGGGTAACTTAGGGGACAAGGCCTGGTTAAAAACCTCCAGCCCCACACCGCTCTCAGGTTTCCTCTCACATTCCCCAGGAGGAGTGCAGCAGTGAGTCACCCTCCATCCCTCTGCCTCCTCCCTCCATCCATCTGCCTCCCCTGTTTTCTTTTCAAATGAATTATTGTTTCATATCCGCCGCTGCTCTCGAGCCAGCCAGGAGCCAGCAGGGCACTGGTGACTTTTTAATCCTAACATGACCAAAGGGCCAGAGACAGGAGGAGGAGAAAGGAAAAGAAAGAAAAGATAAAACATACTTCCTGGCCCTTGGGAGACCTCGAATGCTGCTCTCAGCATAAAGTGAACGGTGACATTTCACTTTCTTGAACTATGGGTCATAAATCCTATACAATGCTGTCTTATAAACCTGACATGACACTTGGGTTTACTTCGAATGACCGTTCCCAATGGTTTTTATGAGACAATGAATGGAGCCTGTGATGCAGAGATGCATTTGTCACTTAAATTAGCTAGAGGTTATGTCATCTGTAGGTATGAGGACAGTAATTCTTTATACATCTCTCATTTCAGTTGGTCAGCTGTTTTGCATCATCCCTTCTTACATTGTTGGCCACATGAAGACAAAGATTGCTGCCCGTAAGTAAAGTGCAGAGGTACAAAAACCTTGCCCTTATAATAGTTTCTACTACTTCTCTATTCAAAGGTAGAACATTCTTCAATACCATAATTCTACTGTAGCTCCTTTCTGATGGCCACTCTAAACAGTCACAAATACACAGTAGCACATTCTTGACGCGCATATCTCTTTGCTCTCTTCTAGCAACCATAGCAGCTTTTGAGAAGATGAAGAAGGAGTTTGAGTTCAACATATCGGCCTCTATGCGTTTTGACATGAATGTGAACAGCAGTCAGTCGCTGCAGCAGGTGTCACAGGATATGATGGAGGAAGTGTCGGTGGAGCTGGGACGTTTCCAGGAAGTGATGGGGCTGCTAGCCTACATAGGCCTCTTCCTTCTGCTGCTAATGTACCTACAGTGAGTCTATATTCAATCACATAGGTCACGCAAACTAGGTTTGACAAGGAACGGTATACTCTATACCAGGTTTCCCAAACTCAATCCTGATTCAAATAACCAACTCCTCATCAAGCTTTGATTATTTGAATCAGCTGTGTAGTGCTAGGGTGTGTGTGTGTGTGTGTGTGTGTGTGTGTGTGTGTGTGTGTGTGTGTGTGTGTGTGTGTGTGTGTGTGTGTGTGTGTGTGTGTGTGTGTGTGTGTGTGTGTGTGTGTGTGTGTGTGTGTGTGTGTGTGTGTGTGTTTTAAAGGGCTGTCCTGTACAAACACAAGTATCTGCACCAGGATTACTTTGACAACACTTACATCACAGAGCAGTTTGAGGAGCTGGACCAGAGATTGGCTAGAGAGGGAAAACCCCCTGTCCTACCGCTCAGCCAGAGAGAGGCCTGCATCTACATCAGACCATGTGAGTGGAGCAGGAAGAGAGGGAATGCACAGGAAAGAGGAGAAGAAAAGATAAATGGATTGTAGGGGGGAAGCAGTGTGGGTGAGAAAATGTGTGGAGCGAAAGGATATAGAGAAAATAGAAAATGAGAGAGAACAAAAATAAAATAAAAATTTCTAGAAAGTCAGTGTACATTGTCATGCAGTGAAAACACTCACCTAACCTCCCCTCCCCCACACCCGTCTCTGTCCTCTAGTCTCAGTGTACCTGACGGCCAGGGAGCGGCGGGCGGCTGCCCTCAGCGCAGTGTCCATCCTCAGACACATAGCCACGGGATGTCTGGTGGTGGCGCTGGACCTGGTGGTCTTCTGGATGTTTGACCTGGTGCACCACCAAGCCCAGGGGGACATTGTGGCCAGAGGTGAGACAGAGTCAGGCTACAGGGAGATTGTGTCCAGTTCAGTTCAGTTCAAGGTTATTTACTGTAATAAATACATTTTAAATCCATCAGTGTGCTCACAGGTGAATGGTTAAAAACAGCAATAGACGAGAGGTATAATGCCTGCATACGTTATTGCTTCCAAAAAGTATATTTACCTGAATGAAACCAGAAACACTGCAAACAATCCAAGTCTCAAAACATGTTTGTACAGCTATTTTGTTTGTACACATGTTGTTTGGGCTACTATTTTGGACTTAGTTATTTTGGTCATAATGAACAGTTTATTTTATGAGAGAAAGTGGTGGTTCGGTGTGATGAGTAACCTTGCCTGACACCTGAAGTCCTGAACATCAGTTTACTCCATTCTATTCAATACAGTCAAGGAATTAAACTGGACATCAGTTTCCAATTAAATACTACAGTACTTAGATTATTCTAATGAAATTGGATATCAACAATATCATCCAAGACATTGTGTTCTCTTTTTGTGCTCTCTCTAGCACCCATTGTAGTGGCAGTGGAAGTAAACGGCACAGGCTATGCCTCGGACATCTTCAAGGACATAGTGGCTTCCTTTGACATTCTACAGAAGGGCAACATCACTGTTCTCAGCAAGAAGTGTCTGATGGAGCCTTCAGAGCCAGACCACTCAGGATACATGCTCATAGGTAACACATAGACTAGTAGTATTTACAATTTATTAGGATCAGCTACTCTTCCTGGGGTCCAAACAGGAATAAAACAATTACAACAGACTACATTATAAATAAAATAATACTTCAACAATATATTATTACTCTAATTACAAATGTACAGTATAACATTTACAATACTACATTAAGTAAGGGATAATCAACGAGGGCTATGCATTCTCTGTAAAATAATGAACGACATGGAAGGTGTGTTCAACAAGGCGCTAGTGGAGTGGAACTGACCTTCTATGGAGTTGCATTATTTTCTAGAGAATGCATAGCCCCTCGTTGATTATACCTTTTATACCATGGCTATAATTAAACACAGAAATGTGTTAATTTGTTTGCAGAAATGTGTTCAACGTCCATTCAAGTAGCTATCAAGTTTACTAGATAGATACAGTAGTGTCCGTGGTAACCAAACAAACAGACTTGCTAGTTTATCTAACCAAACCATCAACACTAGCTTGCTATTCTGAAAATCAAATTCAATAATACCAATACTGTGTTTAATTTGACTTATACCGTGCCCTTAAAGCCAATCAGAAAAGAATGCCATGATATAATACAATATTACATTACAATGTTTGTGTGTTAGAGTGTGTGTGTTTGTGTCTTTTCACAGTCCGTGTTATGCTGTGAGGTGTTGTTTTATATGTTTTTTATCTGATTTTACTTGATGTAGAAGAGTTCCATGTAATCATGGCTCTATTTAGTACTGTGCATTTCCCAGAGTCTGTTCTGGATTTGGGGACTGTGAAGAGACCCCTGGTGGCATGTCTTGTGGGGTATGTATGGGTGTCTGAGCTGTGTGTTTGAACAGATGGTTCGATGCTTTCAACACGTTAATACCTCTCACAAAGACCATTAGTGATGCAGTCAATCTCTACTTTGAGCCAGGAGAGATTGACATGAATGTTATTGATATTAGCCCTCTGTGTACATTTAAGGGCCAGCCGTACGCTTTATCACGGACAGACCTCTCCCCATCTAAGCTACCGTTGCATCAATATGGTTTGACCATTTCAGTTTACAATCTAAGGTTACACCAAGCAGCTTAGTCTCTTCAACTTGCTCAGCTGTTCATTACAATATTTAGATTAGGTTTAGAGCAGGGGTTCCCCAACTTCTTTGGCACACAACCCCATTTTGATATCTGAAAATTCTCACGGGACCCCACCCATGTGAGAAAAAAAAAAGTAATTAACAGCCAATGTTAACTTTTATTTGGGGCTATGGCAGTCAAATTCAAACAATTCTAACAGTATTTCTGATTGTCTTCTCAACTCACCATCACATACTTTTAACGTGGGGCAGTCAATTGCAAATTAGTCTGACATAATGTACCTAATCGCACCACCACTAATGAGATGGGTGTGCTTGATACATGTATGGTCATGGAGCGTGGTCGACCTGGATCGATATTTGGTTTTAATGCAGACGAGAGCACTGCATCCATTCTAAAACTAGCCTACCATGAGTTTTATGGTGCTTTCAAGACATACGAGTTCAAATCATGACGTCAGTGATCTTTAGGTCGGAAAGTCAGCGCTCTAGAAAGAGGCCCGAGTTCCAAATGTGGAATTCCGAGTTGAATTGCCGTTCAAAACTATTTTTCCCAGTCGGAGCTCGTTTCTTTCCGAGTTCCCAGTTGTCTTGAGCACACTGAAGTCGGAAGTCGGAGATTTCCGAGTTCCAAGTTCCCAGTTGTTATGAACACTGCATTAATGCTCAGAGGGATACAGCAGAGTATTATTCTCTTTGAGTCAGGAACCAAAACACCTCCGTAGTTGCCCGTGAATACATCGTCTGCAGTATTCGGTCACATGACCACTCGATCAGCTGTTCAATTTTTCACTTGCTGGCATGTCAACTGAGCCAGGATCACAGTCAAACAGATCAAACATTGTCATGCTCTGATCCTATATCACATCGTTTTTCGAACAGGCATGCGCGCAGTGGATGTGGATTGATGTAATTTACCATCGAAGTTACCTGCTGCAGTATACAGTATCTCCTAGTTCTGTTCTCAGCTCTTTTTCCGCCAGTTGGTGTATCATACAATGCGTCCATATGGCAGAGGTAGACACATTCATAACTAGAGTGCAGAGGCCTGCCCGCTGTCCCGTGAATGGTGGGATTTTCAATTTTTGCAAAATCCCACCATTCGATCCCATATGGAATCTGTTTTTCGTCAATATAGCTACGCAGCACATAGAACATCCCATATGCCGTTTCATACTCGGGAATCGTGATGCAGAACAATATGTCCTTCTGAATAGGACCCCCGACATGTATTGCAAACAAGTCATTACATGGGCATCTCGGCCCTCACAGCTAACATCCATTTGGAGAGCATAAACTGGGGAGTTTTTGAGTCGTTCAGTCAGTTTCCTCTTGATTGATAGAAATAGCATACATTATTTGTTTAACAGTGTTATCTGACAAAGGTATTGATGTCAGTTTCTGTGCCTCTGCCTCTCCACACATTGTTTTCAACATATCAATTCTCTGGTTGAATCTTTTTCTGGTTTAATCTTTTTAGATTTGAATAATTTTCATTTACATTTTTAAGGTTAACCAAATTACAATGGTTTTGAGATACAAAGACAATATATATATTTATATATTTCGTTTTTGGGGGGATTTTGGAAATTCTCCCACGACCCATTTTTCATATCAAGTGACCCCTAATTTGGGAGCTTATTACTAGCCACCCATTCTAAAACTGACTTAAACTCTTTTTAAGTGTTAATAAATAATAAAACAAAATCTGTCGTTCTGCCCCTGAACAAGGCAGTTAACTCACTGTTTCCCAGTAGGCCGTCATTGTAAATAAGAATTTGATCTTAACTGACTTGCCTAGTTAAATAAAGGCTACAGTGATTTCACTTGCTATGGTAGCTGACGTGTATAATGTTGAGTCATCAACGTACATGGACGCACTGGCTTTACTAAGGCTAATGGTAGGTCATTAGTCAAAATAAAAAAAGAAAGGGGCCAAGACAACTACCTTGAGGTATGCCTAACTCTACTTGGTTTATGTTAGAGAAGCATCCATTTAAGATCACCCTCTGCGTTCTGTTAGATAGGTAACTTGATCCACGATATGGCAGAGGATGTTAAGCCATAAAACATATATTTTTTTCAGCAGCAGACTATATGATCGATAATGTTGAAAACTTCACTGAAGTCTAACAAAACAGCTCCCACAATCTTCTTATTATCAATTTCTTTCAGCCAATCATCAGCCATTTGTGTCAGTGCTGTACATGTTGAGTGCCCTTCCCTATACGCATGCTGAAAGTTGGTTGTTAATTTGTTGACTAAGGTTCGGTAGCAGGATTGGTTGACTGTTTGAACCAGTAAAGGGTGCTTTGCTATTCTTGGGTAGTGGAATTACCTTAGCTTCCATCCAGGTCTGAGGGCACACACTTTCTGTAAACAAATTGACCAAAAACTTTCAGCATGCTTATAGTGAAGGACATTCAACAAGCACAGCACTTACACAAATTAATGATGATTGGCTGAAAGAAATGTAAAAAAGATTGTGGGGGCTGTTTTGTTATTCAGTGCGGCTTTTGACATTATCGATCATAGTCTGCTGCTGGAAGAACTTAAGTGTTATGGCTTTACACCCCCTGCTATATTGTGGATAAAGAGGGGACCCCTTATATTGCTTATGCCCAAGGCGTGTCAGTCACCAGATCTCAACCCAATTGAACATCTATGGGAGATTCTGGAGCATCGCCTGAGACGGTGTTTTCTATCATCAACAAAACACTAAATGATGGAATTTATTGTGGAAGAACGGTGTCTCATCCCTCCGATAGAGCTCCAGACACTACAATTTATGCCAAGGTGCATTGAAGCTGTTTTGGCTCGTGGTGGCCCAACTCCCTATTAAAACACTTTTATGTTGGTGTTTCCTTTATTTTGGCAGTTACCTGTATCTCGACCTTGGCCTACTGATATGGAGTAAATTCTACAGCGTCTCTGTAATCGACAATTTCTTTTTTGCTGTTTAACACTGACACCCAGTGGCCAAAATAACCTGTTTGCTTTGCTTCCTCTCTTATCACAGGATTCCTCTATGGACTCTCCTTGTTCATTGTGTTTGCTGGAAGCTACGTCAAGCGGTTAAGGAGGCTTGTGTGTGCCAGGTACCACCCCAAACGAGAACAGGTATGTTATGACCCAGTCACACCTTTCTCCTTATCTGTCCAGTCCCAAACCCCATCCTCTAGCCACTTGCTGATCTGAGGGAACCAGGTAGGTTTAGTAATAGATGGCTACCTTTACAGTGGGCTTAGCTGTCGCTTACACCTATCCATTTCCATTAGATCTGCAAACACTGACGAGTTAGGGGCTGTCAGTTACATAAAAACTACACTGAAATAAAATAATCCACAGATAGATTTGTTCACAATAGCCACTTCAGGTTGTGGTTTGTAACAGGCACAATAGAAGTGAAGAACTCCACATTTGGAAGAACGGACAGAAATTGAATGCTTAAAAATTGAATACAGTTTGATCACGTTCTCTTCTTGTCGTGCCAAAGGTCTCTATTAAACCAGATAAAAAAAACACAGAAGAAGATGAACATTTAGTTTTTGGTAATGGCTTTATGGCATCTAGCAACTTGTAAACAATCACCCATTCCTATAAGTGAATACTATTTTAATAGTAATGTCAAATAATACGCATCATTGGCTGTTTAGCCAATTAAATTATACGACTGTTGCCTCCCGTTTTATGTTTATATGTTAATAACGTTTGTTTTTTATTATAATTATTAGGTGGAGGTCGCTAGCTACAATGGTATCTTCAACCTAGCCTAGCTTTTAGCTAGCTGCTCTGCAGTGCAAGCTAGCTTTGCTTGCTATAAATAATAGAAACAAGGAAAAAGTAACTAAATAAAATGTGTTTTATTATCACCTGTAACAATATATTTATTCTGTCTTGAAGGAAAAAGTCAGATTTTGCAATCTCTGACGAGAGACAGGCTGTACTCCATCTTGCATTAAAAACACTACACTTGTCTGTTCAGTAGCGGGGCAAGACTCTGTGAAGATGACGTACGGCGTAATGAAATATGTCACCATGTAAACGGAGCGACGTAAACATGCGCCACTACAGAATCTCCCTTAAGTGTTAAATTGTGTTGAGAATTGAGATCTGGTGACAGACACACACACACACTCTTTAATTCCCCAATATTACTTTGAGACCCCTCTTTCAAAGTCACTGAGATCTCTTCTAGCCATGGTAGCCAAAATAATGGGCAACTTGGCATTTTTATACATGACCCTAAGCATGATGGGATGTTAATTGCTTAATTAACACAGGAACCACAACTGTGTGGAAGCACCTGCTTTCAATATGTATCCCTCCTTTACTCAAGTGTTTCCTTTATTTTGGCAATTACCTGTATATGTATATTGTCTGCTAATGGGTATTTATTGTCTTGCCCTGGTGACAATTTCATTTTCTCTCTGAGATTGACAGAGCATGATCAGGAAATTCTATACATTTTCTACTGGGCCAGGCTGCAGATGCATTATTTTTGTCCAGCACCTTTTCCAGATCCAGACACTTTTAACATAACATGTTGCTCTTTCTTCTGTGGGGCAGGAGCGAGTGCAGCTCCTCCACAGGAGGATCCAGAGCCAGCGTGCGTCTCTAGGTAAAGCCCTGCTGAGGTCTGTAGCCAGGAGCAGGGCAGACAGAGAGGGTACTAGCTTCCTCAAGACACTCACAACCTGGTAAAATGAATGTCAATTTCCTAAAACTCTCATTCTTGAAGCCATGTCCCATCTTTTCACCATATTAGTATTTTAACTAGTGCATTTCTTTGACCATGCAAATCCAGAGTAATTCAGGACTGTAACACATGACACACATTTATAGTGGATGTGTGTACAGATAACTTTGACACATCACTAATGTTATTACAGCTAATGATGTGTTCTTTAATCTAGCCTCCCAGGTGGGTCCTACCTGGCTGAGTTTCTAGGGGTGTCCTCTGTCTCTTGCATGGCCTGTGGAAGGGGAGGAGAGGGACAGGACGACCCCAGCATGGTCACGTGCATCACCCCTCAGTGTAAAGGTACAGCAGACTAACTCAGGCCTTTAAGGTTGTCTTTGCTTTGGGATTTATGTTGCTTTTGTTCATAGGACTCCCTTGAAAAGTCGATACATCAGTTTCCTTTAAAAACTCTACAAGCTCATAAATGATACCCGCCTTTCATGTACCGCTTTTCTTTGAGTGTCATAAAATCTAAATGTTTTCCTTGTGAAATGAAATGGAGTTTGACCTTATTGTGTGTACAGTGAGGGAGTTGACTCTGTTAAACTGTTGACTCAGCCTAGAAGGATAAGAATTCAGCTAACACCTTTTGGTGAATGACCACGAGGGGTGTGTTTCTCAAAGCCAGATTTGCAACTCTTTAAAACCACTTAGTGATTCTTATTTACAATGACGGCCTACACCGGCCAAACTCCGACATCGCTGGGCCAATTGTGTGCCACCCTATGGGACTCCCAAACACGGCCGGTTGTGATACAGCCTGGATACTTGATGTTTCAGATTGTTAACCCATGTTTACGAGCCATATCTTTGATACTATCTTGTGAAATACCCCCTGGTCATAAAGAGTTTTATGTTCCCCTTGGCAATCTGACTTTTCTGTTCCATTCAATTGCTCCACTGTGATTTGTTGCACTCTAACCCATGTGCTGTTTTAATGTTCCACAGGGGTATACTGTAAGCAGTGCTTCCTGAGTATGGGCCAAGTATGTGCAGTTTGCATGGGACCCCTGACTTTTCAGGAGGACTGTGAGGAAGAGCTGTGAGTCTTCCACAGGGGCACATTACTCATGATGACTACCTGTTTAACCTGTTAAAGACTGTTAAACCTGTTAGACTCTAGCTGACCACTTTGTTTGTAACATCAACACAATCATCCCTAGACGGCTCCAATTCGTATACCGCCCCGACAGATCCACAGATGACGCAACCTCATTTGCACTCCACACTGCCTTTCCCACCTGGACAAAAGGAACACCTACACTACCGTTCAAACGTTTGGGGTCACTTAGAAATGGCCTTGTTTTTGAAGGGAAAGCTAATTTTTTGTCCATTAAAATAACATGAAATACAGTGTAGACATTGTTAATGTTGTAAATGACTATTGTAGCTTGAAACGGCAGATTTTTATGGAATATCTGCATAGGCGTACAGAGGCCCATTATCAGCAACCATCACTCCTGTGTTCCAATGGCACGTTGTGTTAGCTAATCCAAGTTCATCTTTTTAAAAGGCTAATTGATCATTAGAAAACCATTTTGCAATTATGTTAGCACAGCTGAAAACTGTTGTGCTGATTATAGAAGCAATAAAACTGGCCTTCTTTAGACTAGTTGAGTATCTGGAGCATCAGCATTTGTGGGTTCGATTACAGGCTCAAAATGGCCAGAAACAAAGAACTTTCTTCTGAAACTCATCAGTCTATTCTTGTTCTGAGATATGAAGGCTATTCCATGCGAGAAATCGCCAAGAAACTGAAGATCTCGTACAACTCTGTGTACTACTCCCTTCACAGAACAGCACAAACTGTCTCTAACCAGAATAGAAAGAGGAGTGGGAGGCCCCGGTGCACAACTGAGCAAGAGGACAAGTACGTTAGCGTGTCTAGTTTGAGAAACAGACACCTCACAAGTCCTCAACTGGCTGCTTCATTAAATAGTACCCGCAAAAAAACAGTCTCAATGTCAACAGTGAAGAGGCAACTCCGGGATGCTGGCCTTCTAGGCAGAGTTGCAAAGAAAAAGCCATAACTTCTTCTATCCAGTGTCTGTGTTCTTTTGCCCATCTTAATCTTTTATTTTTATTGGCCAGAGATATGGCTTTTTCTTTCTGTTTCTCAATCTAGACACTCTAATGTACTCGTCCTCTTGCTCAGTTGTGCACCGGGGCCTCCCACTCCTCTTTCTAAAAATTATCAAAGACTTCAGTCAACCAAGTGATAGACTGTTCTCTTTGCTACCGCACGGCAAGCGGTACCTGAGCGCCAAGTCTAGGTCCAAAAGGCTCCTTAACAGCTTCTACCCCCAAGCCATAAGACTGCTGAACAATTAATCAAATGGTCACCCAGACTATTTATATTGACCCTTTGTTTTTACACTGCTGCTACTCGCTGTTTATTATCTCTGCATAGTCACTTTACGCCTACCTATATGTACAAATTACCTTGACTAACCTGTACACCCTGCACATTGACTCGGTACCGGTACCTCCTGTATATAGCCTTGTTATAGTTATGTTATTATGTTTTTAAAAAATATATATTTATTTTATTTAGTAAATATTTTCTTAACTCTATTCCTTTAACTGCATTGTTGGTTAAGGGCTTGTAAGTAAGCATTTCACAGTAAGGTCTATACCTGTTGTATTCTGCCCATGTGACAAATAACATTTGATTTGATTTGGTTACAGTAATTTATTCACTTGCCCCTTTGGAATTGTGTCACTAGAAACCACTTGTCACATAGTAACTAAACATATACAGTTGAAGTCGTAAGTTTACATACACTTAGGTTGAAGTCATTAAAACTTATTTTTCAACCACTTCACAGATTTCATGTTAACAAACTATAGTTTTGGCAAGTCGGTTAGGACATCTACTTTGTGCATGACACAAGTAATTCTTCCAACAATTGTTTACAGACATATTATTTCACTTATAATTCACTATATCACAATTCCAGAGGGTCAGAAGTTTACATACACTAAGTTGACTGTGCCTTTAAACAGCTTGGAAATTTTCAGAAAATGATGTCATGGCTTTAGAAGCTTCTGATAGGCTAATTGACATCATTTGAGTCAATTGGAGGTGTACCTGTGGATGTATTTCAAGGCCTACCTTCAACTTCAGTGCCTCTTTGCTCGACATCATGGGAAAATCAAAATAAATCACCCAAGACCTCAGATAAAAAATTGTACACCTCCATAAGTCAGTTTCATCCTTGGGAGCAATTTCCAAACGCCTGAAGGTACCACATTCATCTTTACAAACAATAGTACACAAGTATAAATACCATGGGACCGCGCAGCCATCATATCGCTCGGTAAGGAGACGTTTTCTGTCTCCTAGAGATGAACATACTTTGGTGCGAAAAGTGCAAATCAATCCCAGAACAACAGCAAAGGACCTTGTGAAGATGCTGGAGGAAACAGGTACAAAAGTATCTATATCCACAGTAAAACGAGTCCTATATCGACATAACCTGAAAGGCCGCTAAGCAAGTAAGAATCCTATAGAGAATTTGTGGGCAGAACTGAAAAAGCGTGTGCGAGCAAGGAGGCCTATTAACCTGACTCAGTTACACCAGTTCTGTCAGGAGGAATGGGCCAAATTTCACCCAACTTATTGTGGAAAGCTTGTGGAAAGCTATCCGAAACGTTTGACCCAAGTTAAACAATTTAAAGGCAATGCTACCAAATACTAATTGAGTGTATGTACATTTCTGACCCACTGGGAATGTGATGAAAGAAATAAAAGCTGAAATAAATCATTCTCTCTACTATTATACTGACATTTCACATTCTTAAAATAAAGTGGTGATCCTAACTGACCTAAAACAGGGAATTTTTACTAGTATTAAATGTCAGAAATTGTGAAGGTGTATGTATACTTCCGACTTCAACTGTAACTAATGTGTAATAGAAACTCATTAATGAACTTATTCATACGGAATAGCAGCTGTGTGTTGTAACAATGATATAACCTGTATGTTCCAGAGACTCCAGTGATGATGAGCAGCTGGGCCTGTGGACCGCCGCCCTAACTTCCCCCCACATCACCCACAGGGGCACCAGGAGACTGATGAAGAGAAGGATCTCCATGGCAACCCGGTGGCGGCCCTCAGAGAGCAGTGTGCAGCGTGGGGCCTGCAGCAGTATAGGGCTGGTGGAAGGGGCCAGTAGGGACAGTGACAGCAGTAGTGGTCATATCAGTCTCCCCAGTGACTCGGAGCACAGGTAATGGAGATGTGAATCTTCATATTGATCACTACTCTCATTACTATCAGAATAATCATGAGCATTCAGTATCTCTGCCTGTCATCCCCAGTGAGCCAGATATGACTTACCAAGACTACTCAGAACAGGACCACTCTGAGCCTAGTGACCATGACTATGACAACAACCCCAAGCCAACATTGACCCTCTCGTCCATCTGTGTGAGCGGGGGGCTGGAGACCCAAGGGTCGGAGAGTGACACTTCAGACAGTGACGTCACCTTTGGCCGGATTGACCACTCTCAGGATGGATCCCTGAGAATGGTCACAGTCCACAGCCTTGACCACAACTCACAACCGCAACTTTCTCAGTGATGACAACCTTAACCAACCAGCTCCACTGACATTCAGAAGGACCTAATTGTGCTCAGCTCAGAACACTGCAGTCTGTAATAAAAAGGCTACAGATGCTAATAAGGATGAGCAAATAAATGTCTAAGTGATATCAATTTCATTTAGTATGAAACATTTTTTTTTCTCCATGTTCTCAAAGTATAAGCCCATTTATTTTCCATATGTAAGTGAGATAAAAATAATAGGTGAACTTCATAGAGAATTAGTAGATGAATTTGAAGTGTTCTCCAGATCTAGAATGTGAATGAGCCTGTTTGGTTTAAGGTTAAATTCCCCCCATTGATGCTTTAGTGCCATTGGAATGCACTGCATGAATCACCTGCACTCCAGCGTTTCATTCATAATCAAACTGATGATAGATAGATAAATAGATACATGCTTTATTGATCCCCGAGGGTCAATTTCTTCGTCAAGCAGCTACGAAAAAACTCAGGGCAGGTGCAAAATGCCAGAACGAAAATACACAAAAGATAGATACATAATACATAGTGAGGCAGTATGAAAATGTATAACAATACAAGACGTCTGGAGTGCAAAAAGCTATAAAAAGGCTTTGCATAGTATGGGTGAATGGCTGAATATGTACACTATACATTGTTACAGAGTGTTAGATGAAAAAAAAAAAAGATACAAATATTGCAAGGTGATATAGATAAATAAGGAGTATTTGCATGTACTATACTATACAGGTCGATGGCAGAGAGATACTTAAATAGCTAAATGTGCTTATTATATAAGTGAGGGTTATAATAGTTTACTTATTATGTAATCTGGTTAAATGAACAGATAAGTGAATACTTGCATGGTTACACAAACTGTACAGGTAAATGACAGGAAGAGATACTTAATTAGCTAAATGTGCATATGATATAATTTAGGGTAATAATAATAATTCCATTAAAATACAGTCCTTAGTGCAGGGTTTAATTACAGATAGCTGCACGTATTGCACATTCGATATACTAAAAGCAATGAAAAAATATACAACTGACAGGATACTAATATGCAGTCCTGAGTGAATGACTAGTAAATTCAGTCCAAGAATTACTTACAATATTGCACGTGATATGATCACCTTAGATACTGTAGGGTCAATAACCTTATAGAGTTATTTGAAAGATGAATAGTACAAGCTGATGTCATGGATTGTGGATTTACAATTTTAGGACCATTATAAGAGAATAAATACATTATTTAAGATTTACATTTTATAATGTTAGTCAAGACTGTTTTGTGATAGATAGATAGATAGATAGATAGATAGATAGATAGATAGATAGATAGATAGATAGATAGATAGATAGATAGATAGATAGATAGATAGATAGATAGATAGATAGATAGATAGATAGATAGATAGATAGATAGATAGATAGATAGATAGGTACTTTATTGATCCCCCGGGGGGGGAAATTTCATTGTCAAGCAGCTACAACAAAACACAAAACACAGGGAAATTTCATTGTCAAGCAGCTACAACAAAACACAGGGCAGGTGCAAAATGCCACAACGAAAGTACACAAAAGACAGATACACGGTACATGATACATAGAGCGGCAGTATGAAAAAGTATAGAAATACAAGATATCTGGAGTGCAAAAAAAAGCTATAAAAAGGACATTGCATAGTATGGGTGGTTGGCTGAATATGTACACTATACGTTGGTGGATGTTGGATGGTTAACTATACTATACAGGTCGATGGCAGAGAAATACTTCAGTAGCTAAAAATGCGTATGATATGAGTGAGGGTAATAATAGTTTACTTAATAGACAGACTGGGTAAATGAACAGGTAAGTGAAAATTTTGCATGGTTAAATTAGCTGTACAGTTAGGTATACAGTTATATTTACAGATAAGTGAATACTTGCATGTTTACACAAACTGTACAGGTAAATGACAGGAAGAGATACTTTAATAGCTAAATGTGTGTATGATATCATTTGGGGTAATAATAGTAATTCCCTTAAAATACAGTCCTTAGTGCGCAGGGTTTAATTACAGACAACTGCACTTATTCATATTTCATATTCATATTTGTACGTCTCTGTGGAAAGTTGGAAACATATAAGGACACTATGACTTTGTAAATGGGGTGGTAAAAACCCACAAAGTTTGTATTAAAAAGTACAATAAATAAGTCAACTGAATAACAATACACACACACGTATCATGTTTCCACCCTCAGTTCGTTATACAGTTCCAGTGTTAAATGACGGTACTTTTTTGTTGAATCTCAGTGTTTCTCCTCCCCATTCCTTGTTTGATGCGGGGTGGAACCCTTTTTTTTTGTTTTTTTTGTGGGTGGATACGAGATTCCAGCCAGGATGGCAATGCAACACTGACAAGCAAAGTTTTAGTCCGTTTCATCTTGACTGGACAGAACAAAACGGACTCAATGGCGACGAAGGTATGATATATCACCTTGTAAGAGTTGCTTTCTTGTCATCAATAATCTTTCTAAGTCATTCATTATCGGTTAAAACATTTTTATACAGAATTTGTGATTCAAACGCACAGGAGACTGTCATGAAGTTATAAACTAGGAGCCGGCTCTCACCTATAGGACGTTTGTGAAAACTGACATCAGAGCATGGTGTACACTAGATAGGCTATCATGTTAGAGCGCATCAAATCGAAACCAATTTTGTGATTTATATCATTAGCCTATCTTATGCTCACTGGTCTTGTGATTTTCATTTTGACACGGAATGCACAATCTGGATGCCAGTTATTTTGGAGCAGTTGAGTGCCTCGACAGTCTGCAGTGTAATATAAAGCACGGGGTATCAATCAGGTTTGCGCATCCCTTCCTACGGGAACGTTGGAATTCGGTTCATTGCATGCACAGCTTCGATACGCTTTTTTGTAAAGGAGGAACAGCTATAATTTTGCTTGGCTATTTGAATACTATCTGAATTTCTTGCATTGAAAATTGGTATCAGCCACCATTGATAGACGCCTCACACATAGAATAGGTCAGTACAGTGGGATTTATTGAGCGCAAAGTTCAGCGCATGGATATGCAACGAATTAGAAAAGGCTACCCGAGATGAATAGGAGTAACGTTCTACCGCTTTGGCCAACACCCAGAAGGTAAATCTTTGAGAGCTGCCAGTGCAGACTGACGGGGGTAGTACAACGCTTGTGGGATTGTTAAATGAATGAATGAATCAGTCAGTCAATCATTAGTTTAATACAATTCTGCTGAAATATACACTAAGTGTACAACACATTAGGAGCACCCCCCTTTGCCCATGAACAGCCGCAATTAATCGGAGCATGGGACTCTACACGGTGTCGAAAGCTCCACAGGGATGCTGGGCCATGTTGACTCCAATTCTTCCCACAGTTGTGTCAAGTTGGCTGGATGTCCTTTTCGGTGGTGGACAATTCTTGATGCACACGTGGAACTGTTGAGTGTGAAAAACCCAGCAGCATTGTAGATCTTGACACTCAAACCGGTGCGCCTGGCACCTACTACATACCCTGTTCAAAGGCACTTAAATATTTTGAATTGCCTATTTACCCTCTAAATGGCACACATACACAAACCATGTCTCAATGTCAAGGCTTTAAAATCCTTCTTTAGTCTGTCTCTTCCCCTTCATCTACACTAATTAAAGTAGATTTAATAAGTGACATCGATAAGGGACCATAGCTTTCACCAGGTCAGTCAGTCATGGAAAGGCCAAGTGTTCCTAATGTTTTGTGCACTCAGTGTATATGTAAACAAATTAAGAATCCTATACAATCCACCCTAAATTGCATTTTGGAAATGTACCAATTCGTTCTGAATCTGAGATTCTGCAATACATATTTTTCCCATGATGATGCAGATATTTTGGCAGATAAATCGAAATTTGCTGAAATATCAAATCAATTAGTAAATGTGAAATGTCACAGTCTGTCTGCTGTGTAATAGCGGTTTAATTCATTACAATTGGGGAACTCCTTCAAATGCTTAAAAAGTACACGTCATTTTATCATAAGGGTGTGTCAAGCGACAAGCCCTAAACAAAGGTTAATGACTAGCCCTGAGGCTTGGGTAAACATTAAACATCTTGGGTAAACATTAACCTGACCGTATTGTGCGTGACGCATATATTTTTTACTACCAGGTGTGCACTGTGCGGGATACTGATCATAACGTGATTGCAAATGAGTAACCTCCACTCATGATTATGTTGTGTTATGCATAGTACAACTTATCTTTCATACACTATTACAAAAGTGGATACTCCCTTCAAATCTACTCTTAATCTTTTTGTGTTATTGTCTCTCACACACCCCAAGTACTCAGATCTGGAGTTGGCGTTGAACACCCTGGTGACTCAGTTCCGTGACGCTGCAGCCAACAATGCCCCCACACTAACCACAGAGGAATTCCAGACCCTGGTCTCCACACAGCTACCCACCCTTGTCAAGGTAATATGAACCCACACAGTAAAGTATGACTCTGTTCCAATGTTCCTTCCTCCTGGGGTAATCACTGATCTGACATCACTGAATTCAGGAAATCTGTGTAGTTTAACCCTGGTTTAAACCTATCCAGCCATGTTATATACATTTTTATCCCAAGGAAAGGAGTAAGGAAGAATGCATTTTAAGTATTGGGCCAGGGAGAGGCCCCTCATTTTACATGAGTCTTCCCTTGAACAAATAGAAGTGCAATCCCAAAATGATCCCTTAGCAATCTAATCTCTCCCATCTGGCTGTGTGTTGCCTCCCCCTTGTGGATCTGAGAGGATTGATATTAGGTTGTGGCACCACCTAGTTCAACTGCATATATTGCGTAATTACATGCTTATACCTATCCAGCCATTACTGATTCATGGAGAGTGGATTGGAAGGGTGGGGTAGGGTTCAATTAGAGCTGTTTGGATGGCTCTATTTAAATATGGACCATAAATTATGTTGATGTCATATTTTTCAACCTTTATATATATATAGCTCTGGAAAAAATTAAGAGACAACTGCAAATTTTTCTTCAATCAGCATCTCTACACGTATGGCAGCCATTCCATTCCAGTCCAGTGTCTGTTGAATTCCAACACAGATAAGGTGATCACCTGAACCAAATCTTATTTAACGAGGAAAAGTATAAAAACCACTGCTGTGGTCGTCACTATCCTCCTGCAATAGGACCAGCTGGATGGCAAAAACAGTGCTAGTAGTACCTTTAAAGTTTATTGGAATTAAAAAAAAAAAACTATTGACCATGCCAAAAGAGTTGAAAAGTACAATTTTGAGTGAGGAAAAGAAGGGTTAAATTCTGGCTTTACATGCAGAGGGATACAGTGAGCGTCAGGTTGCTTCCACCTTAAAATGTCAAAGACGGCAGTTCATAAGAACAAGGTCAAGCAGCAGACATTTTGGACAACAAAGCTACAGACCGGCAGAGGGTGAAAACGACTCTCCACTGACCGGGATGACCGCCAACTCATTCTAATATCACTCAACAATCGTAGGATGACAGCAAGTGACCTACAAAAAGAATGGCAAATGGCAGCTGAGGATGGTTCTAAACAGGCTCCTAGGGGCTGGGCTGAAGTCGTGCAAAGCTAGAAAAAAGCCCTTCATCAATGAGAAGCAAAGAAGAGCTAGGCTGAGGTTTGCAAAAGACCATAAGGATTGGACCGTAGACGACTGGAGTAAGGTCGTCTTCTCTGATGAGTCCAATTTCTAGTTTTTCTCAACACCTGGTTGTCTAATGGTTAGACAGAGACCTGGAGAGGCCTACAAGCCACAGAGTCTCGCACCCACTGTGAAATTTGGTGGAGGATAGGTGATGATCTGGGGGTGCTTCAGCAAGGCTGGAATCGGGCAGATTTCTCTTTGTGAAAGACGCATGAATCAAGCCACGTAGAAGGTTGTCCTGGAAGAAAACTTGCTTCCTTCTGCTCTGACAATGTTCCCCAACTCTGAGGGTTGGTTTTTCCAGCAGGGCAATGCTCCATGCCATACAGCCAGGTCAATCAAGGTGTGGATGGAGGACCACCACATCAAGACCCTGTCATGGCCAGCCCAATCTCCAGACCTGAACCCCATTGAAAACCTCTGGAATGTGATCAAGAGGAAGATGGATGGACACAGGCCATCAAACAAAGCCGAGCTGCTTGAATTTTTGCGCCAGGAGTGGCATAAATTCACCCAACATCAATGTGAAAGACTGGTGGAGAGCATGCCAAGACACATGAAAGCTGTGATTGAAAATCTGGGTTATTCCACCAAATATTGATTTCTGAACTCTTCCTAAGTTAAAACATTAGTATTGTGTTGTTTAAAAATGAATATTAACATATTTTCTTTTCTTTTTTGTTATTTTGACCAGTTGTCATTTTCTGCTAATAAATGCTCTAAATGACAATATTTTTATTTGGAATTTGAGATAAATGTTGTCAGTAGTTTATGTGTGTATATACACTACCATTCAAAAGTTTGGGGTCACTTAGAAATGTCCTTGTTTTTTAAGGAAAAGCAAATCTTTTGTCCATTAAAATAACATCAAATTGATCAGAAATACAGTGTAGACATTGTTAATTTTGTAAATTACTATTGTCAATTTTTTATGGAATATCTAAATAGGCGTACATCACTCCTGTGTTCCAATGGCACGTTGTGTTAGCTAATCCAAGTTTATCATTTTAAAAGGCTAATTGATCGTTAGAAAACCATTTTGCAATTATGTTAACACAGCTGAAAACTTTTGTGCTGATTAAAGAAGCAATAAAACTGGCCTTCTTTTGACTAGTTGAGTATCTGTATCTTGTATCCAAGATGGCGTAACAGTGCAGACGTGTTTTTTGTTCGTCCCGTCTCGTGACCCGTGTAAATAGTTTGTAGTAGTTTGTAATTTGTCTTTCCATACATTTTTATTTGTTCCCGATTTACCCCTCCTGCAAGCCACCTTACCCAACGTGATACGGATCAAATATCGGATCAAATATCCGTGCTTTTCCACTATTTAACTGAACCGCAGTCAAAAGTTAGCCTGCTAGCTAGCTTGCTAACCAGCCATCGCTAATCACTGCTAGCGGTCCTCACCACCGCTCTGGCTGCTCAGCCAGCTTTCAGTTCGGACAATATTGGCCAGTCTGCTCAGCGCGCTACCAACCCAGCGCTTATCGGACTGCGTTCCCTTCCACTTCACCGGATTTCCACTGAAATTACAGGACCACCACACCGGATCATCACAGCTAGCTAGCTGCATTCGAGTGACCGACGTTTATAGCTAACCTCCATTGTTTACATGCTACCAATGCTAGCGTGAGCTAGGCTCATCTCCCAGACAGCCGACGTGTGCTAGCTACTCTCCCGGGCTCCAGTACCTTGTCAACCTACCTGGACCTTCTACTGTCGACACGGAGCCCCACCGAGCCACCGTGACTGGTCTGCCGACGTAATTGTCCGACGTGGTCTCAACAGGGTTCTCCTCTGCGACGTCGCCGAAGATCCATCTGCTAGCTCCGGCCTGCTAGCTCCGGCCTGCTAGCCCCGGCCTGCTAACACTCTGAACGCCTCTTTGCTGCTAATTGGATCCTATGATTGCTCAGCTTCACAGCTGATGCCTGCAGGACTGTTTGGTTATATGGTATTTCTTTCTGTTTAACTACCAGGCCTCAGGTCCTGTGTGTAGTACATCACTTTTTCTAACTGACCCTCTTTGTCCATTCATCGCCATTACCCGTCGTTGTCTTAGCTCTCTTAATTAACTGTTATTTTTATTTTATTTATTTTTTCCCTTTCTTATTTCAATATGCCTTGTCTTTTGCTGTTCAGGCTAGCTGTTATTGTTTTATTTCACTGTAGAGCCCCCAGTCCTGCTCAACTGGCCTCTGATAGCTCCTTTGTTCCTCCCCCCACACATGCGGAGACCTCACCTGGCTTAACTGGTGTCTCCAGAGATGCAACCTCTCTCTTCATTACCCAACGCCTAGGTTTACCTCCACTGAACTCACATCCTACTATACCCTTGTCTATACATTATGCCCTCAACCTATTCCACCACGCCCAGAAATCTGCTCCTTTTATTCTATGTAGCCAACGGACTAGACGTCCAGTTCTGAAAGCCCTTAGCCGAATACTGTTCCTCTGGTGATGTAGAGGTAAACCCAGGTCCTATAACCCCCAGTACTACACCTATTCCCCAGGCGCTCTCATTTGTTGATTTCTGTAACCGTAAAAGCCTTGGTTTCATGCATGTTAACATTAGAAGCCTCCTCCCTAAGTTTGATTTATTCACTGCTTTAGCACACTCCGCCAACCCGGATGTCCTAGCTGTGTCTGAATCCTGGCTTAGGAAGGCCACCAAAAATTCGGAAATTTCCGTCCCCAACTACAACAATTCCCGTCAAGATAGAACTGCCAAAGGTGGCGGAGTTGCAATCTACTGCAGAGATAACCTGCAGAGTTCTGTCATACTGTCCAGGTCTGTGCCCAAACAGTTTGAGCTTCTACTCTTAAAAATCCACCTTTCCAGAAATAAGTCTCTCACTATTGCCGCCTGTTACAGACCCCCCTCAGCCCCCAGCTGTGCCCTGGACTCCATATGTGAATTGATTGCCCCCCATCTATCTTCAGAGTTTGTACTGTTAGGTGACTTAAACTGGGATATGCTTAACACCCAGGCTGTCCTTCAATCTAAGATAGATGCCCTCAATCTCACACAAATTATCAAGGAACCCACCAGGTACAACCCAAAATCCGTAAACATGGGTACCATTATTGATATCATCCTGACTAACTTGCCCTCCAAATACACCTCCACTGTTTTCAACCAGGATCTCAGCGATCACTGCCTCATCGCCTGCGTTCGCAATGGGTCAGCGGTCAAACGACCACCCCTTATCAATGTCAAACGCTCCCTAAAACACTTTTGCGAGCAGGCCTTTCTATTAGATCTGGCCCAGGTATCCTGGAAGGATATTGACCTCATCCCGTCAGTAGAGGACGCCTGGTTGTTCTTTAAAAGTGCTTTCCTCACCATCCTAAATAAGCATGCCCCTTTCAAAAAACGTAGAACTAAGAATAGATATAGCCCTTGGTTCACCCCAGACTTGACTGCACTAGACCAACACAAAAACATCCTGTGGCGCACTGAATTAGCATCGAACAACCCCCGTGATATGCAGCTATTCAGGGAAGTCAGGAACAAGTACACACAGTCAGTTAGAAAAGCAAAGGCCAGCTTTTTCAAACAGAAATTTGCTTCCTGTAGCACTAACTCCAAAAAGTTCTGGGACACTGTTAAGTCCATGGAGAATAAGAGCACCTCCTCCCAATTGCCCACTGCATTGAGGCTCGGAAACACTGTTACCACCGATAAATCCACGATTATCTAAAATTTCAATAAGCATTTTGCTACGGCTGGCCATGCTTTCCACCTGGCTACCCCTACCCCGGCCAACAGCTCTGTACCCCCGGCAGCTACTTGCCCAAGCCCCCCCCGCTTCTCCTTCACCCAAATCCAGACGGCTGATGTTCTGAAAGAGCTGCTAAGTCTGGACCCCTACAAATCTGCTGGGCTAGATAATCTGGACCCTCTCTTTCTGAAATTATCAGCCAAAATTGTTGCAACACCTATCACTAGCCTGTTCAACCTCTTCTTCGTATCGTCTGAGATCCCTAGAGATTGGAAAGCTGCCGCGGTCATCCCCCTCTTCAAAGGAGGAGACACTCTAGACCCAAACTGTTATAGACCAATATCCATCCTGCCCTGCCTTTCTAAAGTTTTCGAAAGCCAAGTTAACAAACAGATAACTGACCACTTCGAATCCCACCGTACCTTCTCTGCTATGCAATCTGGTTTCCGAGCTGGTCATGGGTGCACCTCAGCTACGCTCAAGGTACTGAACGATATCATAACCGCCATCGATAAAAGACAGTACTGTGCAGCCGTCTTCATCGACCTGGCCAAGGCTTTCGACTCTGTCAATCACTGCATTCTTATTGGCAGACTCAACAGCCTTGGTTTCTCAAGTGACTGCCTTGCCTGGTTCTCTAACTACTTTGCAGACAGAGTTCAGTGTGTCAAATCGGAGGGCCTATTGTCCGATCCTCTGGCAGTCTCTATGGGGGTGCCACAGGGTTCAATTCTTGGGCCAACCCTTTTCTCTATATACATCAACGATGTCGCTCTCGCTGCTGGTGACTCTCTGATCCATCTCTACGCAGATGACACCATTCTGTATACATCTGGCCCCTCTTTGGACACTGTGTTTACTAACCTTCAAAGAAGCTTCAATGCCATACAACACTCCTTCCGTGGCCTCCAACTGCTCTTAAACGCTAGTAAAACTAAGTGCATGCTTTTCTATCGAACGCTGCCAGCACCCGCCCACCGGACTATCATCACTACTCCCGACAGGTCCGAATTAGAATACGTGGACACCTACAAATACCTAGGCATCTGGTTAGACTGTAAACTCAACTTCCAGACTCACATCAACCATCTCCAATCCAAAATTAAATCCAGAATTGGCTTCCTATTTCGCAACAAAGCCTCCTTCACTCATGCTGCCAAACATGCCCTTGTAAAACTGACTATCCTACCGATCCTTGATTTTGGCGATGTCATTTACAAACTAGCCTCCAACACTCTACTTAGCAAATTGGATGTAGTCTATCACAGTGCCATCCGTTTTGTCACCAAAGCCCCATACACTTCCCACCACTGCGACCTGTATGCTCTCGTTGGCTGGCCTTCATTATATATTCGTCGCCAAACCCACTGGCTCCAGGTCATCTATAAGTCTTTATTAGGTAAATCCCCGCCCTATCTCAGCTCACTGGTCACGATAGCAACACCCACCAGTAGCATGCGCTCCAGCAGGTATATCTCACTGGTCACCCCCAAAGCCAACACCTCCTTTGGCCGCCATTCCTTCCAGTTCGCTGCTGCCAATGACTGGAACGAATTGCAAAAATCATTGAAGCTAGAGGTTCCTATCTCCCTCAATAACTTTAAGCATCAGTTGTCAAAGCTGCTTATCGATCACTGCACCTGTATATAGCCCTTCTGTAAATAGCCCACACTACTACCTCTTCCCCATATTTATATTTAATTTTGTTATTTTCACAAATCTTGCACTCCAGTATATCTATTTGCACATCATAATTTGCACATCCTTCATTCCTGTGTTAATGATGATAATCTGTAATTTATTTCACCACTATGGTCTATTTATTGTCCTACCTCCTAACCTTACTGCATTTTGCACTACATTTTGCACTCTGTATATAGATTTTCTATTGTGTTTTTGACTATGTTTGTTTACTGTGTAACTCTGTGTTGTTTTTGTCGCACTGCTTTGCTTTGTCTTGGCCAGGTCGCAGTTGCAAATGAGAACTTGTTCTCAACTGACCTACCTGGTTAAATAAAGGTGAAATAAAAAAATAAAAAAATAAAAATTCTGGAGCATCAGCATTTGTGGGTTCAATTACAGGCTCAAAATGGCCAGAAACAAAGAACTTTCTTCTGAAACTCGTCAGTATATTCTTGTTCTGAGAAATGAAGGCTATTCCATGCGAGAAATTGACAAGAAACTGAAGATCTCGTACAATGCTGTGTACTACTCCCTTCACAGAATAGCGCAAACTGTCTCTAAGCAGAATAGAAAGAGGAGTGGGAGGCCCCAGTGCACAAGAGGACAAGTACATTAGAGTGTCTAGTTTGAGAAACAGACGCCTCACAAGTCCTCAACTGGCCGCTTCATTAAATAGTACCCGCAAAACACCAGTCTCAAACTTTTGAACGGTAGTGTATATTTTTAACAAAACATACGCATACAAACGACAACAGCACACAAACATCAACTACATCACACCTGCCCAGACCCACCTGCTCACACCCCCATCTCCAGCGCCCGCATCACTCTATGCCACATGGCCTCAAACTTTACCATTTTGTTTCTCTCTGTCGCCCACACTTTCAACATTGTGTTAACGACAAAGGATTGGTTGATTTACAGTTTTTAAGTGCACGTTTTTTCAAGATGATTGACTAGAAAAGTATCGTCCAACCCATCGGGTATCTCACTGCACCCTCATATGCCATGTCTTGAAATATGCAGCCAGGCGGATTAAAAGTACATTTACATTGTAATGCTTCTGAAAGCCAACTTTCTAACTCCAGCCATAACTTTAGGACTTTATAACTTTCTACCCTTTCTAATAGACAGCAGGAGATGAACAAGGCTTGAGCCAGCTGCTGCAGCAGATTGGCGTAAAGGATGGAAAGGGGGTCTCCTTTGAGAACTTTTGGAACTTAGTCCAGACAGTGGCCACCATTCAATACGGACAGAGGAGCCAGGAGAAGACCATCAAGTGTAACTGTGTTCTACAGTGAGGACTTGGTCAAACATTATCTTGGGAAACCTACCACTTAAGGGTTCAGTTTACAACACCCAGAAAATCACACTTTAACCTGGAGACCCTCCCACCCACCCCATCCTATTGTTTTAACTTCCTAACCCCTCCTCCCTGGCTGTTCACACCTGGTTGTTAAGTACCTGTCGTCTGCCACGGAGGGGGTTAATAAAGTTGTAGGCCTATTGGATGGTTACATTATAGTCTTCTATTCCATCTGCAATTACCCAACATAATTATTTCAACTGCTTTGTTATGTCAGTTCTTATGGATAATAGCATGCTATTTGTGTTTTCATTATTTACATTGTTGTCACAATTATTAAAACCAACATGTCAAATGCTGAAATGACTAGAAATGAAACATAGTAGTATGTGTGTTATTGTCATGATAATTGTATTACTTGTTGAATACAACTTTTCATTTTGTTATTCATGCGTTGTGTTATTCATGTTTTTTTTTCTATCATAGGTATAGGCTATAGGCTAGGTCTATATCGTGGAATCTACCAACTCTAGAATACACAACACTATTCAGTCTACTCCTTTATGTAGGTCTGACTCTGGATTTGATAGTATGTTAATTCCTAGCGCTAATGTCATAATTAAAGGTAAAAAGTAATCTTATCCTAGATCAGTGGTTATGCGGCAACGCCCCGCTAAAAACAACCTAAACACAGAGTTTCTAAACCCAGAGGTGCAACATTCCGACACTTTCGGGAACGCTTGCTAAACAGACCAAGCAGACCTGGCAAGGACGTTGGGTTTGAGAAGTCAGTGGCCGTACTCGAGAGGATCAAAACGGTAATGTATCGTGGTTAAATTGACTGATCTACACACAATAATGAGTAGTTATTTATGATGGAATGTGATGTGTAGATCATTCAGTCGGCAGTCGCCTGCACTGTCTGCTGCAACGTCGGACCAATGAGAGAAGGGAAACATTATTCCTTATCAATTTTCTCGAAATCTAAAGGCACAAACGAGATTCGAGCCAATGTCTTAAGTAGTTGGAACAACTTTATATGGAAGGCGTGCCTATGACGGCTTGCACATGCGTAGTTCGGCGCAATACGACCGTTAGACCAGAGGACGTGTTTCTGCGCATGGGTTTAGCCAGCCAACGTCGCCATGACATCGCCTACTACAACCGTCGTGGTCGGGAGAAGCAGTTTCTGCTTAACTGTACTATCTTTGACCAAACTATGCTCAAACTTCTTCCGTTCCATTTTTTCCCAGTCTGAAAGAATATCCGGAGTAACCTGCCCTAGTTTAGAACCTGCGCAAGGTAAATACAAAAACAGTTAAACGGTTTTTATTCTCGTTTGCGTGCAAACAATCATCAACAAAGGTAAGTCTCGACTTAAACATGCATACATTATGATTATTAATCATAATGCAAAGCTTGTTTTTCTCTCATTAAAAGCTATTTATCCGGCACTTTCACACAGATGTACCTGGGCGGAAGAAGCGGCGATGCCTTTCCGTTTGGGCCGAACGTAGTAAAAGAATCGGGAACCTATGGAAATTGTGTCCTCTGTGGGTTAACTTTAAGCCATGAGCGATATCCCCAACTTCTTCCCTGTTTGCACTCTATTTGTCAAGCATGCCTGCCCCCAGACAATCCAGGGATGCAGAAAGGTATGAAGCACTTTTGTTGAACATAACTGGGTTTGGTAAATTTACTGTATCGAGCCTTTGGAATAAGGATGGTTCTATCCGACATTTCGGTAAAAAATGAGTTATTCACATAGCTAGTTAGAGTTGCTCTTGACTTTAGATGGTGTCTTTCACATGTGAGACATGTCAGATTTCTAGAAAAAGTAAATTTACGTTTTATCTGTACAATGCTGGGTTTCGAATAAAAACTAATTGCATGTAAAGTGATGTCATGAAAGAGGAAGACATCACAAAACAGTTTGTTTTAAGATCTGGGACTTTTGCAGATGGTACCAATAGTTTATTATTGATTATTCATATAATGGGTTCTAACGCTATTTTGCAATTCTTTTTTAAAAAATTCATCACTTTTGTAGAATAATGCCTGGCCACAACTTCTGCTCTTAATGGCAAAAATAAGTCAATTCAGGTACCTTGGAGCATTTTAAAGGCCCATTGGAGAGGCATTAATCATATCATTCAATGCCAGATATAACCTTTTTATTCAACCTAGATCCACATACAGTGCTTGTCAAAGGTTTGGACACACCTATTCATTCAAGGGTTTTTCTTTATTTTTACTATTTTCTACATTGTAGAATAATAGTGAAGACATCAAAACTATGAAATAACACATGGAATCATGTAGTAACCAAAAAAGTGTTAAACTAATTTAAAATATATTTTAGATTCTTCAAAGTAGCCTCCCTTTGCCTTGATGACAGCTTTGCACACTCTTGGTATTCTCTCAACCAGCTTCACCTGGAATGCTTTTCCAACCGTCTTGAAGGAGTTCCCACATTATGCTGAGCACTTGTTGGCTGCTTTTCCTTCACTCTGCGGTCCAACTCATCCCAAATCATACAATTGGGTTGAGGTCGGGTGATTGTGGAGGCCAGGTCATCTGATGCAGCACTCATCACTCCTTCTTGGTCAAATAGCCCTTATACAGCCTGGAGGTGTGTTGATAATGATAGTCCCACTAAGCGCAAACCAGATGGGATGGCGTATTGCTGCAGAATGATAGATAGATAGATAGATACTTTATTGATCCCCAAGGGGGACGTTTCTTTGTCAAGCAGCTACAACAAAACATAGGGCAGGTGCAAAATGCCAGAACGAAAATACACAAAAGACAGATACATGATACATAGAGCGGCAGTATGAAAAAGTATAGAAATACAAGATGTCTGGAGTGCAAAAAAGCTATAAAAAGACATTGCATAGTTTGGGTGGATGGCTGAATATGTACACTATACATTGTTGGATGGTTAACTATACTATACAGGTCGATGGCAGAGAAATGCTAAAAATGCATATGAGTGAGGGTAATAATAGTTTACTTAATCGACAGACTGGTTAAATTAACAGGTAAGTGAATATTTTGCATGGTTAAATTAGCTGTACACGTAAATATACAGTTATATTTACAGGTAAGTGAATACTTTCATGGTTACATAAACTGTACAGGTAAATGACAGGAAGAGATACTTAAATAGCTAAATGTGTGTACGATATAATTTGGAGTAATAATAGTAATTCCCTTAAAATACAGTCCTTAGTTTGCAGGGTTTAATTACAGATAACTGCAGGTATTTCACATTCGATATACTAAAAGCAATGAAAAAAGATACAACTGACAGGATACTAATATGCATTCCTGAGTGAATGACTACGTAAGTTAAGTCCAAGAATTACTTGCAATATTGCACATGATATGATATAACAACTGTACATTAATATGTATATACAGACCTGAATGAATAAATAAGTCCTGAGTGATTACATACCAGAGTTACTCACGGATGGATGCATAATTGTTAATCTAGGTCCTAACACCCCAACAGTTCCAGGTCCTGTGTTGCCGACGGCACGGCACCCCGGTGAGGCATTAAATAGTCTAATAGCCGCCGGCAGGAAGGACCTCCTGTAGCGCTCTCTGGCACACCGTGGTGGGATCAGTCTGTGACTGAAGGTGCTCCTCTGGGTCATAACCATGGCATGCAGAGGGTGGGTGACGTTGTCCATGATGGCCAGCAGTTTGGCCAGGATCCTTCTCTCCACCACCTCCTCTGGGGTGTCAAGGCTCATCTCTAGTACAGAGCTAGCCTTCCTGATCAGCTTATTTACCCGAGAAGCATCACCAGCATTTATGTTGGCTCCCCAGCACACCACTGCAAAAAATATGGCACTGGCCATCACAGACTGGTAGAAGGTATGCGGTAGTTTACTGCACACGTTGAAGGACCTGAGCCTCCTCAGAAAGTAGTCGGCTCTGGCCCTTTTTGTACAGGGCCCCGGTGTTACCAGCCCATTCCAGCCTGTAGTCCGTATGGACTCCCAGGAACTTGTATGACCCGACCATTTCCACATCCATCCCCTGTATAGGGACTGCAGTCAGTTGTGCCTTGGTTCTCCTGAAGTCCACCACCATCTCCTTTGTTTTGCTGATGTTGAGCTGAAGGTAGTTCTGCTCACACCACAACACAAAGTCACTGATTGTGCTCCTGTACTCCTCCTCCTGCCCACCCCTGATCCACCCTACAATTGCGGAGTCATCCGAGAACTTCTGTAGGTGGCATGTTTCAGAGTTATATCTGAAGTCCGAGGTGTAGAGGGTGAACAGGAAGGGGGACAGGACTGTTCCCTGGGGGGGCCCTGTGTTGCTCACTGCCCGTTCTGACACACAGCTCTGTAGTCGCACAAATTGTGGCCTACCAGTCAGGTAGTATGTGACCCAGGAGACTAAGGGTGCTTCCACTTTCATCCTCTTCATCTTCTCACCCAGTAGGAAGGGCTGAATGGTATTGAATGCACTGGAGAAGTAAAAAAACATAACCCTCACAGTGCAACCTGCGTTGTCCAGGTGAGAGTAGGCCCTCTGCAGAAGGTAGATGATTGCATCATCCACCCCGATGTTGCGCTGGTATGCAAACTGCAGGGGGTCCAGTGATGTACACACCAGGGGTCTGAGGTGAGCGAGGACTAACCTTTCCAGGGACTTCATGATGTGGGATGTTAGCGCTACAGGTCTGAAGTCATTCAGGACAGTGGGGTGTGCCTTGGGTATTGGGACGAGACTGGATGTTTTCCACAGCACAGAGACCCTTTCTAGGCTCACGCTAACGTTGAAGCGTCGCTGGAGTATTCCACACAGTTGGTCAGCACAGACCCTAAGCACCCTTGGGCTGATGCCATCAGGGCCCGCCGCTTTCCACTGATGTAGTCTCTCCAGCTCTCTCTTCACTTGGTTGGTGGTGAAAGCCTGCCCAGTTGGGGAGGTGGGGGAAAGGGGGGTGTTGAGGATCTGATTGTCTCAGCAGAGGTGTTGTGAGCAAAGTGGGGTTGGGACAGCCATGAGGGTGTGTGGCCTGGGGAGCTGGAAGGGAGGTGGACAGGGCCAGTATCAAACCTTTAAAAAATTGGTTCAGCTCATTGGCTCTGTCCTGGGTCCCCTTGTCTGCCCGCTGTTTGACTTTTTGAAGCCAGTGATATTTCTCATACCCTTCCACACCTCTCTCACCTGGCTCTGCCTCAGCTTGTCCTCCATCTTCTCCTTATACCCTCTCTTCCCCTCAGCAATCCGCAACTTCAGCTCCCTCTGGACATATTTCAATTTGTCCTTGTCCCTCTCCTTGAAGGCCCTCTTCTTCTCATTCAGCAGGGCCTTCAGGTCGCTGGTGACCCAGGGTTTATTGTTTGGGAAACAGCGTACCTTCCTGGTGGGTACAGTGTTGTCTACACAAAAATTAATATAGTACGTTATGCAGTCAGTAAGTCCATCGATGTCCTCCTCATGAGCCTCACAGAGCACATCCCAGTCTGTTGTTTCAAAGCAGTCCTGTAGGGCCTCATTCACCTCCGGGGACCATCTCCTAATGGTCCTAGTGGTCGCAGGCTGCTGTTGGACCAAAGGCCTGTAGAGTGGAGTGAGGTGGACAAGGTTGTGATCCGATCTACCGAGGGGAGGGAGTGCAGTGGAGTTGTATGCGTCCTTCACATTAGCATATAACAAGTCCAGAGTTTTATTATTCCTGGTTGGGCACTTCACAAACTGTTTGAATGTGGGCAGCGTTGAAGAGAGAGATGCATGGTTAAAATCCCCCGAAATGGCAAAGAAAGCACTGGGATGCGCTGTCTGTAACCTCGCAATAACAGAGTGGATGACGTCACATGCTGTGTTTGCGTCCGAGGAGGGCGGGATGTAAACAATAACAGCAATGGCCGCCGTGATTTCCCTCGGCAAATAGTAGGGTCTCAGGCTAACGGCTAACAGCTCAGTGTCCGGACTACCCAGTGTCCCACCACCCTTGCTCTTACCGGAAGAAACGCTATCCCTGTCTTCTCTGATGGTCCGGAACCCGCCGATAGTTACGTTCTCTATGGGGATGTTATTGTTCAGCCAAGTCTCAGTAAAAAAACATTAGGCTCACTTCACGATAGTCCCTTTGACCACGGACAAGAGACTCAAGCTCGTCCATTTTGTTATGCAGCGATCTCATGTTGCCCATAATGATGTATAGCCGGCTTGTACTTCCTCATCTTCGCCTTACACTTCAATCCCGCCCTACGTCCACGCCGTCGCCTTTTCAACTCGTCCGGAATATCCTGCATCTTTCTCTGGGGTGCAGCAGCGCTGCGTGTGCTAAATCCAGGAGCTGGGCTCTGTTGTAAATAATAGTAATTGACGACGTTCAGCTGCGAGGAAAAATAAAAAGTCCCTCAGTGATAAAAAGGAACGTTAAAGCCTTCGTAAAACCGTAGCACTCCATAATCCTGAACTATTATAGTTCAACTGTAGCAAAAAAACTAAAGAAAAGAGACAAAAACGAACTAGAACAACAATTTATGCACGAACAACGGGAGCTGCTTAACAGGCGACCACGCCAAAGAAGGTTAAGTGTGCCTTGAATTCTAAATAAATCACACAGTGTCACCAGTAAAGCAGATACAGTAAAGTGCAAACTCCTGCTTTATGCTGATGATTCAGCCATACTGGTATCAGGGAAGGATACAGTTTACATAGAGGAGACCCTGAGTAAGGAATTGCATTTTGTTCGAGATTGGTTGACTGACAACAAACTGTCGCTACATTTGGGAGAAACTGAATCGATTTTGTTTGGAAAAAAATGTAGATTGCTTAGGGCTGACAAGATAAAGGTAAACTGTGCAGGTAAGGAGATTGAATCTAAAACAAGTGTAACTTATCTTGGCGTGTCCTTAGATCAATCCCTTTCTGGAGACCTGATTGCTGGTCTCCAGAAATTTTTATGTTGTAACACTAGATATCTTAACATCAAAGTTAAGAAACTGCTTGTCTCAACCTTGATTCAGTGTCATTTTGATTATGCCTTCTCAGCTTGGTATAGTGGGCTATAAAAATAGTTGAAAAAGTGAATGCAGGTCATGCTAAATAATGATCAGGTATATGCTGAATGTCCCCCCTAGGACCCACATAGGGGTACAGGAGTTCCGGGAGGTGGGCTTGTTTGGAGTCCAGAGTGGACCAACTTAAACTTAATCACATCTTAAATGATTATGCCCCAGGTTATCGACATCGATATGGTCTATAACCAACACCGTTACAATACCAGAGCTAGTGTTATGTCTTGTAAAATCCCAAGAGTAAACGGTACTGCAAGGAGCACGTTCTTCTATACAGGCATTTGTCTATGGAATAGCCTCCCCTTGGAGATCAAGCTACCCTGCGTCTCACAAAAATCTCAAATTTGGACCAATTTCCACCAGTCTAATGTCCATTGCTCGTGTTTCTTGGCCCAAGCAAGTATATTTTTCTTATTGGTGTCCTTTAGTAGTGGTTTCTTTGCAGCAATTCGACCGTGAAGGCCTGACGGAGGCTCATGCAGTTTCCTCCGAACAGTTGATGTTGAGATGTCTGTTACTTGAACTCTGTGAAGCATTTATTTGGGCTGAAATTTCTGAGGCTGGTTACTCTAATGAACTTATCCTCTGCAGCCGAGGTAACTCTGATGTTACCGCTTGATGGTTTTTGCGACTGCACTTGAAAAGTTCTTTACATTTTTGGTATTGACTGACCTTCATGTCTTAAAGTAATGATGAACTGTCGTTTCTCTTTGCTTATTTGAGCTGTTCTTGACATAATATGGACTTGGTCTTTTACCAAATAGGGCTATCTTCTGTCTTAACAGTTCCTCTTTTCCTTAAATATCTCCCTTATATTGCTAAATAGCAAAGTCTTAACTTGTTAACTTGTCCTATGCACACACATTAATGAATTAATCACACAGTTATACATTTACAGGGTGGAATCATTTAGTCAAAACCTTAAACATATAAATTCCAGTAACAGCTGTCGTCAAGGCAAAGGGTGGCTACTTTGAAGAATCTCAAATATAAAATATATTTTGATTTGTTTAACACTTTTTTGATTAGTACATGATTCCATATGTGTTATTTAATAGTTGTGATGTCTTCTCTATTATTCTACAATGTAGAAAATAGTAAAAAAATAAGGAAAAACCCTTGAATGAGCAGGTGTGTCCAAACCTTTGGCTGCTACTTTATGAGAATGCAAAATATCTCATAACTAGACTTTTGGCAGATATAACCTTATAATTCCAAGGTCACAGTATCATTATCTAGGGGAGAGGCCAGACAGACGGACACAAGACAATCACACAGTGTTTTAGACAGGAAACATTTTAGAATGGAAACGTTACTACGGTACAACAATAGTCTATTTCTCTCTCTCTCTCTCCAGATCTCTCAATCTCTCCAGCTTGTCCGTCTTGTGACCTGCCGTTCAATATTCTGGAAGTCAAAGATAACCTATTTATTAAGAACTCTTCTAATGAACTCTGGACTGGTAATGTCAAGGTGAGACATATGAATAACTCAATCAATAATATTAACTCAGTAAACGATAGTGCTGTTTCCATAGCCTGTGAATGTCTTTATTAATTCTGTGTGTTCCATCATCACCTCTGTGACTGCAGTGTACCTGTGGTGAGGGGTTCGTGGCGAGTGGCTGGTGTGTGGAGTGTGGAGAGGCGCTGTGTTCAGAGTGTGTATCTGCACACAGGAGAGTGAAGGTGACAAAGGATCACACCATCTGGCTCCAACCCCCGAAAGGTCTGCCCTAGAAAATTGAATTATTATTTACCCTTCAATACCATGCTATTGTGCATTATGTTTATTCTTCTCAGAGACTTCTACTCATGTAGAATTATATTAAATGATCCACAGACATGGATAATTAGGCTTATCTGTTCATACCATCTTAGGCAAAACACCTTGTAATATTCAAGTTATATTTTATTATCTGGTCACTGCACGCGCACATACACAAAATACCTGGGCCTCCCAAATATTGACTTAGAGGTCAGACTGAGCCAGACACAGCCATCAAACACTTGTTTATAATACCAGGACATACTTACTGAAATAGCATGTTCATACTCTAGAATGTATCATATTTTTTTTATTCCCCTGCAGGAGTCTCCACCCCCACAGTGTTTTGTCCCACCCACAAACATGAGCCAATCAAGCTCTTCTGTTTGACCTGCAATCAGCTGACCTGTCGAGACTGCCAACTAATGGATCACAGGAACCACAGGTAAGTTTCCTTACATGTTGTAAATACAGTCACAGTATCATGGAAGGTGAGGTTGGGCCTAGTTCAAATACGGTAGAAGAAGCATCCTTACTTACCTTAAAGTAATCGCTAAAAACACAATTAGATAGGTAAAAAATAAGGGAACCATTCACGTGATTACTTCAAGAAAGAGCGGAGGATGAGATGGATTCTTAAAGCATTTGGACAGTGCCGAAGTCTCTTCTCCTGTTCTCCTGAGTCTCCTCTTCCATTCCCAGTTTCCAGTTCCTCCATGAGGCGATGGGCAGCCAGAAAGAGCAGCTTCAGTCCCTGGTGCAGAGAGTGAGGCAGCAGAGAGCTGCAGTGAAGCAGAGCATCCTGGACATGGATGGCAGGTAATAACTAGTCAATAACACTGGAATTAAATTACAATATTGGTTTATGAGTTTCTTGTCACAGGGCATCTTAGTTGGGACAGAAACCTTCAGCTGAATATAGTAGGAAGTTTTTGATTAGTTTCTCAAGACAGCTAAGGTCGAGCATCTGTGCAGGCCTATTGATATGATTGTATAGGGTTAGGGTTTACCTCCGGGCCCATGCCTTCAATACCCAGACAAAGGTGCTATATCCTACCGGAATATACACTATAGATGTCTTGGAATGTAGCTTGAATTAGCTTTGATTTTGATGTGGATGATCCACTAGACATTTTATTACATGGGTCGTTCCACCAATTCGGTGCCTTTTTGAGAAGTGTAACTTAAAAAAGTTGGATTTCACCTCATTTTAAACGTTCGGTCATAAACGGCATAAGTTCAACCTCATAAAAAACTAGTTTTCCCTTCTCAATACTAAAGGAAGTGCCTATTAAGTTTCAAATAAACTAACTGGGTTGACTGTAACAGGGTTGACGATTTCATCATGAATCAGCCATAAATCCCTGTGTGACAGGGGGAATGGAAGCTTGTGTGCAACAGGGAGGGGCAATTGAATGGAAGCTTAATGTTTTGTTGTTAAAATAAAAAGGTTTCTAGTCTGTCTATCCATGGGTGACAGGTTGACGTGTTATGCTCATCCTGCTCAGTTTTCCACCACAAAACACCTGTAAATGGCCAAAAATAATAGAACCAGCTCAACTGCATTTACACTGATTTTGACAATTCAATTTTAAATGTTTCTTTTAAAAAAACTATTTCAAAAGGAATAGTTTCACCATATTAAAACAAGAGTACAGTAACATGAATGACCTTAAAATGAGGGACAGATGTAAATGAATCTCTAATCACATTTAAATAAATAATAATCTTCAGAAATGACTTTTTCAAAGCAACAAAATAACTAGGGCTTTACAACGATGGTGAGAACGTAGAGGCATTTTGGATTTAAATGGGTTAAAATCTTCCTAGAGGTCACAGATGGAGCACGGAGGGACATGTCAAAATGCTGAATTTTGGCACTTTAGCAATTCTTTATTCATATTGAAAATCGGATTTATTTAATTATCCTTGTGGTCTATTTTAAAAGGCACTTCATTTAATATAACAGGCTTTTAAAATTCAATATTGGTGCACAATTTCTACCTGTATCAAAGGGACGCAAAAGGCATTAATTTTGTGGAACGACCCACATGTTCTCTCCCACTCGCAGATTGCTGGACATAACACAACTCAAGTCAAAGCTGAGGGAGAGCCTGAAGAGAATGCTTCTTGCCACTATTCAAATCTTGAAAACGAGAGCCATGTCGCTCTACTGCAACATAGAGGTATTTCAGATACCCAAGACTAACACCCTGCATGAAAGATAAAGAAAGTATGTATGTGTTTGTTTGTGTGTGTGTGTGATTTTACTCTCAGTTTGAGTCGATAAAATGCTTGCTCATGTCCACCCAGACTATGTGTAATGCCGAGGTGGCGGGGATTGAGACGAGACGGAGTGCACTAAACAGACTGGGGCAGAGGCAGGAGTATGTTGCTGACTTTGCTGAGAAAGCCCTGAATGTGGAGGACTTCTTTGCCCTGCTCTCCTGCAAAGGGCAGGTAGGAACCCACTTGTTCTGTCTGTACAAGGCTGCTCACACATTTCTTAGTTTTTCTTTTGGCTTATATGAGAGTGCCTTATCCCCCATTTCCCCCATAGACACTTCACAACAGGGTTTGGGTCAATTCTGAATTGAGTTGCGAATCTTTAATTTAAATTCTTGAATTTGAATTGGCCACACCCCACATGAAGCAGAATTTGAATTGGCCACACCCCACATGAAGCAGAATTTGAATTGAATTTGAATGAAAGGAAGTAGAATTTAATTCTATAAAATTTCTTATTTATTCAACAAATCACCATAGAAATGTTTATTTTGACATAATGTATAGTTACCAATACCATGTAGCCTAAGGTTGAAACATTTTATTTTTAAAACTCATTTTCCTAAAACCATTTAAAATAATTACAGTGGTCAGGAAATATTCTAAGATCATGTTATGGGTTGTCTATAATAATTAATAATTCCCTTTATTAAATATCAGAATACTTTTCCCAGAATGCATTAGGTCAAACACTGCAGTGTAGAAGGGAATAATATAACATCTCATGACAAAGAAAAATACTGTTTGACATCTTTGAGTTTAATTAAACTAATATTTGAAATGGTATGTGTGTATTCTTTGCATTAAGTGGCAAATCCTTTTTGATAAAATATTTGTCAAATTAATGAGACTTTCCTGTTTCATCTCTTAGTTCAATTGGTTTGAATTAAATTCTACTTCCTTCAATTCAAATTCAATTCAAATTTTGCTTTCTGTGGGGTGTGGCCAATTTCAAATGTATTGTTCGAATTGAATTAAATTCAGAAAGTCCAAATTGCCCCCAATCCTGCTTCACAAGCATTACCACATCAACACACATTCACAACCCTATCAACACATGCTCCTCTCCCTCCACAGATTGGATCCCAGTTACAGCATCTTTTGACTCAGAGTACTGAGCCCCCGGGCACCATGCTTAAGTTGCAGCTGGTGATCACTGATGACTTCAAGAAGCAAATTGCTTCCTTTGGTAAGTCAAGATACTCAATCTCCTATTCGTGTAGGGCGTGCTGTCTTGGATTTGAACAAAATCCTTAAATTAATTCAGATATATATATTATTTTTTTTGCATTGATTACAACATAACGATGTGGTAGTCCAGTGATGCCCATTTAGTGTTGTTCAAATAGCTTGCCAAAATCAACCCAATACATTTTGTCATTGGGCATGGGGACTTAGGACACAAGCCTGAGAGCATCTGGTCTTGACCATCACATTTATAGCATTGCTCCTACAATAGTATTATTTCTCTTCCTTTTTTCCAGGTAAACTTTTGGGTGATATTGTCCCCTTTGCCCGATCACATGTTAGTCAAGACAGCAACCCGCTGGAAAACCAAGAAAGACCCAATGCTCCCTCTGGCCAGACCTCTTACAGTGCTCCTCACATGTCCATCCATTCTGTTCCCCCTCCACATAACCCTGTCTTCCAGCCCCCACAACCCTCTTACTCTGCCCTATCCAGCCCGCTCAGTCAGCCCTCCACTTCCCAGCCCTCCACCTCCTGTGAGCCTCCTCCTCCTTATCGCTCCCTGCCTGTCCACACCCCTTCAAACCTTCCATTGAGCCATCCTGTGTCACCCCAGCCCTGCCCATCTACACTAGCCCCATCTCATTCCACCCTGAATGTACATAATCCACCATTCTGTCTTCCATCAAACCCTGCCCAGCCATCACTTGACCCGGCACTTCATGTCCAGTCACCATTGGTCCCCACAAACCATGCCCAGCAATGCCCTGTTCAGCCTCCAACCTCCCCATCTCTCCAACCACTGATCGAGGCCACACCTAAACTTTATGGTATGTTCAAGGCAACTCCTCCACGTGGAGCTGGACGATCTCGAAGAGGTAAGGATGGAAAGTCCTGGACGTTCCACTCATACTCAGCTGTAGAGATCTGCCTCCCACCTCCTGGCTCCCCCTCTACTGCACCCGTAGCTCAGCATCAGAATAGGAACTTTCCAGAATCGCAGCTACTGTCGATCCTCCGTCAGCCTCCCTCTGTAAACCCCATCCCTGTCCTCCCGGTGAAAGCCCTAGCAGACTCCCCCTGTGATAGAAGCCTGCCTCCTACTGGTCTGGCAGACCCAAACCCAAACTCTCAGGCCAGGGAGAACGAGCCCACCTCTACTGTCACTGAGTTGGAGACTGACACAGAGGCAGACAGCGCTATGGAGTTGGAGGTCCCATCAGCCTGGGGTGATAGACATGCAGATGCCTGCTCGGACCGTACTTCTTCAGATCTGCCGTTCACAGGGACTTTGTCTACTGAGAGAACCCATACTGCCCCGCACAACAATAGCAAGATAGCTTATGACCAGCAACATGAGGAAACAAAGGATATCAGGTCAATTAATCAGCGTGTGAAGAACTGGAAAGAGCTGCCAACACGCATTAGAGAGCTACTGGAGGGCCCCTCTCCAAGCCCCGCCAGGACAGGTTCGGTGCTGGCCACTGAAATGACAACCAGGCAACCTAACACCACCCAGCTACCGAGCTCGACCAATGGCAACAATGTTAACAACTCAAGGTCCTGGCAACCCAGGGTGTTGATGGTTCGGCTACCCATCTCCACCCCCACTCCTGGATGCGCTCTTCCTCAGTTTCTGCTCGTCCAAGGGGCCAGCAAAGATGAGATTATTCTGCAAGAGATTGAAGAAGACCACCAGGTAAGCACACTGCTGCACTACATGTTTTGTTCTTGATTTAAAGTACGGGTTAAGCTTAGTGATAAAGTACTTTCAAGTTGTCCTTTCTATCTTAGCAAGATAGTGATGATGATCTATCCCCCCCGCTGTTGTTGTAGTCCCATGGCGATGACATCACACCACCAGAGCCAGACAACCTCCTCTGGACTAAGGCCCTGTCCTCCTCAGAGAGTCCCCCACTGCTCCAGTATGTGAGCTGTGCGGCCTGTCACACTGTTGGCGGTTCGCTATTCTGTGTGGAGTGTGGGAGGGGCTACCACCAAGATTGTCATATCCCACCCATTAGTCCTTCCTTCTGGTAATCTCTCTAAAGACCTAAAGTTGTCGTTTCTGTGTAAACTTCCAGTTTGGTGGAGTTTATATTGAGGGAATACTCTGGTCTTAATTCCTTGTGTTAAAGCTGTGTGCTGTCTGTTTCCCCCTCTGGTAGGGAGGAGTGGAAGTGTTCACTTTGTCAGGACCTGGCCGACACCACAGACCCCTACAGTGATGACAGGCACAGGACTATGTGCCTCAGCCTAGCAGACCAGAGGGTAAGGTTCACCCCGTTGTGGATTTGAATTTGGATTCTCCTGTTGAGTCGGATAGCATTTAAATGGACCTTTTGGACCTGTAACTTCTTAGATTCAATGCTGGCATTAACCATATCTTTTTCCTTCCTTTGTTAACAGAAATGTGAGCATCTCCTACTCTTTCTAAGATGTGAGAATAACAGAAACATCCTTTGCAGCACGGCTGAGGTGTGTATGAAAATATATATAAAAAACATTATTTTTTATGCTTACTCTGTCCTGACCAAAATGGCATACTCAATGGCATTAGGGATATTTGTAAATAATCGTATCTGTTGCTGTTATTTAGCACATTTTATAATGAGAGCTCTCATACTTTTGTCTCTTCAGCCCCTCTCCGATTCAATATGTCTGGACTCCATACATGGAAGGCTGCTACAACATCGATCACCCCCTTACCGTACCCCCTCTGAATTTGTCTGTGACATCTGGATCCTTTTCAACACCATGTTGATGAACTCAAAGGTTGTCACATCTTTTAAAATGTAATTTAAATAGTAAAACAATCACCACTGCGTTAGTAATACTTTCAATGAAACATTTGCTGAATTACCTTGAATGTGCAAAAAAAATGTAATCTGGTGGAGACGGTACCACCCATTCACCTCTCTATTTTTTTTCTCATCTCAAAGGACCAGGAGTTGGTTGTCAAGCTACGGGGCAGCTTTCAGATTAAGTTAGGTGAAGTGTTTGGGACCGCTCTCCACCCCTCCCTCCTCAGCCACCCTAACAGCAGCGGTACTGAGACGGGGGAACCAACGGCTGCAGAGACTTTGAAGAGAATGCAGGAGTTTCTGAACATGATCAAAGTGCCAATAGCTAAGAAACATCACTCCCAGGTCAGAGTTGAAACAGATGAAAATGAAACAAATGTGAAAAAAATGAAAAAAGATGCAGACTGAATAATAGCCATTGAAGTGGAGACTCAGAAATGCTATGTTCTTATTCAATTAGATACAACTGACATTGTGTTTTTGTTTTCTTCATTAAATTAAATACAGAGGGGATTGTGAGTGACTTTGTTTTTGCACATTTTTTAAAACTATGCAATTTACTATGCAATAGGATAGACGTTTGTACTGTACTATAGGATATCAAATATTCTATGTATGCCTGTGTTTCAAATGTACTAAAGTTGGCCTAGATGAAAGGTGCACTGCATAACGCAGCCTAAGATTCAACCAGTGGTCTTGGCGATGCTGATACAACGCCACCAGATGGCGCCTGAGTAAAAGCCTACTGATCAGGGCTCTGGCTGTCTTGGAGAACTGCATTCCTTAAGGTTTCAATGAATATAACTTATTCCCCAGGTTGTGTACTAACTGTCAATGGTGAGTGCAGTGAACACATTTGCCATCCCAGAGTTAAAGCAGTCTAAAATGGTTAGTGATTCACATTTGTCTAATATGTTCATATTTTCAGTAGGTTTGTGTAACTATTCATGTTAGAGGGGATTTACCAATAAATCAAAAGTAATGAAAAATGTTGAATGAACGATTTAAACCAACCTGAAACAGATATTTAAATGATCACAAGAAAACTAGCCATCATGGTCACATAACTGTATGAGCTCTATCATCAACTCAACACGTAGGCTATACAGTCAGCCTTATCAACTGAATCAGAGTTGTGACCCAGCCCCAGGCTTCTCATTGGTTCATAAATGGCTCCACCTATCCTCCAGCTCTTGCAAACTGTATATATTTCTACAGTCACTGTACAGTACCCTATATCAAAACAGGATAATTCAAATAGCATTTTCAAGCATAATCCTGTCCAAATGGTTGTCCAGGTCAAACCCAGTCCGCACCACGGCAGCAAGACAATTGAGGGAAGTCGGCAAAAAGTGGAAGCTAATGTCTTATTACTTGGGGCTGAAAGTGTTGGGAAATCAGGTAAGGATGTGTTCTTGTATTTGTGTTTTAATATGCACCTTGCAATGTTCCCAGAGAAAGGTATTTTTTGTGCTCTGCCATCCTTCACTCAATTGGCATTCAATGTGAATCATGAGCAGGATTCTGGAGTATCTGACATCTTACAGTACTGTTATTTTCAGTGACCATGAACGTTTTGATTAAACTGAACACAACGTTTTGTCTTTTCCAGCACTCACCGTACGATTTATTACCAGAAGATTTATTGGCGAGTACGGTGAAATAGGTAAGCCTGCCAAATGCGTGCATGCATCTTGTGCATAATGCTGACCATTTTATATATTGTGTTTTTAATTGAAATATGTTTCTCCGTCAGAATCAATTTACAGTCATATTGACAACATTGATGGGAAGGAAATATCATTCAACATATGGGACTCGCTCTACCCACAGGTAAACACTATTGGACTACCCAAATGTCGCCACTCATCATGACAAGCATTTGCCAATGGCCAATGCGTAATCTAACCATAGTGACCACTCATACGTCATGTTTTTGTGTGTTTGTAGGACAGTGCAATAACTGAGTCGATAAGTGAGAAACAGCTTCAATGGGCAGACGGTGTGATACTGGTATACAGCATCTGCGACCGCTCCAGCTTCGAGGTAGTGCGTCAACAAGTGCAGCGCATCCGCCACGCCAGTAGGAAGATGTCTGCAACAGCGCCCATCATTATTGTTGGAAACAAACGCGATTTGCAGCACCGACGGTCAGTCTCAAGTGAGGAGGGCCGACTCCTTGCTCTCTCCGAAGACTGCGTATTTTTTGAGATCTCCGCAGCTGAAACATACCACGGTGTTTTGCTGGTGTTCCATGGACTGGTAGACCTTATCAAAGAGTCGAGAGCTCTGCGGAAAGGTGCGGCGGGTATTAAAAGTATAGTGAGAAGCATGTCAGCTGTATTCGGGAAGAAACGTGGAGAGTAATCTACCACAGGATAGGCTACATTATGTGCAATGTGATTTGGGTAGCCAGAACGCTGTTGGTCAATGCAGACTTAAAGTGGCAAGTGAGAAACATGGTTTATGGTAGGTTGTAGTCCAACAGTAGGTGCGTTCTAATAACTTCAACAGGTTTTAAGAGGGAACTTAATTGGGACTGTTTTCAGAAGATAAATTTGTTCTCTTGTAGAGTTACACGAACATTTGGATTGCAGATGGAAGCAGTCATTAAATCATTTATTCTCCTTTTTGAAGTTGAAAAGTAGATATACAGGACTGTAGAAAAACTGTATGAGAAATAATGTGCTCTGCCATCCTTCACTCAATAGGTATTCAATGTGAAGCATGAGCAGGAATCAGGAGTAGCTGACATCTGACAATACAGTTGATCTGATGGAAGTCCTACCCATTTGGCAATTGTTAGGGGATTTATTTTCAGTGACAAATGTAGACTCAAAGTTTGTAAAATGGTGAAGGTGTGATGTGTGCATAATCAGCGATGGAAAACAGCAAACAATTCAATTGCAGTATTATACTTTATCTGAAAACTAACAATTTGAAACGTTGTAATTATGTTACAAGTTCTTGCAGACTTGATGCTTATGTGCTGTGCACACATTTTTAAAAATGTTACAATTGAAATAAAAAAATGAATATATATTTATATTGAAATGTGGATATAATTATTTAATATCTGTGTAATAAATCTTGGGTAAAAGTTATGTTGTAATTTTCACCTTTTATGCAATGCATGAAACAGGAATGGGTTAATTTGGGAAAGTACATGTATGAGCTGAATACTGTACAGTAGATGGGGAAATTACTTTATTTCACTCTTCATAACCTCAATACATTTCACCTCAGCAATACAAATGTTATTTATTTCTTGATTACAACCAATATGATGTTGATGCATACTGTAGGACAATCTAAACGTGCCATTTTTTATGTTATTAAATGTTATGACATTGTAACAAAGATAAAGACATACTTATTTTCTACTGTCTATTCGATGCTCATTCCTCAATCCAACACATTAAACTTCCTTCCATCATCCATATTTAGGCCAATCAGTCCAGATTTGACCTTTAATCATGACAAGCTTTGTTTCTCATGGCTACTTGGGGTAACAGAAAACAGAATGCGACATCAGGTTAGCACATAACTTAAGAATAGTTAGGTCTAATATATAATGGGGTACAAGATGTATAATGTCACATGATGCTCAGTTAGGAAACCAAAACAAGTGGGTTGGCGTCTACATGAAGTAGAGCGCCTGAATCTTTCAGTTACATACATTGACACATTTGTATTCCCATGGATTTATCACAGACTATGTCAGCTGAACTATGACCCCCCCCCCCCACCATGTGTACCCACAAACTAAAATCTACTAATACGTTTTGCACCTGGGCTGCAAAGGGGGGGCATTTCTAGGATACTGGTTACTTCTTAGTGATCAGTGGCCTCCACCACAAGTTTTTCGGCCTCTTCTATATCGGCCTCTTCTGAGTGCTCAGAGCTTAGGTACTGGAGGATGGGACCAAGGAGGACCTCGGCAGCCAAGGAGCGGCGGCGCAAAGCACTGGTAGAAGAGACCTCCAGGATGTCGAACTCCACAGAAAGAGGCTGGTCATTGCGCATCTGGCTGCGCTGGTGGACGTTGGATGGGTTGCCAGCACTTGATGAGCTTCTGCGGGAGTGGGCAGTCAGGTTAGTGCATCTGGTTGGGCTCTCGTCTCTAGCTTCCGTGTGGTTGTCAGTGGTCTCCACCTCTGGTATGACGGTCTTGTCTGAGGGTGGCTCAGAGCTCAGGTACTGGAGGATGGAACCTAGGAGGACCTCGGCAGCCGAGGAGGGGCGACGCACGGTGCTGGTAGAAGGAAGCTCCAGGGGGTCCAGCTCCAGAGAGAGAGGCTGGTCGTCTGGCTTCTGGCTGCCCCGGCGAGAGAGAGGCTGGTCGTCTGGCTTCTGGCTGCCCCGGCGAGAGAGAGGCTGGTCATCTGGCTTCTGGCTGCCCCGGCGAGAGAGAGGCTGGTCATTCGGGTTGCTAGCACTTGATGAGCTTCTGCGGGAGCGGGCAGACAGGCTGTTGCGTCTGGGTGGGCTCTCGTCTCTTGCGCCTGAGTAGTACTCAGTGCTCTCCACCTCGAGTGCAACGGCCTCATCTGAGACTTGCTCAGAGCTCAGGTCCTCAGTGGTCTCCACCTTGGGTACAACGGGCTCGTCTGAGGGTGGCTCAGAGCTAATGTTCTGGAGGACGGAACCTAGGAGGACCTCGGCAGCCGAGGAGGGGCGACGCACAGTGCTGGGAGAAGGAAGCTCCAGGTGGTCCAGCTCCAGAGAGAGAGGTTGGTCATCTGGCTTCTGGCTGCCAAGGCTGCTGTTGGACAATTTGGCTGAGGCTGGACTGGGGGCACTGGATGAGCCCCTTTGGGAGCGGGCATACAAGCTCTTGCGTTTGTGTGGGCGGCCGTCCATGGCCTTGAGAAAGAGGCTATTGGCAGAACTGCGGCGAGTGGTGTCAGAGGACATGGAATCCTGCTGGTTGAGGAAGTCCTCCACATCCTGATCACTGGGCTGCTGGAGCTGAGACAGAGACAGAGACAGATTGAGAGAGAAAGAGAGAGAGAAAGACAGAGAGACAGAGAGAGAAAGCGACCAAGATAAAAGGTGGGGGTATACAGGGGATTAAGACTGTGGGGAATATACATACAGAGAGACATATAAGGGCAAATAAAGGAGAGATTAGACGAGGGAAAATTATACAAAGAGGAAGGTAAGCTAGTAAGGTAGTAAGCTAGTAAGGAAGGGTGCAACAATAATCTAGAATGCTCACCATGTTGTATAGAGGGGTGCTGTTGACCAGCAGCTGCAGTAGGATCTTGCCCAGCTCCTGCAGGTCGGCCACCACCAGCTGCACCTGAACAGGCAGTCCCAGCAGCTGCTTTACGGGCCCCAGTTCAGCCAGAACCCGGACCTGAGCCTTCAGCTGGTCCAGGGCCAGCCTCCTCACGGCCTCCAGACGCAACACCTGGGACACGTAGAGCAGCTGAAGCCTCTGGAGCACAGAGCCCACCACCTCCAGCAGACTGCTCAGTCCCATCTGATGATACAATGATAAGGCACGTAGTTGAAGACTTACAGACTTATAATGGCAGTTGTATGAATTTCATCAGTCTTTGGGGAAATTGTTTAAGGACCCTTTAAAGTGATTTCTCGCCACTATTTGTGAAGTTGAAAAAACAAACATGACAAACTGACAGCTACTGTAAAACTAGTCATTAACCCATAAAAAACAACCAATATCCATCCACTGCCAAGAGGATGTCATCTGACCTGGAGGACACTTGAATATGACCATTGGTGAAATGCCTCATTCTTTATACGTCTGTTCTCTTCTGTATTATAGGTCGTTGTCATGCTGGAAGACCCAGCCATGACCCATCTTCAATGCTCTTACTGAGGGAAGGAGGTTGTTGGCCAAGATCTCGCGATACATGGCCCTATCCATCCTCCCCTCAATACGGTGCAGTCATCCTGTCCCCTTTGCTGAAAAGCATCCCCAAAGAATGATGTTTCCACCTCCATGCTTCACGGTTGGGATGGTGTTCTTGGGGTTGTACTCATCCTTCTTCTTCCTCCAAACACGGCGAGTGGAGTTTAGACCAAAAAGCTCTATTTTTGTCTCATCAGACCACATGACCTTCTCCCATTCCTCCTCTGGATCATCCAGATGGTCATTGGCAAACTTCAGACGGGCCTGGACATGCGCTGGCTTGAGCAGGGGGACCTTGCGTGTTCTGCAGGATTTTAATCCATGACGCGTAGTGTGTTACTAATGGTTTTCTTTGAGAATGTGGTCCCAGCTCTCTTCAGGTCATTGGCCAGGTCCTGCCGTGTAGTTCTGGGCTGATCCCTCACCTTCCTCATGATCATTGATGCCCCACGAGGTGAGATCTTGCATGGTGCCCCAGACCGAAGGAGATTGACCGTCATCTTGAACTTCTTCCATTTTCTAATAAGTGCACCAACAGTTGTTGCCTTCTCACCAAGCTGCTTGCCTATTGTCCTGTAGCCCATCCCAGCCTTGTGCAGATCTACAATTTTATCCCTGATGTCCTTACACAGCTCTCTGGTCTTGGCCATTGTGGAGAGGTTGGAGTCTGTTTGATTGAGTGTGTGGACAGGTGTCTTTTATACAGGTAACGAGTTCAAACAGGTGCAGTTAATACAGGTAGAGTGGAGAACAGGAGGGCTTCTTAAAGAAAAACTAACAGGTCTGTGAGAGCCGGAATTCTTACTGGTTGGTAGGTGATCAAATACTTATGTCATGCAATAAAATGCAAATTAATTATTTAAAAATCATACAATGTGATTTTCTGGATTTTTGTAAGTGGGAAGACCTGCAAAATCGGCAGTGTATCAAATACTTGTTCTCCCCACTGTATCACATCACTTGGCTCGATGTGGCCACGAACAAATGCCTGGCAGCGTATCTTGTTTACCGCAGCAGTCACGTGGAACTAGAAGCAGATCAAATCACACCATCCTCCAGGCTTTTACATGTGAGCTTGTGGTGTAGATCAATGGCTCCAGATAGGCAAACACGTTTTACCAACTCTCTGGAACTAGGCCAAAAGTCCCACAGTTTTGGTGGGGAAGATAAAAAGAGGTGGGAAAGGTATTTGGGTCAGCTAAGTGACAGGCAACCCCCTTCTGTTCCTGCTGTGTGAAAACAAAGCAAGGATTCTGGTGAGGGGACAGGACACTGGCCCAAAGTAGCCTGGGGACAGACGTAACAATGCAGCATGGTACCTGCTGCCAAATTGAATCGATGTAGGACATCTGAGGACACCACACACACACACACACACACACACACACACACACAAACGCTCTTTCACACACACACGTTTCTGTCCCAGTGTCTCTATGGGAGAGTATGCAGGACCGTTAATGAGGGTTGGTCTGATGAGGCCCTCAGCACCAGCTTATTCTCCTCTCTCTCCAGCCAGCAGTCTGCAGCAGCAGTTAGGGTCATTTAGCACCAATTACCCCTGAACCAAAGTCTGGGAAAACTCTATATTTGTAAGGTTGGGGTTTTTCATTTCAAATTGCTTTGACACTTTACTGAACTGTAAAATTATAATCCTTACAAATGTCATGTGGTTTTTATTACAAGGTGCTATTTATTATTATATTGTTCTACTCAGTAACTACTTTGACAGCTTCACTATAAACCCAATTTGAGTTCATAGAACCGTAAACCTAAAAATGAATGTTTTATAAAACAATCCATTGAATATCTAGTAGTTATTCTTCTCAATGTTCATCCTCTTTCCTAAAAGCCTCCTTCAGGTGACCCATATAGTGACCCTGTTATTGAATATACCCCCAATTTCAACTGACCTAAACCCAGTTTGAGCTTCATAACAGCAAGCCTCACAATGAATTAATTTATAAACATGCCACCATACAGTTTTTGGTTAGTTTCCACCACTGTTGCTTTCAGAGATCTGTGTATGTTTACTGTATATGTCTTATCGGTCCATCAAAGTCTCTCGTATCTCTTCATCTCTCTGTGTGTTCGTCTGTCTGAGTGTGTTCTGCAGGGGCAGTGGTGGGCTCAAAACCTCACGTAGGCCAAATCCCACAGGGACCATTCTCACTGTGCCTTTCAAGTTGTTCATTTGGATGGCAGTGGTGCCATCGTCATGAGGCTTTTCATGATGTACTATATGTCTATTGTGGCATTTTTGTTCCAGATTTTATGTCCCTTTCCATCCCTTTCCCTGTGCATGCTCAAAATAAGGATAACTAAAATGTTTTATGTGAACTATGAAGCCCTCTATTCTAATTGTGTTGTCTCTCTCTCTCTCTCTCTCTCCCTCCCTCCCCTCTTTCTGTCCTAAGCCATAGAGTCTGCTATAACCCCAGGAGATTTGAGTCTGGTACATCTTAATGATGGTTCTCTGTGCTCAGAACTCTGTGCCCGGGTAAGACTAACACTGAGCCCCAGCCCTCTGCCCATGTAGACAGGAAATGCAGGGAGTGCCCTAGAGCCTTCACAGAGAGCACTGACCATGTCTCTGGGCACGTAGCCTGCTTCTATTTACCCCAAACCCAGTAAAGGCAGACAGAGACAGCAGAGGATGTTGTGATGGTTAGAAAGCCTCCCGAGGGACCTAGCATCAAGTGATTAGGGAGGGGGTCAACAAAGAGCATTATTTATATTGTCTGAATGTTAGACTATTATAACTGTACATCTAAATGTCTTTAATACCTTGCTTGATTTTGTGCTGTACCTTGGTGGAGTAAAGAGGAGGCGGTATAGTTTATCATGATGGTTGAGAGGTCTGACAGAAATGAGGAACAGATGGATGTGTGGAGAAACCGAGAAGGAATAGAAAGGTGTAAAAACACAGGGAATGAGACACGGAGGGAGGCAAAGGGTGGGTGGTTCAGATGAATGAGGGTGAGTGTGAGAAAGGATGAAGAGGAGAGAGCAGATTGACCTGGGCTAGGACGTGATAGGCGGAAAGCAAGAGGCCTGTAGAGACCACAGGGGACGAAAGCAGACAAAGGTTACAGAGGCCAGTTTTGAGAGTTTTAGGGACACAGCCATAGAGAGGGTCCTAGGTGTTTCTCACCCTGTCGGTAGCATCCTGTAGCATCCCCATGGCCCACTCCAGCCTGTTTCTGAGCTTCAGCAGGCGGTGGTACAGCTGCAGGCTTAGAAAGAGCAGGAGGCCTCGGAACCGCGTCCACAACCCAGGCTCATCCTTCCCATCTTCATCCTCATACTGCTGTGTTCTCCTCTCCCACTCTAGGCCTGGGGAACACACAGAGGCAAGTCAACAGACAGAGATGGTCAACTCAACAGAAAGAAGTGTCTTTGTTGCCAAAACCTGCCCTCGTAAGTGTAGTGTCCGATATTCAAAGCAGACTGGACATAGACATAGACAGAGCGAGGTGTTAGGGTCATATACTTCCCACTGGGCACACGCTGGTTGAATCAACACTGTTTCCACGTCATTTCAATTAAATGACGTTTAACCAATGTGGAATAGACGTTCAGTTGACGTCTGTGCCCAGTGGGTTACTAGTAGTTGGTTGTATTTGCACGGTAGGCTATGTGTCATTTCTTTCACACAGACATCACAACTGCTATCACCCCTTCCAAACACATCTTCCCCCACACATAGAGCGTCATCAGTGTGACACACGGTCTGATCAAGAGTCTATGCACTAGACTATTAAACACCATCATCTAAAAACATGCTTGATTGTTTACAAGTTGATGAATGATGAAATTCAATTTTCAAGCACATTTTATATTTCAAGTGAGGATATGAGTCAGTATGAGGGCGAGATTTGATAATGTACTGCAATGTTACCAAGACAATAGTGCATCACACCAATATGATTTTCATGTTGATTTGATCTCTTTCACAGACAGCAGGATATCAATTCTACTCTATTTTAATCAGTTATTTCTTATATTTTTTCCCTATGATTAAAATATTTACAAAACAACACAATAGAAAGATTTGAAAATACGTTTTTATGCTCAAATCTGTTATTATCGATATCATTGTGTATTAGAACGTCCTCAAAGCAGATTAGTAGGGACATTATCAAACACTTGAAGAGCATTAACGCCCCCCTGTGGTGAAGTTCAGCAAGTACACAGTACACTGTATACTGTAACCTGACTTTAGACCAAAGACCTCATAAAGCAGAAAGACAGCCTCCCAACCCACCATTCGACAAACTGTGTAAAATGCACAAGCCCCTCCACTACCATCCACCCAAACTCACGCAGTGCAGGCGTCAGGGGCATGTACTTGGCCATAGCCTCCTCTGAGCGTGTGAGGATGTCGTCCAGGCCTGAGGTGGCCATCTGACCCAGCTGGGACTCCTGTAGAGCCAGGAGGTAGTACCAGGTGGCATTGGTCAGCTTGTCCCAGCGCTCCTGCATCTGGTCCAGCTCATCATTCACACGCAGCTGCACGCCATCCAGGGTCAGGAAGAAGGCATCCTTCAGGTGACCCAATACCTGTGGGGAGGATGAGAGGAGGGTTGTATGGAATAGGGTGATAAAGAGGTAGCAGGGTGTTGAGATAATGAATGAAGTGAAAGATAGCGAGTGAAGAAAAGGGGGAGGTGGGAGTGGTAGAATAGTTGTAGATGATAAGGCAGAAAGAAAGAAAGAAAGAAAGAAAGAAAGAAAGAAAGAAAGAAAGAAAGAAAGAAAGAAAGAAAGAAAGAAAGAAAGAAAGAAAGAAAGAAAGAAAGAAAGAAAGAAAGGGAGAGGAGCAGTTTGGAATTTAGAAAGAGGAATAATCAGTCAGAGGAATAGTAGGATATTATAAACGGAATCCATCCAACATGATTGATGATCAGTAGCAGTAACCGTCCACATAGTCTAGCACCATTAAAACTCAATGTCAATGCCACAACGAACGAAACTCTGGTAATGCATCTAATAGACTACAAAGTGAAAGGTCATTTAAAAGTGTCTACGATGACACACCAGTCAGTCAGGCTCACACACTGCATCATCACCCACTAGACAGAACAGAGACAAAGAGAGGGGACACCCACCTCCTCTGTAGACTGGTGCAGGACGGGAAAGTTATTTTCCAGCTGGTCCAAGCCCATACAAGCATAGTTATTGACAACCTCAACTGCAATATGGAGGAAGGAAGCAATGGTGAGGGATGAGAACCAAAAGTTAGTGTTATTTGGTGGCAGCGGTGGCATCCATGTTAAAGTTATTTACGTTTGACATTTTATATTTGATGGCAGGTGAGAGTTATAAGGCATTAGGGTAGAATCAATCAGTAGAGTTTTCAGTATTCATTGGACTCACTCTGGGGCTCCAGACTAAGTAGGAGGGGGGTGGCACGGAGAATGGCAGCCTGGGACACATTACGCACCCCAACCTCAGCCAGGCCACCCACCACACCCAGGAGTGGGTAACGGCCCTTTACGTCCGTGTAAACTGAAACAACAGATTTCAGGGCGGAGTCGAAGAGTGGCAAACGAGCCACCCGTTGCACGGCGTTGGCCTGGAGAAAGGAGGAGAGTCGAGAGGACAATTTACTCCCTTGGAATCAAAGGTTTAAACCTCGGTTATTGTTTTTATATATTTTCCAGCTCACCTCAATGTAGTGATTATTTGTATACGACATGTCCTTTTCACCAATCCTGTGAAACAGAATGTGTAAAAAGAGTGAATTACCTTAGCGACTGTCAGGCAAACACCTCATAGGGACACAGGGGGCAAAGCAGAAAGCCCCAAGCAGTCTTTCCCACATGACTTCCTTATCTTGAATCTAACATCCTGTTTACATGGTAAAGTCAGCTGCTAGGGTGTCACAATGCCAACGGCTGTTCTAAGCTCCTAGCATGGAAATCTAGTTATCCCTTCAATGGGCGCTGACCATACCCAAGGAGGATGACACTGCATCAACACTGTTCAGCAGTGCTGCAATGATGAAACCATTTCAAACAATTATGTACTTAATTTAAGCAAAAGTAAGGAACTCAGTAAATATTTACATAAACCAGAGGTCATCCATCCTTACATCAAGGTTTTAGTATGATCAAATATTAAGCCACAGCCTAGTGGTATTGACTAGAAACATGAACACAGAAAGCAATTCTGCTCAGACTATCAAATTGAAAATATTGAATTGAAAAATATTGAAAGACAATACAATTATATGCTTGGAATTAGATCAAGTAGGCAGAGTTTAGGATATAATTACTGTCAATAATATATATATGACTCAGATTGAGTCATTAGCCTGGCTACAACAACGTGTTAGTTTTAGCCTATATTGGCATATCTTTACAAATATATATATATATATATATATATATATATATATATATATATATATATATATATATATATATATATATATATATATATATATATATATGTAACTAACACCAGGCTAATGACTCAATCTGCCTCAAGATTGACCAACTTGCTAGCCTGCCTAGGCGAATAAGCAACCGTTTATTCAATCATGATCAAAACGATGGCATAACATTCTTACCTCAGAAAATTGCAGTTTTAAAGATTTGAAGTATAATACGAAATTTAACAAACTTTCCTCCCAAGTTTTTATGCAGGTCTGTCTTGCAAAACGTTCAATTAGGCCTATCAACTCCCGAGCGTCCAGAGCCGTTCAGCACGAAATGAGTGTGGTTGCTGAAGTGCGCAGGTTATGACATCTTAGACATTTGGAAAGGATGCGCATGTGATCAAACTGGGAATCACAGTTTTTGCTCTCACCAATTAGCGGAGCATAGCAAATTGACGTATACTTTGATTCTGCACTGATGATATTTCATACATTAGGCACCAGAAAAGCAGCCTCTGGCTGTAGGTTTTGTTGCTTGTTTATGGCCTTGTACAGTTCGTTAAGTGCCAGATTGTGATTTTTCTTGTTCTGTGGTGAAATGTCTACAACAGAAACGATAACAGCTGAAAACTCCCTAGAAAGGTCGGCATGTGAAGAAGGCTGAATAGGATTCTAAAGCCTGCGTGCTTACTTTAAATTATGGCCTAGGCCTACTACTTAGCCCTCGAAAAACTGTACTAGAAACCTAATGTTGAAGTAGGGGCTTTTAATGTAATATCCCATTCAACAGTCACTGAATAAAAAAATGAAACATGCATAAGTGATTTGATTTTCAAAGCATCATTGGAAACCCCATACACCGGTTCAACCAGAAAACATGAATAGGCCTACAGGCACAAGATTGAGTCAAATTTCTGTGACTACTGAAATTATTTACAGATTAAGTTGCTCAAGGTCTTAAGAGGTTTTGACCTGGACATAGTAGATGACGTTACAACTTTTGAAAATACTTTGAAAGTATCTGAAAGCTTACTACAAACCTATTAGTAGTCTAGGTAGACTAATACATTGATTAGTGTCTAGCTAAACATGGCCAGCTATAGCTATGCCGCTTAACTTCATGACCTAGGGGTCCTGGTTGGTAGGCTAACATTAACAGCATCATCAATGTACACAGAGCCCCACTTGAGGAGGCTATTAAGGAGGCTATTAAAGTTGGTCAGTTCTAATGACTCAGTTCTGTGAACCACTTTAGAAATGACGTGTGACGATATGGGAAAAACAACCCAAGATACTTTCCGGTCATTTCCACGTCTCCGGGCATTAATCTCTGGGCATTTCCACATTTTAACAGAGGATAGATTGTGTGAAACCTACATTCTTTGCATGTTCTTAGTTTCCCACAAAATGCCAAAGATATTAATAAACAGAGTTTCACTGACATTAAATGGCTACCCAGACTATTTGTATTGACCCCCTTATTTTATTCTGATCTATTATTATTTGTTGCAATGACTCTCTTGTACAGGTTCGATGTACACTCACTGGACTCTAACCACACACCCACACATACTACACTGCCACTTCAACACACACACACACACACACACACACACACACACACACACACACACACACACACACACACACACACACACACACACACACACACACACACAACACACACAACACACACACACACACACACACACACACACACACACACACACACACACATACACACACACACACACACACACAAATTCCCATTCTTTCACGCTCTTCACTCACGCTGCTGCTCCTCTCTGTTTATTATCTATGCAGTCACTTTACCCTTACCTACATATACAGATTACCTTAATTACCTCGACTACCCCGTAACCCCACACATTGACTCTGTACCGGTACCCCTTGTACTGTATATGTATATAGCCTCGTTATTGTTATTTTTATTGTGTTACTATTTTTCCTTTCGTTTATTTAACACTTACTTTTTAAAAACTCTGCATTGTTGGTTAAGGGTTTGTAGGTAGGAATTTCAGGGGTAAGGTCTACACCTGTTGTATTCGGCGCATGTGACAAATAAATACAATTGTATTCGATTTGATTATGCCTAACTTCTTGACCTGAGAAAAGAAGGCCTACTGTGGTAAAACCTTTTTTATTTTCAAAACTGCTACAGCCATTTTCCCCGATCTCGTCCATTATAGAGCAAAGGAGGCATCAGTATTGAACTTAATTCCCACATTATAGAGCAGAGGAGGCATCAGTATTGAACCTCATTCCCACATTACAGAGCAGAGGAGGCATCAGTATTGAACTTCATTCCCACATTATAGAGCAGAGGAGGCATCAGCATTGAACTTCACTCCCTCGTTCAAGCCCATTTTCATATTATCTTTCTAATAAAATCATTCTATCACAGTTGAATGCTGATTCTTTGTTTAGAGGGCAAGATGCTGGCTTAAGGCAAAGGTTATTCACATGACACACTTTCTCTAATTTCAAGCCAAATCTGAAATGTAGATCATTTCAATTTCCAAGGAGTGGATTGCACTTTTTATGAATAGACTTCTGGTTAGTGGAAGTTCCCAGAAGCCCTGCTGAATTTCACAGATGACTCCATCCCCCCAACAAGCATGGAATATGTCTGTCAGGCTCTGGCCATAGAGAAGCCTATTGCTTCTCTATAATTCTATGGTCAGAGTCTGACAGTTCTATGTGTTCTATTTCTGTGTTGTGTTTTGTGTTGGATCCCTAATTAGAGGCAGCTGCATTGCATTGTCTCTAATTAGGGATCCTACTTAAGTTTGTATGTCCCACACCATTGTGTGGTTCATTGTCTTGATGTCCGTCTTGAAGTAAGTGTGTTCTCCTTTGTGATATAGTCTTTGTTGTTTTGTATAGTTCTGTTCAAGTTTAGTTCATTATTTAAACAAACTATGATGTCGAACCATCCCTGCGCTGCGCCTTGAACCACCATAAGACCAAGCAGCGCTATTTGGGAGAGAAGGAGGAAAAGAGAGGACAGCATCGTAATCGGGGAGCAGGAGGTAATGGAGCCCGTAGACAACCCCAATAATTTTTTTTTGGGGGGGGGCTATGGGGGTGGTCTGGCCGTGAGGAAGACGCGCCAGTACCACTCCCCTTGTGGAACATGGAGAGGCCAATGTACAAATGGGGGGCGCAGAGCAAGGAGCATGAGGAGTATTTGGAGGAACATTTTGGAGAGATTCTGGAGGAAATGAGGGAAATAGAGGAGGTTGAGAAGGAAATGAGGAAGTGGATCAGTCCAGGTCCGGTCGCCTTCTCCACTCCCGTGAAAGAGCAGTCCGCTCCACCGGTGCCCGGTTCGGCCTTCTGCTACACTCCAGTGCCAGAGCAGTCCGCTCCACCGGTACTCAGTCCGGGTCCGGCCGTCTGCTACACTCCAGTGCCAGAGCAGTCCGCTCCACCGGTGCCGAGTCCGGGTCCGGCCGTCTGCTACACTCCAGTGCCAGAGCAGTCCTCTCCACCAGTGCCGGCTCCATGCACCAGGCCTCCTGTGCGCCTCTTCAGTCCGGTAAGCCCAGTACCGGCTCCCCGCACTCGCCCTGAAGTGCGTGTCACCAGTCCGGTGGTCTGGTACGTCCGGTGCCGGCTCCCCGCACCAGACCTCCAGTGCGTGCGCCCAGCCAGGTGCCTCCAGTGCCGGCTCCACGCACCCGACCGCCGGTGCGCCTCCCCAGTCCGGTACGTTCAGTGCCGGCTCCCCGCACCCGACCTCCAGTGCTTGCGCCCAGCCAGGTGCCTCCAGTGCCGGCTCCACGCACCTGACCGCCGGTGCGTCTCCCCAGTCCGGTACGTTCAGTGCCGGCTCCCCGCACCCGACCTCCAGTGCGTGCGCCCAGCCAGGTGCCTCCAGTACCGGCTCCACGCACCCAACCTCCGGTGCGCCTCTCCAGTCCGGAGCCTCCCTTGATGGCCCACAGCCCGGAGCCTCCCGTGATGGACCACAGCCCAGAGCCTCCCGTGATGGCCCACAGCCCGGAGCCTCCCGTGATGGCCCACAGCCCGGAGCCTCCCGTGATGGCCCACAGCCCGGAGCCTCCCGTGATGGCCCACAGCCCGGAGCCTCCCGTGATGGCCCACAGCCCTGAGCCTCCCGTGATGGCCCACCTGTGCCTACTCCAGGACCGGTCGTATGCCACGCTCCATGGCCGGAGTCTCCTGCCACACTGGTGCCCAGTCCAGGCCCGGTTAATTGCCCCGATCCATGGCCTGAGCCTATTGCCCCACCGGTGCCTACTCCAGGACCGGTTGTCTACCCCTCTAAATGGCCGGAGTCGCCTGCCACACCGGTGCCCAGTCATGGCCCGGTTATCTGCCCAGCTCCATGGCCTGAGTCACCTAACCCACTGATGTCCATTCCAGGACCAGTTGTCTGCCACGCTCCATGGCCGGAGTCGCATGCCACACCGGTGCCCAGTCCTGGCACAGTTGTCTGTCCCGCTCCATGGCCGGAGCCGTTCACCACACCGGTGCCCAGTCCGGGTCCAATCACCAGAGTAGAACCAGGGAGGAAGATGTCTACTTCGCTGGGGCCGGAACCGCCAACTGCGATTATTGTTTTGTTTTCCCCTCCCTAACCCTCCCTCATGTACTTGTGTTTAATTTCTTGCAGCCGGGAGTCCGCGCCTTTGAGGGGGGGTACTGTCAGGCTCTGGCCATAGAGAAGCCTATTACTTCTCTATAATTCTATGGTCAGAGTCTGACAGTTCTATGTGTTCTATTTCTGTTTTGTGTTTTTTGTTGGATCCCTAATTAGAGGCAGCTGCATTGCATTGTCTCTAAATAGGGATCCTACTTAAGTTTATGTCCCACACCATTGTGTGGTTCATTGTCTTGAAGTAAGTGTGTTCTCCTTTGTGATATAGTCTTTGTTGTTTTGTATAGTTCTGTTCAAGTTTAGTTCATTATTTAAATAAACTATGATGTCGAACTATCACTGCGCTGCGCCTTGGTCTCTCTACACACCCGAGCGTGACAATGTCCTTGATGCAACACATGGGTAACCTCATTAAAAGTAATGAAGATGCAATAAAGTCCATGTGACATGACTGTAAAAGGTGGTGCAAACCAATTAACACATAAATTATTAATTTGTGTGCTTTTAAGGGGTAAATAGAGTCTAAAGACCAATGTTCTTTATGAACTCAAATAAAAATAGGAACTGTACACTACAGATTCATAATGGCATGAGAAGGTATGTAGCATGTAAGTGTCTTATCTTAATTTTATTTTCTTCAAACGATACAAAACATGCACAAAGTCTACAAAAGACAACATCCAGAAGCACACAAACAGTCAGTATCTGGTTTGGCCACCAGCTGCATTAAGTACTGCAGTGCATCTCCTCCTCATGGACTGCACCAGATTTGCCAGTTCTTGCTGCGAGCACTGATGGAGGGACTGTGCGTTCCTGGTGTAACTCGGGCAGTTGTTGTTGCCATCCTGTACCTGTCCTGCAGGTGTGATGTTCGGATGTACCGATCCTGTGCAAGTGTTGTTACACGTGGTCTGCCACTGCGAGGACGACCAGCTGTCTGTCCTGTCTCCCTGTAGCGCTGTCTTAGGCGTCTCACAGTGGACATTTCAATTTATTGCCCTGGCCACATCTGCAGTCCTCATGCCTCCTTGCAGCATGCCTAATGCACGTTCACGCAGATAGGCAGAGACCCTGGGCATCTTTCTTTTGGTGTTTTTCAGAGTCAGTACAAAGGCCTCTTTAGGGTCCTAAGTATTCATAACTGTGACCTTAATTGCTTACCGTCTGTAAGCTGTTAGTGTCTTAATGACCGTTCCAGATGTGTATGTTTATTAATTGTTTATGGTTCATTGAACAAGCATGGGAAACAGTGTTTTACCCGGCCTCCCCTCTGCTCTCCAGTTCGCTGAGGTGCTGTTTCGGCAGGTCTTCCGGTTGTATGGACTTCCGGAGTACATCGTGTCTGACCGAGGTCCCCAGTTCACATCACGCGTCTGGAAGGCATTTATGTCCAAACTGGGGGTCACGGTCAGCCTCACATCCGGGTACCACCCTCAGGCTAATGGGCAGACGGAACGCACAAACCAAGAGCTTGGGAGGTTCCTCCAGGCCTATTGAATGGAACAGCCAGGCAAGTGGACCCGTTTCCTCCCCTGGGCGGAGTATGCTCAGAACTCCCTGTGCCATTCCTCCACCGGGCTAACCCCTTTCCAGGCGGAGAGTAAATGAGGTCACCTACAGGTTGAGATCAACACCACCATACACTAATCTTTCTCCCTCTTTCTATGTCTCTCTCCTCAGGCCAGTGGTTCCTGGTCCCCTAGGGGGGTCCGGCCCTGCAGTGGCGCCTCCACCCCCAACGGAGGTAGCTGGGGGTCTGGCGTATCGGGTGGAAAAGGTGCTGGACTCCCCGCTACGGCGGGGTCGGATCCAGTACCTGGTGGACTGGGCGGGATACGGCCCTGAGGAGCGCAGCTGGATTTGGGCGGTGGATATCTGCGACCCCTCCCTAACAACAGAGTTTCGCGCACGCCGTCCGGATCGGCCAGCTCCTCCCCCTCGGGGTCGTCAACATCTTACTTTCAAAATCTTAGCTAGTAGTTGTCATCATGAATCAAGTCAACAATCTACTGGCAAATCCTTTTTAATCCTTGTCATATGAAGAGAAATAATGAAGAGAAATTATAGCTAAAACGTATTGGTGCTCATCGGCCATTGGACAAATTCAACAATGAGTGGTTTGGAAGGAATCGGTGACAGTGGCTAACTGCAAGCATTGCAACTGGAAAGTCAGGAATAAACAAGCTCAGGCTGGGAAAATAATTTTTGAACCGCCATCGAACTTGGAATTGTAAATTCCGGCCACTTTCTCTTTCTTTGATGACAACATTTGTCCACGAAGACCGCCACGCCACCTTCCTGTTCAAGTGAGCACATCACCATAAGGTGAGTCCAAAAATGTCTTATATGCTGCTGCATAAATGATGTAATATGCCAGGGAGATATGTATACTGTAGCTAAGAAAGTCATACCAAGTGTATGTTGTGTAGTAGGGGCTCCCAAGTGACGAAGTGGTCTAAGACACTGCATCTCAGTGTTAGAGGTGTCACTACAGACAACCTGGTTCAAATCCAGACTGTATCACAACCGGCCATGATTGGGAGTCCCATAGGATGGTGCACAATTGGCCCAGCGTTGTCCGAGTTCGGCTGGTATAGGCCGTCATTGTAAATAAGGATTTGTTCTTAACTGACTTGCCTAGTTTAAAAAAATTATAATAATTGTAAGCTGTTAGTAGCCCATACTTTGGTCTATTTTGACCTCTTAATTTTTCCTACTGTTCTGACTCGGTGGTGCACATGTAGCCTATATCCTGTTTTTGAGAAATGTAGTCATTAAATATTGTAAGATCTTTTATTGTCTGCTTATATGCCCCCTTTATTTATCCTACGGTTCTGACTTGGTGTACAGGGAGAACACTGTAAGAATGGCCCATGTTCTGAATTTTGACGCTGTACATTTCAAAAGTGTTGAACAAATAGTTATATTGACTACGTCCGTCCTAGCTCGCTCATTAATGTCTTAATCGAAATTATGGATTGCCTCTTATCTGCTTGTCGTCCCCTTATGCCATAGTTTGTACATATCAATTGTCAGTAGAAATAACATTTGTTTAAGCAAGTCAGCCAGAAAAGGCTCCGCTGACAGCCAGGTATAGCAGTGTTAAGGTGTTGGGACTGCTGTTGGGACTCTGCTGTTGGGACAGCTTTATGTACAATTCATGTATTGTTTAGTGTTGTGTTGTGTAGTGGCTTTGCTGGCATGCATCCCACTTTTTAATTTTTTTTACCCTTGTTAGATTTACATGCTAAAATTGCCACTGATTATTTCAACTGGAAAGTTGAAGGCTTCCAAAGTTTTGAATAGAAAAGGCCATTCAAGACAGTCAAAAGTGGCATCTACAACCATTATTGATTAATCTTTATCTTGTTTTTTAGTGTATTGTATTATACTGCAATATGTTATTGTATTTGTCTATTTTTAATAAACCCTATTTGATTAATATGTAGTGTGTGGTTAGACTTTTGCCATTGTGTTGCTCATAAGCTTTGTAATTATTTTATTGTTGCATTTTATTAAACATGGGTTTGTGGTCTGCAGTGGACTCTCCAGATTTTCCTGGTTTTAATATAACTGAAATAACTGTTTGATACATGGAACTACGAAGCACTGAATTGAGTGTCGTGTGTTGTAATTTGTTAGAATAGGGGCGCTACTTTGTCCCAGAATGTTAAATACAATTCTATGGGAATGCCGTCCATACCTGGTTCTTTTCTCGGTATGAATGTTTTAACAGTGTCTAACATTTCAATTTTTAGTGTTGATTTTTTGTCTGATTATAGTTGCTTCAGGATTGTTGAATCTAATAAGGCTGTAGGCATGGGTGGACTGAAACAATAATTCAGGCCGGGAATTTGACTCAATCACAGGCCACCCTGTTCACGCAAACCACCAGACCACTAATTTTGATGTAACTGGTACCAAACTAGTTATACATTTGGTCACTATGTTCATCTGGGAAGAAAGTTATCCACATTACAAAATACAAACATTTGGTACTGACCAACAAGTAGCCTATCTGAACACTGAGTTTTCAAGGTATGGCTAGACACACAAAACAATTAGCGTACACTTTTTAAAAAGAGAATGAGATATACAGAGTTAGCTCAAATGTTCAAATGATTATCTTTATATTCAAGCATCAAGCATATCAAAAGTATCAAAAAACTTCACACATACACATTCACTGAACTTGAACATAAGCTACAACAATGTAAGTATAATACAAAAGTCGAAAAAGCACTCCTCTACAAAAAAATGTAGATTACTATGTTCACTCACTGGTGTCCATAAAGCAAACAGCACAAAAATAAACACATCTATACACTGAGTCAATGAAATTTAACATTGGCTACATAACTGCAAGTATAATACGAAAGTCCAAAAAACGTGCCTCTGTACAAAAGCTTTCACTCACAGCAAATGTTCTTTGAGTCATAGCATAGCTACTTCAGAGTAACCAGTAAGTAATTAACACTAGTAAACCAGTAGGTGGCGCAGTAACTCACTGCTCTCTGCCATCTTGTCAATTATGTCATCTTTGTCAAGTCCCATAAGAATCTCCTTCTCTGTTGCCATCAAAAGGAACGCTTCAAGGTTCTCTTGAGTGAGGGAGGTTCTTAAGCGGTTCGTCACGAATTTCAGGGTGGAGAAGGTCCTCTCACAAGGAGTGATGGATAGGGTGAGGAGGAACTTGTAGCCCAAACCAATGATGTGATACGCATCCGTCAGCAGATTGAACTGAGACAGGAGAAGATAGCAGCATATCGGGCAGTTTTTACATCTGGAACAACTTCTGCTCACCAACTCCACAATTTCATCAGGATCCCCAAAGCCTTCCCCTTATTCATCCCTGGTGTTGTACTCCTCTAATGCTGACTGTTTCAGTCGGAGGATAACCTGAGAAAGTGTGCCCGAGACTTTGAGGGTGTGAAGAGGGCAGCAGACGACTTTGTTGAGTGGGCCAATGGCATTCTGGAGGAGCAGCAGGACTGTAATGCCGAAGCTCAGACTGCTCTCCCAGAGAAGAGAACAAATAACAGAAGAGAAAGCCAGGTGAGTTGGCAGAAGACGAGCCCATTGCTAATGCAGACATGGATTACAAAATCAAGATACACAATGAACATGCCACTGTTGAGGCATTAGAGGCTGAACTGATCAGCCTTGCACAACAGTGGCATGTTCATAAAATTCCACTAAGCATTTGCTGAGCTCCTTCATGGCTGTCTTTGGAAGGCCCTTTTCTCTGATCTCAGGAAAATGCTTCGGATTCATGCAGGAGACACTGCATTTGCTGCATAACGGCGGTGAATACTTTCAACAACAGTGTCCAGTACCACATTGTGTATCTTGATTTTATAATCCAACAAAGTCATCTGCTGCCCTCTTCACACCCTCAAAGTCTCTGGCACACTTTCTCAGGTTATCCTGCGTTCCCGTCACCAAGTGCTGTGCTGTTGCGATATCCATGCCACTTGTTTCCAATTATTTTGAGAGAGGGGACTTCTGCTCAAAAATCCTGCGAAAAACCTCAGCTGTAAGTATGGTTTCATACTTTAGGAGAGCGTCCTTGTACCCTTGGGCCTTGCTTCAGATGGCAGGTTTTATGGTCACATGATTTTCAATTCTTTCATATACCCCTTTTCCACCAAAGCATTTTGAGAGCCGGTTCGGAGCCGGTGCCTACTCGCGACCAGTTCTTTGTGTTTCGACAGCCAAAGAACAGGTTCTCGGTTCCAAAGCGGCACCAACTCTTTGCTGGTCTAGAACCGTTCTTTTACCACGTCATGCTTACGTCGGGGGCCGGGGGCGGGGCTATTGTGACCAACAACACGACGGGAAAGGTTGTGACCGCCATTGCTAAAAACACAGCGCTAGTAGAAAGATAGTACAACGATTGAAGAAAGATGGATTCGCAAAGCCAGGAGAAACATTTGCAGAAAGACTTCGCCATTGTAATTGTTATGCTTGAAGTTGGCGCACTTATCTGTAAATATAACTGTATATTTACCTGTACAGCTAATTTAACCATGCCAAATATTAACTTACCTGTTCATTTAGCCAGTCTGTCTATTAAGTAAACTATTATTACCCTCGCTCATATCATATGCATTTTTAGCTATTGAAGTATTTCTCTGCCATCGACCTGTATAGAATAGTTAACCATCCAACATCCACCAATGTATAGTGTACATATTCAGCCAACCACCCATACTATGAAATGTCTTTTTCTAGCTTTTTTTTTGCACTCCAGATATCTTGTATTTCTATACTTTTTCCATACTGCCGTTCTATGTATCATGTACCGTGTATCTGTCTTTTGTGTACTTTCGTTGTGGCATTTTGCACCTGCCCTGTGTTTTGTTGTTGTAGCTGCTTGACAAAGAAATTTCCCCTTCGGGGATCAATAAAGTACCTATCTATCTATCTATCTATCTATCTATCTATCTATCTATCTATCTATCTATCTATCTATCTATCTATCTATCTATCTATCTATCTATCTATCTATCTATCTATCTATCTATCTATCTATCTATCTATCTATCTATCTATCTATCTATCTATCTATCTATCTATCTATCTATCTATCTATCTATCTATCAAGCCTTTCTGGGAAAGCTAAGACTTATGGCGACGTACACAGTGACGTAACGACGTCGTTCGCTGGGCTCTCTAGTCAGTGGAAAAACAAACAGGTTCTGAGAAGGTTCGCAAGTTGAACCAACTTTGAACCAACTTTGAACCAGCACCAGTTCCGAACCAGTTCTTTTTTTGTGGAAACGAGGTAAAAGTGATGACCACATCCGTGTAAAGTGGACAGTCAGGCTTTGCAAATCTTCCAAATACTTTCCTCAAGGCCTTGTCTTTGGCCCACCATCAATTACATCAAGCCGTCTGTGTCTACTGTCCTCACTGGTTTCCCCCCATAGCTTCATGCGCTTGAAGGAATCTCAAACGAACACTACAATGTCATTCAGTAGTGAGAAAAGGGATTCACTTGCCACAACAACCCCAGTGGTGTCAGTAGGCACAAGTTTGAGGACATGTGAGTAACACCATATGTGTACTTGTTTAGGAGACTCTCCTGTGAGCAATGCAGAGAAGCCCCTATATTGTCCCTGCATATTAGCTGCTCCATCTGTTGCATTACATACACACTGTTTGATATCTATGTTCATCTTCTCAAGGGTTTGTTTCACAAGGTCCACAAAGTACTGTCCAGTCGATGACTCACAGTCAATGAGTCTCTCGTGGACAACATCAGTGACATATTGCAGAACTACTGCACACTGGTCTTTGGATGTTAAATCCTGTGTTGTGTCCATTTGTATTGAGAACATCCCTGCCTTTTCTCACTTCAACAGCAATTGTCTGCTGAATCAACATTCTGATGACTTCAATTACTTTATTTGCTGTTGATTTGGACATTATAGTTACCAAGGACCCTCTTCCTTTACTTCCCATCTGCTTCTTGCTCTTCTCAATGCAATCACTAACATGCTCTTGTAGGGAGACATCATATTTGCTTAGCAACAATATAAGCTCAAGAAACTTGCTATGATTGACGGCCATGTTTTCCAAGTTATATGCAGTTTCGTGTCTGTGTCCTCTGTAGCTAAGCCAACATTTACCAATAACTTTAACTTTCATCAATCCCACGTTCCATGATCTGCCTCCTCTTTCTGACCTGGTCTTGTTGAACTGACATTTGCTTATCACTCAGAAGGGTACGGATGTCTGCTTTGCTGGCTCTGAGGAAAAAGTATTCTGCACTTTCTCTATGGGTCTTGCTTCTCTCATGTTCCTGTACTCTCTGATGGGCATGTTTCCAGGCCTGCATGTGAGTTACTTCATTGTATGTCAGCCATTTTCTGTTTGTGCCATCTTTGGAGTGGAATTACATTGGGAATGACTCTTTGAGGGGTTTTTTTTGCGTGGTACTGAAAAAATAAGTCAAAATCCTTGGACTGAGGACAGGCAAAATAATCAAATGGATTAAATTCCACAAATTAACTTTTAAGATGGCACACCTGTTAATTTAAATGTATTCCAGGTGACTACCTCATGAAGCTGATTGAGAGAATGCCAATAGTGTGCAAAGCTGTCATCAAGGCAACATTTTAAAATATATATTTTTTAACACCTTTTTGGTTACTACATGATTCCACATGTGTTATTTCATAGTTTAGATTTCTTCACTATTATTTTACAATGTAGAAAATAGAAAAAATAAAGAAAAATCCTGACAAACATGCTATATTTCCAGCCAGATCACCCGTGATACAAGTCAGTATTTAACGTCCATCCATGTCTGAGGGCATCAGGAGATGACGTGGAAACCTGCCACTAGCGGCAACAGTGAGCGCTGTTACCGTGATGTAGGTTTCGGTTTTGCTAGCGTGTTGTGGACAGAGATGGTGGATAAGCATCTGCCTTTGCAAAGGTAGCAAGTTTTAATACAGCAATGTTTTAAGCCTATCCCAAACCTTAACCCTTACTTTACCCATTCAGAGTTTTTGCCTAACCTTAAGATTTCAGAATTAATGCCTAAACTTAACCCTAACCTTAAAAATGCCTGAACTTAAACTTTGTCACGCCTGCTCCCGCTCTCCCTCCAGCACTACGCACTCCTGCCACCAGCATTACGCACACCTGTTTCCCTCATAACGCGCATCAGCGATTCATTCGACTACCTGGACTCAATCACCTGTTTTATTATCTCCCCTATATCTGTCTGTTCCTTAGTTCTGTTCCCCGCTTCAGCATTATTGTTGTCATGCTCCCCATGTGCTAACTCTGTTGCATTTCATGTCCGTTCCATTAAATGTTGACTCCCCGTACCTGCTTCTTATCTGCAGTGTCGGTTCTTACAACCTTAACCACTTTGAAATTTGACATTTGAGATACATGGATGAACGTATAATTCTGACGTGAGACTGTGAGAGCTGGCTGATATTTTCCTCTTTTAATTGTCTTTTCTGTGTCTATATTGGCATCGGCTACTTCTATTTTTACTTCATAGAGAAGAACAGTTAATTGGGGAAAGTAGAGTATACAGTACAGTAGATTGTATTGGAGGGAGGGGGAAAGAATATTGTCTCAATTTACGATAAACTGGTATTAGGCCTCACTGTATTTAGCCTAGTGTGTTTATCACTTTTTCCCTCTTTGTCCTTTCCTCAGTATGGGGCGAGCTCCTCTTTCAACTGGAAAGGTTTCTTGTAGTTTGACTAGGGCTTCATCGGCACTTGTGAATTCCATTTAAGTTACAGTTTTAACAGTGGTCAAGTAGGCTACTATGGCTATTTGATCCTAATGTAGGCCTACCAGAGCGGCCTACCATCAAAAACAATGGAGAAAAACTGTCACGTTCTTGAAAGATGGGACGGTAAACAGTGCGTTGGTGGAGTGACATTCCTTTTTATTTACGTTGAACTCTTAAACCGAAAACAACAAAGGAGAGAAAGAAAACAGTGAACTGGCGTGAGAACAAACCCAATGTAACATACACACACAATAATCCACACACAGGTGGAAAACAAAGGAACATAAATATAATCCCCAATTAGAGACAACTCGAGACAGCTTCCTCTAATTGGGGATCGAAATTAACCAAATACAAAAAACACCCAGTGCACTGTCAAGCTCTAACTGCAGCCCTACATATCCCCCCTAGAGGGAGCCAGATAACCGGCACTGGAGCAGGACAGACGACCGGTTCTGGACTGGGCACCGGTGGAGCGGACTGCTCTGGCGCTGGCCTAGGGCAGCCGACTGATCCCGGACTGGGACCCGGTGGAGCGGACCGCTCTGGCGCTGGAGCGGGACTGAACGCCGTACCCAGCCTGGGCACCGATGCAGAGTGTATTTCCAGCCACGTATCTGGGCTGGCTGCCGGCCCCAGACTGGGCACCGATACGCTGAGGTGCTCCGACTCCCCAGCGGAGTAGAACGCTGTGCCCACCCTGGACACCAGCGTAGAGACTGTCTCCAGCCACGTAGCTGGGCTGGATACCGGCCCCGGACTGGGCACCGGCAGGCTGAGGAACACCAACTCCCCAGCGGACCTGAGCGCCGTGCCCAACCTGGACACCAGCGCAGAGACTGTCTCCAGCCACGTAGCTGGGCTGGATACTGGCCCCAGACTGGGCACCGGCAGGCTGAGGAACACCAACTCACCAGCGGACCTGAGTGCCGTGCCCATCCTGGACACCAGCGCAGAGACGTTCCCCCACCACGTAGCCATGTTGGCTACTAGCCCCAGCCCGGGCACCGGCAGACTGAGGAGCTCCGACTCCCCAGCAGACTTGAACGCCGTGCCCAGCCTGAACACCAGCACAAAGACGATTCCCCACCACGTAGCAATGCTGGCTACCACCCCCAGCCTGGGCACCGGTAGAGAGGACTGCTCTGGAACCTGGGCCATCACAGGAGGCTCCGGGCTGTGAACCGTCACTGGAGGCTCCGGGCCGTGGACCGTCGCTGGAGGCTCCGGGCCGTGGACCGTCGCTGGAGGCTCCGGGCTGCGGACCGTCGCTGGAGACTAACTTAATCACCCCAAATAACAATAGTCAATTAATGCCATTAATCACCATAGCTACACTACATGACCAAAACTATGTGGACACCTGCTTGTTGAACATCTCATTCCAAATTCATGGGCGTTAATATGGAGTTGGTCCCCCCTTTGCTGCTATAACATCCTCCACTCTTCTGAGAAGGCTTTCCACTAGATGTTGGAACATTGCAGCGGGGACTTGTTTCCATTCAGCCATAAGAGCATTAGTAAGGTCGGGCACTGATGTTGGGCGATTAGGCCTGACTCGCTGTCGGCGTTCCAATTCATTCCAAAGGTGTTCGATGAGGTTGAGGTCAGGGCTCTGTGCAGGACAGTCAAGTTCTTCCTCTCCGATCTCGATAAACGATTTCTGTATGGACCTCGCTTTATGCAAGGTGACATTGTCATGCTGAAACAGGAAAGGGTCTTCCGCACAAAGTTGGAAGCACAGAATTGTCTAGAATGTCATTGTATGCTGTAGCGTTAAGATTTCTCTTCACTGGAACGAACGGGCCTAGCCCGAACCATGAAAAACTGCCCCTGTCACTCACCAAACCTTCCATTGGACTACCAGATGGTGAAGCGTGATTCATCACTCCAGAGAACGCGTTTCCATTGCTCCAGAGTCCAATGGCGGCTGCTCTTTATCTTATTATTTTTTAATTTAACCAGGTAGGCCAGGTGAGAACAAGTTCTCATTTACAACTGCAACCTGGCCAAGACAAAGCAAAGCAGTGCGACAAAAACAACAACACAGAGTTACACATGGGATAAACAAACATACATTCTGAGTAGGGATAGACTCCATATCAAAAAACAAAAGAACAGACACTTTTTCTTCATTCACCACATGATTCATCTGAAGTGTATCAATCACTCCAGGAACATCGAATTCACTCGAGACGTCAGATATAACCTCCTTGAGAAGTGCCCTTTTCCGAAGAGACACACACGACACGAAACACACATTCCTTCTGGTCCTCAGAAGTACAAAAAAATCAAAACAGGCCCGCCTCTTGTGATCCTCACAGCCTCCCCAGCACTCTCTCCACCAGTTTGGATATCTCAAATGGATTCTTCAAAATTGGTAATCCGATCAGCTGCTCTTCATTAACAAACCGTACTCCTACAAGATACTGTCCATTCTTTTGGACAATATTCAAATTTTCCTTAATTCTACCGCCGTTAGATTCACAATCCACATCAGCATCCGCTTCTGCCATCTTTCCTCCGATCAGGTGATCCACCCCATGTGTCATATCGGTACAGAATCTTCATTTGAGCACTCACATTTTCCTGCGCAGCAGTGTATTCAAGTTTTAAAAAGGCTTCTTAAGTTTGTAATTTCCACTTTAAAATGAAAAATGTAATAACCCCTACAAAAATGTCAATTAATTATAATCCACATAATAATTCATGTCCTGTTGCTGCAGGATTATTTTGTTGCTAAATTTGACCTTGATGTCTACTTCTATCATTATTGAAGTTAATGCTTGGACCTTCTTTTTTTATATTTTTTTGTGGTATTGTTACAAACCCGCCCCCATAAAGAAAATGAGAATTAAAAACAGGTTCAGCCCCTGGTTCAACCGTGATCTTGTAGAGTTACTCCACCTCAGAAATTGCATTTGGCAAAAGGCTCGGCACACACATACTCAGACTGACTGGCTCTCGTTCAGGCAAATGAGAAATAAGTGCACACAGGCTATCCGGCCAAAGTTAGTTACTTTAAGGAGCAATTTTCTCTCTGTGGGTCTAACCCTAAGAAGTTCTGGAAAACGGTTAAAGACCTGGAGAATAAACCCTCCTCCTCACATCTGCCCATGTCCCTTAAAGTTGATGATGTGGTTGTTTCCCGACAAGAAACACATGGCTGAGCTCTTTAATCACCACTTCATTAACTCAGGATTCCTATTTGACTCAACCATGCGTCCTTGCCTGTCCAACATTTCCTCATCTCCCACCCCTTCTAATGCGACTAGTCCCGATGCTCCTCCCTCTTTTTCCCCTGCCCCACTACAAAGGTTCTCCCTACAGGCGGTCACTGAGTCCAAGGTGCTAGAGGAGTTCCTTAAACTTGACCCCAAAAAAACATCTGGATCAGATGGTTTAGACCCTTTCTTCTTTAAGGTTGCTGCCCCTATCATCGCCAAGCCTATCTCTGACCTTTTTAACCTGTCTCTCCGTTCTAGGGAGGTTCCCATTGCTTGGAAGGCAGCCACGGTTCATCCTTTATTTAAAGGGGGAGATCCAGCTGATCCTAACTGTTATAGGCCTATTTCTATTTTGCCCTATTTATCAAAAGTGTTGGAAAAACGTACTTGATGTCTATAGTATTCTCTCTAGCATGCAATCTGGTTTCCTCTCAGGTTATGGATGTGTCACTGCAACCTTAAAGGTCCTCAATGGTGTCACCACTGCCCTTGATTCTAAGCAATGTTGTGCTGCTGTTTTTATTGACTTGACCAAAGCTTTTGATACGGTAGACCATTCCATTCTTGTGGGCTGGCTAAGGAGTATTGGTGTCTCTGAGGGGTCTTTGGCCTGGTTTGCTAACTACATCTCTCAAAGAGTGCAGTGTATAAAGTCAGAACATCTGCTGTCTCAGCCACTGCCTGTGACCAAGGGTGTACCCCAAGGCTCAATCCTAGGCCTAATTTACATCAACAACATAGCTCAGGCAGTAGGAAGCACTCTTATCCATTTATATGCAGATGATACAGTCTTATACTCAGCTGGCCCCTCCCCAGATTTTGTGTTAAACGCTCTACAACAAAGCTTTCTTAGTGTCCAACAAGCTTTCTCTGCCCTTAACCTTGTTCTGAACCCCTCCAAAACAAAGGTAATGTGGTTTGGTAAGAAAAACGCCCCTCTCCCCACAGGTGTGATTACTACCTCTCAGGGTTTAGAGCTTGTGGTAGTCACCTCATACAAGTACTTGGGAGTATGGCTGGACGGTACACTGTCCTTCTCTCAGCATATATCAAAGCTGCAGGCTAAAGTTAAATCTAGACTTGGTTTCCTCTATCGTAATTGCGTAACCTCTTTCACTCCAGCTGCCAGACTAACCCTGATTCAAATGACCATCCTACCCATGCTAGATTACGGAGACGTAGTTTATAGATCGGCAGGTAAGGGTACTCTTGAGCAACTAGATATTCTTTACCATTCGGCCATCAGATTTGCCACCAATGCCACCAATGCTCCTTATAGGACACATCACAGCAACTTGATACTCCTGGTCATCTCTGTATACCCGTCGCAAGACCCACTGGTTGATGCTTATTTATAAAACCCTCTTAGGTCTCTCTCCCCCCTATCTGAGATATCTACAGCAGCCCTCATCCTCCGCATGTAACACTTTGTTCTGCTAGTCACATTCTGTTAAAGGTCCCCAAAGCACACACATCCCTGGGTCGCTCGTCTTTTCAGTTTGCTGCAACTAGCGACTGGAACAAGCTGCAACAAACACTCAAACTGGACAGTTTTATCTCAATCTCTTCATTCAAAGACTCAATCACGGAAACTCTTACTGAGATTTGTGGCTGCTTTGCGTGATGTATTGTTGTCTCTACCTTCTTGCCCTTTGTGCTGTTGTCTGTGCCCAATAATGTTTGTACCCTGTTTTGTGCTGCTACCATGTTGTGCTTTTGCCATGTTGTGTTGCTACCATGTTGTTGTCATGTTGTGCTGCTACCATGCTGTGTTGTCATGTGTTGCTGCCATGCTATGTTGTTGTCTTAGGTTTCTCTTTATGTAGTGTTGTCTCTCTTGTCATGATATGTGTTTTGTCCTATATTTTACTTAATTTATTTATATTTTTAATCCCAGCCCCCATCACTGCAGGAGGCCTTTTGCCTTTTGGTAGGCCGTCAATGTAAATAAGAATTTGTTCTTAACTGTCTTGGTTAAATAAAGATTAAATAAAACAATTAATAAAAACCTTGTTGCTACTCTATTACAGTTGTATGAATATTGTTGGTTGTTTTTTGTTGTTGATCGTAACGGTTCAAATAAAACATTTTGATGGACTGATGATCAACAATTTTATACCACTGATCTATGTATGTGACAACTTTCTTAACTTACACAGATGACTAGTGCTGCTTAAAACTAGATTACACCACAAGAGGGTGTTGATTGTAATGATATTTTCAATATTTTCATGTTGCATATTGTGCTTACTGTAGCGCAGTTATGAGGAGTGTGTGAGTGTGTGTACATGCTTACAAGCCTGTGTGCGCTCATGCCTGCATTCTGGGGATGTAAAGCTGTTTAAAAAAACTTGCTGCAAACACTGGAATATAACTTTTTATTTGCACGTTGAATGACTGTTAATGAAATCAACACACAAGTTAGCATCCGTGTAATATACTCAGCATATAGGAAATTGAACTTTTTAGACACCGTTTGCATTACTGACAAGTATTTCATTACATAGTTTAACTCTGTGTATTTGGACAGAAGATACCTTGAAATAATAATTTGTACCAATCCATGATCAGTCATTATTACAGTTTGTTTACATTACGTTCATATTTTATTCCAAATTAGTTAAGAAGGATATTTCAACAAAGGTGATAGCAACACTGAAGGTCAAAGGTGGGGAGACGAGGTAAAGTAAGCCCTGTTTACACCTGGTTCTAACTCACATCCTTTGTCCTGATCTTATCCATATCCACATTGTGCCCACGTTTTCAGACAGGTGTAGACCAATCAAAAGACAAATTGTGATCTGATTGGGATCTCATTGTGTCTGGACATCTTACAAGTGTAGACAGATCTGGACAGAGAAACCATTTAAATCATCATTATTCCGGCCTCTGAAATCATTGGCAGGTGGCTAATTACATCAATATGTGTCTTACAGTAAATACATAAACAAATATTATTTTGAAAGAATAGCTGTGAAATGATTTGCATAAAGGAAGGGACCAGGAACTCTGGTCACAGTGCAGACACAGTGGACGGATAACAAGCTCATTTTAATACCGTGTGTACACACTTCTGGAAATGTCGGCACAATCAGAATGTAGACAAGATCAGGACAAAGGACCCATGTTAGCACCAGATATAAACGGGGCTATAGACAGTCAAAATGGTGGGGGTTCTGATATCAGGAGCATAATTTTGCTGCCTAAAGCAAAACAAGGCAGCTCATATGTATTGTACATATGAGCATATAACACAAAGTTCTGCCTTCCCCTTGCCCTGTCAAGACACAAACCTGCAGTCTTACTTAAGTATTTTCACCTTGGCTTCACTGAGATTATTGTCCTCCCAGAGTTTCCCACAGTCAATTTTCCAGACTGCACTGCAGTAAATGTTACACAGTGTGATGTAAATCCATTGCAGCTAGGCTTACAGCTCCCTGTGTCTCCACTGAGTAGGCCTACAGCACAGGTGTGAAAGTCATTCCACAGAGGGCCGAGTGTCTGCGGGTATTCGCTCCTCCCTTGTACTTGATTGATGAATGAAGGTCACTAATTAGTAAGTACCTCCCCAGCCTCTTGTCTAGGGCATCATTGAAAGGAAAAAACAAAAATCTGCAGACACTAGGCCCTCCATGGAATGAGTTTGACACCCCTGGCCTACATGGTACAATGATGGCAGAGCATCACAGTCATACAGCCAAATCCTCACAGGGTGTGATAGGTGTTATGATGGTTTCACTAATCTGTAAAATACTGTGACTCTCTCATTATGTGGAATGAAGCATTAAAAATAATTTGAAATATAAGTGATTCAAATAAAAATACAAAAAAATAAGGTGCAAGGAGAGAGAGAGAGAGAGAGAGAGAGAAGACTGGGAAGATTGAGGGAATAAGGGACTGTAAAGAGAGAGCTAGAAAGAAACAGTGCGAAGGAGGGTGAGAGAGTGGGAGGGGGTGGGGAGTGAGAGAGTGAGAGAACGAGAGAGCGAGAGAAAAAGAGGAGGAAGATAGGATGGAGCAGTTGGTGACAGAGGAGGCATGGGGATTTGCCCACCTGTGTCTCGTCCTTCTGGTCAAAAGCCTAGCCAAGCGAGAAGCTAGCAGTAGCCGCCCCACTGCCATGTCCTGCTCTGAACCCCATCACCACTGACGTTATTCAGTGCACCTGGACTCTGCAGTCTCCACACACACACACAGTGTATCACCAACAATGTACAGGAGCTTCAACCTGTGAGGCTATTCACTGTAGCAAATTGTTCCCTTCAAGATATAAAGTACCGTCCTTTTATACAATATATTCTTGAAATTAGCCAAATGAAAGATAACAAAAATACATGAAGGATTCGATTCAATCCGTATCGCTCAAGTTCAGCGCTATAGTGCAATTTCAATTTAAAGGCAATGTTCCCAAGTTCTAGGAGACTGCATTCACGGCAAACGCTGCATATGTCAGCTCAATCGGAAATTACCTTTACATTTCAAACGCGCTAAAGCGCATAACTTTGGTGATTCGGATTGAATCGAGCCCTAAAAGATGAGCATGTCAGCAAAGGCCAAAATAGTGCAACAAACTGTATAAACCTTTTGGAAACCACACAGCAAAACATGACCCTTTACAACTCTTCATGTCAAAACCATTTTTCACAATAACATCAGTGACTTTCAAAGAACATCTTCTGGCACTACAAGCTGCTAACTAGCATGTGTTATTACCTGGTTGTTACAGTACTAAGACTAACCTGCTGCAGTGATATTTCAGTAATTCGCTTACAATGCGGTGAATGCGTTTTTTAATGCCACAGTATGAGAAGTTCTCATATTTCTTGTGATCACATGTATCCATGTAATGATGTTGTGGTTGTTTTATTACATTCATCTTTTCAGTCCGAATTAGTTCTAAAAACGGACTCAAAAGAAATGTTTTTGCAGTGAAATCACATTTGTCTTTACAACAAAGCAACAATTGGTTTGAAACCTTGATGGTTTTCATGTTAGATACAGAGCTTGTCATCAAATACGTTGCCTCTAAACAACAACAGTTAGGCCCCAAAACATTATAGAATTTTTTCAATAAGTATTCTATGGGTAGACATTTCTAGCTGTCCTATTTGGTCCTACCTTTAGACTAACTGCAACAGAGTGTCGGTTGCATGACGTTTTCTCATTTTAAGAGAGAGAGAAACAAATTCTCACTATCAATATAAACAATACTTCTGTTTCCTTAGTACATTTGATTTGATGATATTTCTGTTTAATTCAGACATGCAATGGATTGAAGTACAATAATGGCAAGGGGAGGATTTTGAAGTCTGACAAATTTTTTTTTTTAGCATTTGCATGTATCCTCCCGTTGCCTAAACTTCATACAACATGGCCAGACAATAATTCATAACAGCCTTGTGATCATGGTCATATTTTGGTTAACAAACAACTTTTTTATTTTCATTACTTTTAACCAAATGCTTAGACAGGGTGTCTATAATTCTGCAGAGGTGTGGGTTTTACATGTGTATGTTTATCTGTATGCATGTTTGTTACTTTGATTCGATCCTGTAATTGAACCTTAACCACTGCAAAGTCCACTGTACAAGTCCCACCAGGAATGTTGTTCATTTTTTGTTGGTATTATTCACGAGAGAAAGTATGGCATGAGGAAAAGCCACTCTCTCAGCAAGAAGTCCCTCTCTTCCCCTCCTCCGCCTCCCCCTATACACACAGGTAGAACTATATGCATTAGGTGGTGTGAGGAGCTAGTATTCACTGAGGTTGTGCCACTTTGAGATCTGCCGACGGGGGTTTTCGCAGACCTCCCGCCAGTGGGCGGCGCCAGAGGGACAGGGGCTATGCAGGCCGAGGGGAAGACGCCCAACCACCTCGTTCTTAGTGGTGCGGTCAAAGTCGACCACCACAAACTCCACAGAGATCTCAGGGAGTAGCTCGGGGGGCACGTCGTAGATGAAGGACTCGTTGAAGACGGGATTGAGAGTGCACTTCTTCACGTGCGTCTTTTTCTTGGCGATGCGCTTGCGTCCGTAGAACACATTGACCTTCACGTATGGGTCTAAGGAAGAGCAGAACATTTTGGAATATTGTCATATGTAAAGGAAACATCTACACAAGCTCCGGCTTTTTTAATTGTCCACAGGCACACAGGCACACACAGACACACAGACAAACACAGTGGTTGAACTCACTTCCAGACAGGCCAGAGATGTCCATCTTGGGCAGGTGTTTGGCCTTCAGCACCACCACACTGAGGCGGTGGGAGACAGGCTGGTAGGACAGAGACACCAACAGCTCCCCGCGGCTCTCGCACTGCAGGAAGAGACAGACACATAGAGGATTTAACTACAATCATCAAACCCACCTACTCAGCCTTTAAGATACAACGCAACAATCAAACAGCCATAATCGTATAGTCATTGATTAAAAGAGTAATGGGGCACCAAATACCAAGACAATAAAACTGAGCCAACCGTATTCTACATGCACAATTATAAACAGGGTGGTTCAAGCCCTGAATGCTGATTGGCTGTATGACAGAAAAAAATGTTTTACTGCTCTAATTACGTTGGTAACCAGTTTATAATGTATAAAAACAGCTCTTAGGCATGGTGTATCGGCCATATACCACACCCGCTCTGGCCTTATTCCTTAAATATACCATACATATCTGTGTGTGGAAACAGACTAGTGTGATTCTTTTAGTATTTCTGTGAGAAATATCACAAGTATTGCGGTTTGTATAATATAGGTGTTCTGCATAGTAAGAGCAAGGAAATGAAAATGAATCAGATAAACTGTGAAGAAATCTGTCATGCCTGGCCTTTACACTGTATATCCATATAAATGTAAATCAGATAATGGTACTGTATATATCAATACAGATGACAGTAGGTAGATATGATGTATGATGCTACAGACCAGCACACACATTCATTTTCTCATATTCCCTGAGTTGCTATTAATATTATTCCAACCTTTCACTAAAAGGGCATTTTCTAATCTAATGATTATAAAATGAGCATTTGCTGTGAAAAACCCATAGGTGAGTGTCCTGGTGATTTGTATGCTAATGCTGGATGTTTCAACAAGCAAGACGATGACATTGTTTTGAAGAAAGTTGTTTGACCGAAAGCTTAGCCACAATGAACAGAAAGTTGCCCTGATACCACTAGAGTAAGCCAAAGTTATCTTCTCATTCTAGTGTAGTTTTAATATTCCTGCAACTTAGCATCCTAGTCAGGTACGTGGTTGATTCCCATGCATGGTGTACCGACTTCCCCCATGCTACTGCAAAATCTTGCCCTCCACAATGAGTACTGACGAACACTACCCTTTTTTACGATAAGACGTTTTCTTTCAATGAGGAAGTAATAACCCCTGCAATGCATCCATACACAACATATCCACCCTTTCTTATATTGTACAGCAGATGGGTTATACACAATGACCACACAGGGATGACTAATGCCACTGTTACATGTGGGACAAAATATAAAACACGTTCCTGGTGAGTCAGAGTTGGGAACACACTCACATGCACACGTGTGTCTGTGATGATAAAGGGATCCTGATGGATGGCTGGCTGCATTGAGAGATTACATGGAGGCTTTCTTTCTGTCTCCTCAGTCTGGCTGCAGTTAAGACTTGAATGGGGACCGAATCAATAGAGACACATTGACCTTCCTGTCAGACCTTCCTCTGTGTACTGCACTGCGTTCATGTCTGTGTGTGTGTGTGTGAGCCAGCCCCTACTTCCAAGAATGATTGTTATGTCAGAAATGTATTTTCATGCTTTGAAACATGTGTAGGTCTCCCTCCCCCTTCCTCACCTGCATGTTCCGCTTGCTGATCTCCTGGGTGATGTGCACCCGCCCCGTGCTGGGCTCCAACTCTGTCAGCGGCACCACCACCTCCCCAATGACATCATCGCGGGCGAAGCGGTCGAAGCTGAGCACCAGGAAGTGCAGCGTGAGCTCGGGCAGCGAGCTGTAGGCCACGCCGTAGAACGTGAACGTCTCGTCAAACACCGGCTCCAGCGTCTTCCTCAGGACCCTGGTCTTCACCCGGTGCTTCTTCTCAGGGAGGATGGTCATCTTCACGTAGGGGTCAGAGCTGTTCCCCTGTTCGTCTACTGCAGGCAGGCCATGGGCTCCAACGATGGTCACCACCAAGGCCTTCTTGGGGAAGTTGTAGTCTACAGCCAGGCTGAGGGAGCCCAGGCTGGCTTCAGACTCTGATTCTGGGTCGGAAGACGCAGGGGTGAAAGGTGAAACGGTCTTGCTGCTGTTCTCGCTACTGGTAGCTGAGCTATCCAGGCAGCAGTAGTCTGCCCTGACAGGCAGTGCCCGCTCCATCCTGGGCTGGCCAGCAGGGGGCACCAGGTGACTCATCTGGAGATGGGTAGGAGCATCCAGGATGTTGTTCTCAGCATCCACCAGGACCATCCCGCGGCCGCCACCCCTCTCTCTGTCTCTCTCCCCCTGCCAGCCAGCGCGCCTGGCCACCCGTATTATCCTCTTGCTGCTGCTGAGGGTCTCTGGGTAGATACTGATGCCCTTCAGCATGTGGATGAACTTGTAGGGCGGGTCTTCAGCCGAGTCACAGTACTGGTCGCCATGGAGCTTGTAGCGGCCTGTCACCCGGAGGTGGCGACGCTGGCAGAAGGACCACAGGAGAACCAGGATCACCACGGCAACCACCAGAGCTGCCGCACCGATAAAACCGGCCAGCACCGGTGACATGTCTAAAAGAGAGGGGTACATAGAATGAGTTAACGCCTTTGCACGGTCTAGACTGGGATGTTTTTGCAATGTCTGGTGTAGGAAATATTTATCTTGGAAATACAGTTTAAACATCAGGAGGGTGTTTCTAAAGCTGGGGGAAATGGTTACTCAGGAAAACATCATCAATAAAAGACGGGAGTCTCTAAATGAAATAGATAGTCAAACTGTCCGTTGCATTTAGTTTTGCCAGGAACTGACTCAGATTAAATAAATGAAACTCTTTAAGCTGCACATAGTGATGCAGTACTCAACATCAAATAGGATATCATGTAACTGCCTTCTAGTGACTCATTATTGTCAGGTTGGCTAAATACTGTAAGTCGTGTGACCACACCACCCAGGGTGAGTGACTACACTCTACTGTGACTCAACACTGTGACTGTGGCATACAGCAGTGGTGACTTTACTACAGCGTCACAGAGCACAAGGTAAGGTGTGAGCGCGAAAGACATGAGCAATCTGGAAGTCATTCAACCAGGCGTCACCAGGCTGCTTAAATGTCAGCCCCCCCACACACACAAACCCACACACAAACCCACACACACACACACACACACACACATGCACTGCATGCAAGAGCAACTATGGCTGTCTCACTCTGGAGGGTAAAAAGGAGCATGAGGAACAGTCAGTGCATACACCCACAGCCAGGTCAGGCTGAATACACACACACACACTGCCTTGTACAACTAACCATTCAGTCCCATTCAAAATCCTTTAAACCCTAACCCCTAACCCGAACCCTTACCTTAACCTTAACCCTAACCCTAGCTCCTAACCCTAACCCTAACCCTAAACCTAATTCTAACCCTAACACTAATTCTAACCTTAACCCGTAAACCCCCTAGAAATAGCATTTGACCTTGTGGGGAAAAACAAAATGTCCCCATTGGTCAAACGTTGGTTAGTTTACCATTCTTAAACACGTCCACACACACACACACACACACACACACACACACACACACACACACACACACACACACACACACACACACACACAGTCCACCTATTTCTTAAAGTCATTAGTCATTTGCCTCCTTTAATTGATCCCAGTGACAGTGTGCTTTATCTAGCAGACAGACCATGTTCCAGGCTGGTCATTACACCAGACTAGGGCGTGTATCGTCTGTCTCAATGTGTCTGGGAGCTACAGCCCCATACCCTGTCTCTGTGTGTGTCTCTGTGTGTGTGTCTCTGTGTGTGTGTGTCTCTGTGTGTGTCTCTGGGTGTCTCTCTGTGTGTGTTCGTATGTGCGTGGACGGGGGGGGGTCTAAGTGTCTGTGCACATGCAGGTATGAATGCATCTATGTGTGAGCATCTATGTGAGAGATTGTGACTGTGTGCTGTGCGCCCATGGGAAGGCAGACTGTGCTGATCCCAGCTGTAATGGGACCTAGTGGACAGAAACTGCTGCAGCGGGGCAGGCGGGCAGGGAGAGGCCCCTTTGTTTGGCCAAGCCCCTGAAAAGAGACGCATTGTTGCCTTTCTCGCCCCCGCCCCCCTCATCCCACCACAGGGAACATGTTCCTAGCTGCGCTGTCTTTCTGAGCATGTCACCATACTCCAATTGGTACACTTGTCAGTCTATACAGTGAATGTGCATGAGCATGCACATATGTGATGCACGCACACACACACGCTCACACGCACGCACACAGAGACATGAACGCACACTCTCCATCCCCTCTTCACCTCAGCTTTCTAACCATATTTATATTACGTCTGTTTTTCTCTAGCTCTCTCCCGTCTCCATTTTCATCTGTCTGTCTGTCTCTTCTCTTCCTCCTTCAACTGTCTGTCTTTTAACAAAATACTGTACCCTTCCTTCCTGTTGTTGTTCATTGGCATTCTGGGTAGGGATACCAGGCGGATGATGTCAGATTTTTAGAAGGAGCTTAATGCCAGCTGAGCCCGTTGCCCTGGAAACATACCCCAGGGGGATGACAGTAGTGAGCTCTCAAATCTAGTGATTCAGTGGCTCCAGTCATTGTACACAAAATGTTTTAAGTAAAAGCGTAAATTGAGTGTGCTGATTAACAGAACCAAAAATACACCCTAAAAAATGTTGATTTAATTAGACACAATGCCAATCTCCTCAGTTCAGTCTTTTTTCTGTGGGTTCCATCTGTTATCCTTCTGCATTACCCATTTCAGATCCTTCATCAAGAAAAAGAGCTCAGGTTGATTTGCAAGGAATTATGCAATTATATCTAACCATAGATTACAGATCAGAACACCCTACTGTATTGGTAGTTTGCCATTCCAAATATGAATAACACACACATGCCGAGTTCAAGACAATTTTTAACTGATATGAGCGCAGTACAATTTGTATAAATATGCACAGCTACTGTCAGTGGCATCATGCCCACAGGGGACACAAAGGCATGTGCCCCCTAAGATTTGTCATGTTTTCAAATGAATTTTATTTATAAAAAGATATGTCAGTGGTATTTTGCCTGGTCCACTGACTGAACCAGGCAAAGTGTACTCCCCCCCCACCCCCCCATTCTCCCCTAGTAAGTGGTTCCTTCCAAGGTGAACAGATCAAAGAGATGCCTCGGCAGGAAGCTAGATACTCGAGTGCGTGTCGTATCGTCAGTGGAGGAGGACAGTCTAGAGTGACACACACAGCGTTTGTTTTGATTTTAGCCATTTCCAGTGCCTGACCCTGCCGCTTTGTTTGATAAACTGAGTAATGTGGCCTGGGGAAGTGTAACCACTGTGAAATGCATAGACAGAGCTATGAATGCAAAGATTGACAAACATTTGGATTGTTCTTTTCAAAACTCAAATGACAATAAATAGATACATAACAAAAATTGCATTAATTATTGGGTTATATACCAGTGTGGCAGTTGTACTAAACTCCTAAGGCAAAAAGTTATTAAAGAATCAATGTGCATCATTAATCATCAATTTAACAGGTAAAGAGATATGGTCAGATAAGTTATGCAGACAAATAGACATAGTTTGGACATAGAACTGGGATAATGATTAGGAACCTCTGTTTCACAGGTGTTTGAACGATGCAAAATTCTCCATCTTCTGACTAAATGCCTGTCGGTTTTCCCGCCTGGCACCGGTTGGTACAGCATAAACCCCATCACCCCATGATGGTTGAGCCTGTACAACAACGTAGGCTCTCATTGTAAACAAGAATTTGTTCTTAACTGACTTGCCTAGTTAAATCAAATTAATAAAAGCTTCCTCTTCTGCATGGCAAATAATCAAGTCCAATAGGTTACAGGACCATTCCTGCCACTTTGTTAATATGCTTATCAGTTTGTATTTTTTGTTTTTCAGGGTTTAGAAGAATCCGTTTTGTTTCTGCACTTTCTCCTATTCTTCTGATGATATAATATCCATTACCCTCCCCATTCCCCATCACCTATTCATGTCACTTGCTGTTTGGGTCACCAACAACCCCTGCCTTCAGAGTACTACACTTTCATTATGGCAATGTGGCATTAAACTACTGTTCTGGGATCTTAATTTAAAGCTCGAGGTCTGATCAAATGAAAGTGTCTCCATTTGGCCAAGCTCCTAGTTCCGGTATGCTTGCTTTAACAAAAACAAAGGAGCGGGGGCTGGCGATGCTTGTGCGGGAATAGACATCACGTCATCCCTATCCACCCCATCTTACGCGCACATTGAAAACCATGGGGAGAAGTGACAATGTTGCTAATTCAATACATTTTGATAGAATAGGCCTACAATTGAATGACCACTGATTTAAAAACAAATCATTTCATAATAGCAAATACTGTAATAATAGGCTCCCACTGGGCACACACTGGTTGAATCAACGTTGTTTCCACGCCATTTCAACGAAATTAAATTGAACCAACGTGGAATAGACGTTGAATTGACTGACGTCTGTGCTTAGTGACGCTACTATCTCTGTTGAACAGGCCTATGTAATCAGTTTCGTTCAATTTCCAAATTACGTTTGATGCTATTTACATTAACATAGGCCATGGAAAGTCCAATTGACATTTGTCAATTGTTTATGACAGTCATAAACGTAATCATGCTATTTGGGTTCAATCCCATATGGCCCTATTTCTAAAACAAATGGGCATTATTTTAACATTTTGTGCAATGTAAATATAAGACACCATATAACATCTGAAGACACAATACACAAAACGCCAAATGAATCAGAAAAAGGCCTGCAACTTACCATATGAGGGTCGTAATTCTGTAATCTCAGCCATTTTGAGAATTAGCGCAGGATGTTTTACTGGCCGCCCAGATAAAAAAGGGAAAGTTAAATAATATAAGGATGGTTTGTCGCTATTTTATATCCATAGAGAATGAGTAACGATACACCAACGAAATATTCCAGTAAATGAGCTCACAGGTTAATATATAATGCTTGTCTTTATCTTTTCATACGGTATATTCACTGTCTATCCGCCAAACTCAATGATGCTATTATATCTCGGATGCTGAGGCTGCGTGGGGCTCGAGACTGGTACTCGCAGACTCTCAGGAGGGTTTAGACCCGCCCCTGTGTGGCGTCAGAATTTCATTTTTTCATGTATGATTCGGTGTATGTATGTAAGTGACCAATTACTGGTGGATGGGGAGCACACTTTCATTCACATAGTTGATTGGCAACATTACACGTTAGGACTAAGGACCATACAGATTTCATAAAAACAGTTTAATTCTTAGTAAACTTTGGAATAGTTATAAACCTACATACAGCATTTGGAAAGCAATTCGTTTTACATAAAAAAGCACTAAAACAAGCATTATAAGCCTCTGTTCAAGACTAATGCAAAAATAGCAGATTTCAGTCAATTCTAAATCAATAATAAATCATATTGATGTCTACCCAAGAGACAGAAACAAGCTGACTACTGACAGCTGAAAGTATACGGTAATAAGCAAGGATTGCTGCTAATATTATGATTTACAAGAATAGAATGCCTGCACTACAATTGTAGGCACAGAGAAAATACAAAACAAATAATTTAATATTATACACATTTGCTCATCGTTGATCCTCACATGATTATCATTAGGAGCTTGAAGAGAAGCACAGGCCCTCATGTGTGTTTTACAAGTGTCCCAAATTAGACATAAATAAACATAAAACAATACATTTGTTTTACAAACCACTATATTCTGGATATATAATTTGGTGAAGTGAACCAGTCATAGGCCCTACATCAACATGGATTGACTGCAAACGCACGTAGTACCCAGAAGATTCACTAGGTGTCCTACCAGACACATGTAATACAGCCAATGAACTCGTACTGTATGACAGATGTACAGCATGAGGCTATTGGTGTTCTCGCTTCACTAACACACAATCTTTAGTTGCAGTAGATACATTACTTTGGTTGACAAGACGAGCATTGAAGCAGGAATGTACTGAGAAAAACAACAAATGAAGGCCATTTTTTCTTGTGGGGTTTGTAATCTTTTGTCATACTTCAACATTAAGGCACCAAATTAATTAATAAACTTCATTAACTTGTCTTTAATTAGGCCTAGCGGTACTTTAGTTAATGAGGGTTTATCTTGGCATACACCAACACAAATACAAGCTTTGGTTGAACAAAGGCAGGACACAAAACGAAGATAGGCACATTCAGCAAAGATTTTTTGTGAACAACTTTGGTCTGTTTATCTGAATGAACAAAACGTTACAAATACTGTGTAGAACCTTCCATCAATAAATATCATCAATGAGATTCTTGATATTCCATTTCTTGTTTTTGGTTACTTTACTGAACAAAAATATAAACGCAACATGCAACAATTTGCTGAACTACAGTTCATATAAGGAAATCACTCAATTGAAATAAATTCATTAGGCCCTAATCTATGGATTTCACATGACTGGGCAGGGGAAACCAGGCCCAGCCAATCAGAATTAGTTTTTCCCCACAAAAAGGGCTTTATTACAGACATAAATACTCCTCAGCACCATACCCAAAAATTTTAGTGTCCTTTCATTGTCCCCATGATGATGCTGTTTAATCAACTTCTTGATATGCCACACCTGTCAGGTGGATGGATTATATTGAAAAAGGCAAAAATTCCCACTAACAGGGATGTAAACAAATGTGTGCACAACATTTGAGAAAAATAAGCTTTTTGTGCGTATGAAAAATGTTGGGGTTCTTTTATTTCAGCTCATGAAACATGGGACAAACACTTTACACTGTTGTGTTTATATTTGTGTTCAGTATAAATATAATTGAGTCACATGATGCAGGCTGATGGAAAAGACTGATAAGAGAAAAGGTTGATGGAGATTGTCGTGACTATTTCTATTTGTCCCTTAACAACAAACAGACCCTAATGAAGGCAGTTAAAGGACAGCAGCATTCTCCAGATACAATATCCCAGTCTGAGTCTGCTGCCCTGTAATTAAGGCATAATTCCAGTACTGCTTAAGTGAGAATCCACTGCAGCACATGGGCTATCATTCTGACTTTCTGAACAGTTCCCAAAGTGTTTTATCCAGGCAGGTTACCAGGTCATTGGCGGTGCGAGGCCAGTTTCCATTGTTGTGACACAGTCCATCCCGTACAGTCTCTACCACTACTAGAAAGCATTGATGCCTTTAGTACAAGTTCCAGTCTCTGTGAAAAGATGGTCTGTTGAGCAAGTACATTTTGCAGCCTAAACCAGGCGATACAAACAGGAAAATATATAAAACCATGAAAATACCTTTTCGATAGAAGTTCAATACAAGTTTCTATTAAAGCCTACAGTCTGTTTCAGGTGGTGAGGAAAAAGGTATTCAATCCAAAACGTACTGTAGTGTTCATGAAGAGCAGTTATCATCCAAACCGAGCAATTGAGACACAGCCACCTCTCTCTCACTCAAACCCACGTGTGCACACACACACACACACACACACACACACACACACACAAGTGCACACACACACACACACTGCTTAGTTGACATGTCCGTGTCCTCCTGGGTCAGCCAGAGGCATGGTGTGCAGCACCTCATCCAACAGTTGCAGGGCGCGGTGCAGGTGGACCTCCACCCAGCAGGGGGTGTGCTTGATGCTCTGCCGGGGGTAGTCGGGCCCCCAGCCCTTCACAAAGCTGAGCCGCAGGATACACAGCCGCCGCAGGTCATCCACACCTATCCCGGCTGCTGCCGACAGACCTGGGAGCAGAGAGATTTAGTGAGTGATTAAGAGAAAGAAAGAAAGAAAGAAAGAAAGAAAGAAAGAAAGAAAGAAAGAAAGAGAAGGACAGAAGCACTCACTGACTGCTGGGGCGATTCCCCCCACACTGCCAGGCCCTGGGATATTGCCTGCCACTGCTGCAGCCTGAGCTGCTGCTGCAGCCTGGGCCGTGGCTGCCTGCTGCTGCATCTGCCTGTGGCACTGACGCAGGTCAAACACCTTCATGTAGGCCCCGGGGTAGATCTTGTGAACTGCGTCTCCCGGGGCTCGCCCCGCCTCCCGGTCCAGGTAGTAGCTCTGTACGAACACTGCATGGTCGCTAAGGCAACGCATCCACACATCCCCCTCACCACGACACTCCAACTGCACCCCCTTCCCAATGTGCAACCTGGGAAACGGAGATAGGAGTTCACACTGATGAAAAGAAAAACACAGACACTGGGGATTGTATTTATTGCACCCCAACAAAGTTATCCAATAGCTAGCGGTTAGACTAGCTGGGTATATTAGGGGCACGCTGATAGACCTGGCTCTCTCGCTGGCGTCGGTGCGGTGCACGTTGCTGAGCTGGCCCAGACAGAAGCGGTCGCCCCCCGAAGGGTCAACGTATCCGTCCACTGTCACCACAGGGCAGTTAGCCAGGACCTTGAACATCTCCCCCACCTGGATGTCCATCTCAAAGTAGGAGATGGAGCACCAGAACTCTGGACCTGGCAACACACAACATGAAATATAATATGAAATACTGCAACAATGGCTGCCATGTGTCCCTCATGTGGGTACCGTACATTGGTGGTAGATGGGTTGAGTTGCTCAACACCATGTGTGTGGGTGAGCTGTGTGTGTACCTGGATGGTTGGAGACTGGCTGAGGAAAGGCGGGTGCGCTGTGATGTTGCTGAGACCCTTTTAAGATAAATTAATTAGCAAATATGACAACTGTACCATATGCACATAGTAACAGTAACAGTCCTGCATTTCTGACAGAAAGATGGTTTGATGTGATTGACATACAGAAGTGGTTGGGGTGGTGCAGTGGTGGTTGCTGGTGACCACGCCCATTCTGCTGGGGTCCTACAGGGGTATAGGAGGCCGTGCTGGTGCCTGTCCAGGTTGCTGGAAGATTGTGAAGGAAGAAAAAGGACAGAGATGAAACTGACACCATGGAATTGACACCCTCTGTGACACTGCCAACCTGGTTCGTTAGTAACTCACTGTGATAGGAGCTCTGTGTCTGTGTGTGTTTGGAGCTGCTGCTGTAGTCACTCTGGCTGTGAGGGGTAGGGGGCTGGTGGGGTGGTCCGTGTGTGGGGGTAGTGGGGGGCGGCGTCTGGGGCATTCCCTGGCTCTGGGGAGAGGCGATCTGGAGCAGGCCCTCGCCGTGGCCCCCGGACATGGGGCCCATCATGGAGCTGCTCACTGGAGGAGGGAGATGGGGGGAAGGGGAATAAAGGAGGGAAATGGTAAGGGATAGCGTTAGACATGAAAGCAGACGAGTCTAGTTCTTCTCAGCTGAATTGCTTGTACGGTAGTACTTCTTATTACCAGGTTCAGCTTTAGTCTATCTCACCTGGCGGAGAGAGGGGCATGCTGGGGTAGAGGGTGATGGAGGATGGGGCGCGGGGCGGCTCGGGGGGCATCTGCAGAGGGGGAAGGGGCTGGTTGTAGTGCTCGGGCTGGGGGGGCATCCTGGAGGGGAGGTCCATCTCAAAACAGTCATGGATGTACTCCTCTTTGATCAGCCGACCTGGAGGACCTTGTAATGAAGGAAGGGGAGAGAGAGAGAGAGAGAGAGAGAGAGAGAGAGAGAGAGAGAGAGAGAGAGAGAGAGAGAGAAACAGAGTGCGAGAGAGAGAGAGAGCGAGAGAGAGAGAGAGAGAGGAGAGAGAGGAGAGAGAGAGAGAGAGAGAGCGAGAGAGAGAGAGGCATGAGTCATGTCATGTTATTATTTTTGATTCATGAATGGATACATTTTGAATAAATTCAGGAATTGACTGATAAAATTGATGGATGGTATTTATTGTTGCCACTATGTGGGAGTGATTTTTGCCCTGTCATGCAGCCTGTGACACCTTGTTGCAGTTTGATTGAGGTGTCCTACTTGTAGTGTAGACTAGCTCAGACAGGTATGAATCTGGCTGGAAGCTCTGCATTCCATATTTTACGTCAAATTGCCAAGAGCACCTCTACAGTATATCTGTATCAAACCAGTAGTATTGTGTACTTTGGGAAATGCGATTAAAACACGATTTGTTATAATGACTCGCTATTCCTTATTACCATTTTGATGATGTTTGATGATGTTTGATGATGTTTGATGATGTTTGATGATGCTGAAAATAGTGTTTTCCTCCTCACCTGCATTTTGAATGCTGAGACCAACTTCAGAGGGACAGAAAGGGAAACAAAGTTAGAAACAGCACGGTAGTTCTGAAAAAGCCTGTGACCCAAAGAGCCTGTTAACAACTTCATATTCTCCTTCCCCATTTGAGCTTCTGTTTCATTAGAGGAAGTGAAATTGTGAACAGACGCACCGATGCCTGGCGATACCACTCTCTCGTAGTGGTAGGGGTTGACACACACGTTGTCATACTTGAGGTCAAAGGCGAACTGGCAGAACTTGACGTGCTTCAGTTCATTCTTGTGGAGGTCTGGCCAGCGCCAGAGCCTAGCGTAGATCACATGGGGGAACCCTTTCCTCCCAGCTACCTGAAGGGAGAGAGGAGAGATAATGGAGAATGAGGGCATGGAGGTCTTCCTTTCCAACATCCATCCAGGGCTTTCAGGGTGATTATTTACAGTAGGATGGTGTGTCTCGGAAAGCGAATGGGGGAGAATATGGGGCTATGATGGGGTTGTAATTTGAGAATGGAGGGAGTGGAACTGTGGGGAATCTAAGTGGACAGAAAAAATGAAAGAAACTGAGAGAAAAGATGGGAGAGGGAGGAGGAGGAGAGGAAGAGGGAGCTGGTAGACAGGGAGTGGTCGAGGAAACAGGTCATGAATGGAAATTTACATCAATGTTAAACACACTCACAGACACACACTCTCTCCAGGCACACATTCTGGGTGGGGGAGGAATAGCCTTGGAGCCATTAAAACATCTCAGACAGAGCTGAATAACACAAATAGTGACTATCTGAGTCATCAATGGTGTTTCAGGCTTATTCTCTGTCCTTGTATTGTGCTGAATATACTCAAGTGGGTCTGAGTTGGTCTGAGTATTTGCTATTGAGGAAGAGCGTGAGCGTGACAAATGAGAGAGCTGGTATAGGGTTACCTCAACAAGCTAAACTGGAGAGGAATGACATTATGTCTCACCTTTGCTGAACGTGTGTGCGCGTGTGTGTGTGTGTGTGTGTGTGTGTGTGTGTGACAGAGAGAGATCAATATTTGATCTGCACTATTAGAGAGAAAGACAGAATGGACTCTGTAAACTTTTACCTTCATTTATTTTCTATTGTTATTTATTCTTGAAAACCCAAGTGACCTTCCACAGACAAAGAGTAGGAGCTGGCAGAGTGACAAACACACACACAGCCTACATTCTCGTATCTAGTTCTCACACACCACATTAATACATGTGTCACTAACATCAGCATATCAACAGGCAATCTCAAATGTAGAAACTGTTGATGTAAGTCAAAACATGCATAAAATAATACACACTTTCACTCTCTCTCTCTCTCTCTCATAACCACACTCTCGCACACACAAAATAATGTGGTATGTATGAGATTACAAATATACTTCCACAACTTTAACACTGAAAAACACCAGACACAAACACACACGCACGTACGCACGCACACACACACGCCAGAGACAGACAGGCTTAACTTAACCCTGCCCCTTTCCTGTGTCTCAGACAAAACAACCCGCACTACCCCTCCAATACTCCCTCCCTCTCGCTCCCTTGCAAGAGCTGGGGGAGGGGAACTCCCTCTGTCTCCTTCTCTCTCATTCCCTCGCTCTCTCTGTAAGCAACTCGTGGGTTACACTTCTACGTATTCGATACTACGTTAATTCTCTAGAAGTTAGCCTATAGGGAGTTGACATGTCCACTATCTTTTTTCTCCTGTTTCTCCTCCCTGAAGTGTGTAAGTAACCCATGTGTTGAATGATTCACTTGTTGAGTTCGAATCTCATAACAGACAACTTAGCTAATTAGCAACTTTTCAACTACTTACTACTTTTTTGCTACTTTGCAACTACTTAACATGTTAGCTAACCATTCCCCTAACCCTAACCTTAACCCTTTTAGCTAACTCTTCCCCTAAACTTAACCCTAACATTAACCCTAACCCCTAGCCTAGCTAACGTTAGGCCAGCTAGGTAACGTTCACTAGCTAGCTAGCTAGAATTTGTAACATATCATAAGTTTTGCAAATTCGTAACATATTTTACGTTTCGCAAAATCGTAACATATAATACGAATTGTAATTCGTAACATATCACACGAAATGCGTGATGGACATCCACAAATTAAAACATACCATACGAAACGTAACATATACTAAATGGAGTGTCTCGGATTTACGTACAGAATAATATGAAATGCTCTGACACCAGGTTGCACACACATGGTAGGGCCTTAAAAAAAAGGAAGACACCTGTACCATGTCAGATATAGAGTTGAAATGTATTCAGTTTTGAGTTTGCATCACAATATTACACTTTATATACATCACAGAAGACTGAAATATAACAAAACCGTTTGACATAGAAACACCAACATTTTTTACACAAACAAGTGTTTCTCTGTGAAATGTAAATAGAGCACTGAGCGTATACAAAGAATTTTATTTTCAAACCCTTTTACATTTAATTCAACTCAACTTTGAAGACGACGACCACAAAATGTAAAATCCTCAGAAGTTGTTACAAGAAACATGCACCGCTATGTCAACAAAGCTCTGTGCTTATTATCAGATGTATTAGGTTACTGTTAATGATTTGTTAGAGAAAGACCCCACTGAACGATCCGGAACATGAATAATCATATTTGTCTTGGTAAAATGTATTTTATAACATAAGGAAGTGAATTTCATCACCAAAAAGTGGGTGGACACCCTAAATTATATGTGCTGGTTAGCCAGATTGATAGCTGGCTAGCTAACAAGCTAGCAACAAACCAAAACATAGTCTAGAAAATTGCTTTTAGTTGCCTGGCTTGCTAGATTTACATATCCTAAATACATTTTTTTTAACGGATGGGTTTTTTGGTGCAAAAAATAAGAGCAGGTAACGTTGCTATCTGAACCATGGTTCGGGTTAGGCCCCTTAGTTCCAGTGAAGGGTAAACTTAACGCTACAGCATACAATGACATTCTAGACGGTCCTGTGCTTCCGACTTTGTGGCAATGGTTTGGGGAAGGCCCTTTCCTGTTTCAGCATGACAATGCCCCTGTGCACAAAGCAAGGTCCATACATAAATGGTTTGTCGAGATCGGTCTGGAAGAACTTCACTGGCCTGCAAAGAGCCCTGAACTCAACCCCGTCGAACACCTTTGGGATGAATTGGAACGCCGACTTCAAGCCAGGCCTAATCGCCCAACATCAGTGCCCGACCTCACTAATGCTCTTGAGGCTTAATGGAAGCAAGTCCCCGTAGCAATCTTCCAACATCTAGTGGAAAGCCTTCCCAGAAGAGTGGAGGCTGTTATAGCAGCTAAGGGGGGACCAACTCCATATTAATGTCCATGATTTTGGAATGAGATGTTCGACAAGCAGGTGTCCACCTACATGACTGGCGGAAATAAAAGTACAGGCTTTGTTGCTGGCAGTACCTTGCAGATATAAAGAAAAGTCCGCAAAAAGTTGACGACATGCTAAAGTTGGCGGCAAAAAGTATTGGTTTGAAAGGTGTATTAGTCAGTCATCAAAAGCAACCAGCTATTGGTCAATGAGTTGACAGCGTCTTTGTGCCATACCACCAATTACAATGAATCAGTGAATAATTAATTCATGAGATCCCCTGATTTCATAAACAGTCCCTCTATAATCAGTGATACCATACCGGCCTAGGCCTCATTCAACCCAAAATAACAGTAGCCTACCTGCAGGCGTCCATCAAGCGTCCTCTGGATGGTGACACACTTGCTGGGGTGAACTCCGTTGGTGGTGATGGCGGTGATGAGCGAGTCCAGCTCATCCTTCTTCTCCTTCAGCTTCTTCACCAGGCTCTCTATGGCACGCTTGGCAAAGCCCTCATTCTCACCGCCCTGTCGGTGGCACATGAGGCTGTGCACGATGCTCAGGCAGGCATCGTTGCTGTTGGGGGGGTTCACTGACATCTCCCTGGGTTGAGGGGGGTTGGAGAGGGGGAGGTGAGAGATCACTATGATGACGCAACCAAATACAATTGATTTATTAATTGATTTGATTGTTGTTTGATCACTGACACAACACTGAAGTCTGCACCTGAGATGGTACTTTAGGTCAAGGTTCAAGTCATAGGCTATAAGCAACCAAGGTCCCTATAACAATCCAATAACAACTTTACCAATATTAACACTAAATGTATGTGGCTTTTACAGAGCAGAAGATACAAAGCAGGTCATGTAAACACAGAATTGAGAAAGCTAAAATGACTTTATGCTTAAATTGGTATTTACTACTTATCTGAAAATACAATAACCTAAAGAAAATGGACATTCGTATGATGCATGTGAAGTGTAGGGCGACAGGTAGCCTTGCGGTTAAGAGCGTTGGGCCGGTGAATCCCCAAGCCGACCAGGTGAAAAACCTGTCGATGTGCCCTTGACCAAGGCACTTAAACCCTAATTGCTCTTGTAAGTCGCTCTGGATAAGAGTGTCTGCTAAATGACGTAAATGTAGGCTATGTAGGTGACTGAGGGTGACATATGTTGTTTACAAACATCCATCCATGTGTGTCATACTAGTGGTGAAGTTGAGCTTGTTTTGCTTTGCACAACTAGTCAGAAAAAAACAATAATGCAGAAAACGTGTGATTTCCTAAAGTAGGCTATATAACAATCCACTTTGAAAACGATAAGAAAACTGTAATAAACTATAATAAACACAAATGTTCCACTCAAGAAATTCTATGAGCATTTAGGATGTCAAAAATAATTTGTGTACATGTTTACAAAAGCATGTAGGCCTACTGGGGAAAAATAAATAAACCAAAGAATACAACCAAAGAAACGTTTTGTGTAGGCTACATTACAGTACTTTGACAGAGGATAGACAAATTGACTTGAGAGTAGTTGGATGGGGGGACTGACTGTCTGTCTCACTATGCTGACCTAACTGTGTGCTATAGGTCTGTCAACAATTCATGTGTTTGGTCAGCTAAAAAATCCCTATGGATCAATACCAAAACGTAGTTTACTTACAAATCAACAGGAGAACTGGATAAATACGTAGAGGGAGAGCTGAAGCAGTATTCCAAATGTATTTCCCCCTTTACCCCTCTCTCTGTGGAGCTGTCTGTCTCGACTGTTATCAGTCTATCAGCCTCTCGCTCACTTCGTTCATCCTGCTACTCCCTCGGCTCGTCTCTAGTTTGCTTGCAATAACAAAAGGGGGGAGAGAGAGAACATCGTGCGCGTGAGTGTGTCTCGGACAAAAAATCGAGCCAATCGCTGCGCCCGTTTCATTCCAGACGGTGGGGCTCACTGCCAACTATGACGCTGCTCTCGTACAGCTCACAGCCAGCCACCCGGGGCTGAAGTCGGTCTAGGTTGCTTGTTGATTGACAGGTCTGTGCGGCTGTTTTTTTTTTTAAGGTGGCGCCGGTGAGATTACTCCGCCCATTCTCGTGATTGGTGGCTAATCCGGTGCACCACCAACTCCAGTGGATCTCCTCTGTCTGTGTAGAAAAAACGGAGTGCCTGTGTGACTAAATTGATAGTTTTTAACAAAGTCTACGGATCGAATCCCCGAGCTGATAAAGTAAAACATCTGTTGTTCTGCCCCTGAACAAGGCAGTTAACCCACTGTTCCTAGGCCGTCATTGTAAATAAGAATTAGTTCTTACCTGACTTGCCTAGTAAAATAAAGGTTAACAAAAAATAATAATTGCAGCATCGAAAAAATGTGTGTAGAATGAAGTGTTTAACTAAACTACTCATTGCAGCACCCAAAGAAAAAACACAGGACAAACATAGTTAACATTTTTTCAAGTAGCTTCGACTGATAGTGACTCGATAATCGCGATTAAGATTTGACTTCCGCTTTTAACCCAACCCCTCCAAAAATACACACATAAAGGTTTCACATTTTTCCAGTTGCTGGCTCGCCTCTCAAACCTCTAGGCCACCTGCCACCGTGTATGCCCAACAAACCCATATGGTTTTCTCAGCTACCCAGAGGTGGTACAGGAACAGTACTCTTGCGAATTTCAATGGTGTGCTGTCTGTCCATCAAATCCTCTACCTGATTCCAGGTTACAAAGGACTTGTCATCGGATTTCCGCTAGAGTGCAACTGTCAGACGACAGTATAGATATGTCGTAAGTATGGACTCATCACCTGTAGGTGTTTGTTTTCTGTATATAAATGGCTCTGCATTTTATGGTCTGTTGCTGCTCTCTACTGGCGTGTCCTGGCAGTACCACGCGCACACGAAAGTGTGTGTGTGTGTGTTTTCAGATCAAATTGGGCTATAGTGTAGCCTACGGCTTGTGTATTTCCTGTTATCACTAATGGCCTAGAAAATATTATGTCCAACCTATAGTTAATCTATATATCCCTTAAAACCTCATGGGATTGTATACTATCTTATTTCGCTGTATACTATCAAAATGTTGTTAGCCAATCACAGACTGTGTTGTTACCAGTTCCCAGAATCAGACAACCTGTTCATGTGTTGTGGACGCCCTCCACTTTGTTACGCTAATTAGCGTTTTTACCGCGAGCTAGCAACTGTAAACTTGCCAACCCTGTTGTTTCTGTTATCTCATTTCATTTTCATTTTATTTTATTTTAATCCTACCTGTCTGTCATCTGTGCCCTTACGAGAGAACACATAGTGCTAAGAAAACGCTAAGAATATACAGTCCAACAGGTCCTCAACTACACGAGTTGATAACGTATTGTCGAAAGCACATAGGAAATATTATTTACTGTGTCGATAGGGGAGTAGGCTAGTGTACCATAATGTAATTTTATGTGCTAGTATTATTTCTTTCTTGGATTAATTAAATTGTAAAGAAATATACACACATGGTGCTATAGGATATGTACATATTTTACATTGTAATACACTACCCCTACATGCCATTGTACTATAGGATATATACATATTTTAAGTTGTAACATACTGCCCCTACATGCCATTGTACTATAGGATATATACATATTTTAAGTTGTAACATACTGCCCCTACATGCCATTGTACTATAGGATATATACATATTTTACGTTGTAACACACTGCCCCTACATGCCATTGTACTATAGGATATATACATATTTTACGTTGTAACACACTGCCCCTACATGCCATTGTGTGCTGGAGCTATGGGTTTATTTTTCCACTGTCACTAGGCCGACACATTCACACTCGAACGGAATTGAATGGGGGATGCATAACTACCTTTCACTGAAGAAGTGAAATGAGGTACAAGATACAACTTTGATTGAAGACCTAAAATCATGCCTGACAAGACCAATGAAATCATAACAGTATCCTAATATAGTGTGGATACAGGAGTAGCCTATTCTACAATAATGTAACTGTATGTGCTAGTATTATTTATCTAATTGATGAATTAAATTGTAAATGTGGATGGGTACGCTACTTCATTCAATGATTACGGTATTGTACAAGGTAGATACAGGCGTAGCCTAAAGTCTACAATAATGTTATTGATGTGCTATAGTATAATCAGCATCACTGCAGCTTTCCACCCACACTGCTCTCCTTTCACAAGCAACCACGTCCTCTTCTCCTGTTCAACTAATTGGCCTCCACACTGAAAAGGACTGTACATACTTACCTCTGTGCCCATCTCATTGCAACATGATCCATCCAAGGCCTCAGCTGGACGCCTAAAATGTGAGATGTGTAAACAATATGCTACATTAGTGTGTGTGTGTGTGTGTGTGTGTGTATGGATGGAGTACCAAGAAAATACATGAGAAAATGGCAAAGGAGATAGTGATTTGAGGATACTACAGTCACCCCTTGTGGAGATTCTTGGAACACAGCTATTTAAGTCTGAGCAGAGGTTGACGAAAACTTTAAAATGTGGTGGTGCTATCTTGTGCGTTATCTTGAATTCCAGGCAGATGTTTGAGTACAGAATGAAATGTTGCCAACTTAACAGGCTAAACTTGTTGAGTACGCTCTTTGAGAAAGGGGTTCCAACAGGGTTCTTCGGCTGTCACCAAAGGAAAACCCTTTTTGGTTTCAGGTAGAAATAGTTTTGGTTCCATGTAGAACTCCTTTTTCAACCACTCCACAGATTTCATGTTAACAAACTATAGTTTTGGCAAGTCGGTTAAGACATCTACTTTGTGCATGACACAAGTCATTCTTCCAACAATTGTTTACAGACAGATTATTTCACTTATAATTCACTATATCACAATTCCAGGGGGTCAGAAGTTTACATACACTAAGTTGACTGTGCCTTTAAACAGCTTGGAAAATTCCAGAAAATGATGTCATGGCTTTAGAAGCTTATGATAGGCTAATTGACATCATTTGAGTCAATTGGAGGTGTACCTGAAGATGTATTTCAAGGCCTACCTTCAAACTCTTTGCTTGACATCACAGGAAAATCAAAAGAAATCAGCCAAGACCTCAGGAATTGTAGACCTCCACAAGTCTGGTTCATCCTTGGGAGCAATTTCCAAACGCCTGAAGGTACCACGTTCATCTGTACAAAAAATAGTATGCAAGTATAAACACCATGGGACCACGCAGCCGTCATACCGCTCAGGAAGGAGACGCGTTCTGTCTCCTAGAGAGGAACGTACTTTGGTGCGAAAAGTGCGAATCAATCTCAGAACAACAAAGGACCTTGTGAAGATGCTGGAGAAAACCGGTACAAAAGTATCTATATCCACAGTAAAACGAGTCCTATATCGACATAACCTGAATGTCCGGTCAGCAAGGAATAAGCGACTAATCCAAAAATGCCATAAAAAAGCCCGACTACAGTTTGCAACTGCACATGGGGATAAAGATCGTACTTTTGGGAGAAATGTCCTCTGGTCTGATGAAATTAAAATAGAACTGTTTGGCCATAATGACCATCGTTATGTTTGGAGGAAAAAGGGGGAGGCTTGCAAGCCTAAGAACCATCCCAACCGTGAAGCACTGGGGGTGGTAGCATCATGTTGTGGGGGTGCTTTGCTGCAGGAGGGACTGGTGAACTTCACAAAATAGATGGCATCATGAGGAAGGAAAATTATGTGGCTATATTGAAGCAACATCTCAAGACATCAGTCCGCAAGTTAAAGCTTGGTCGCAAATGGGTCTTCCAAATGGACAATGACCCCAAGCATAGTTCCAAAGTTCTGACAAAATGGCTTAAAGACAACAAAGTCAAGGTATTGGAGTGGCCATCACAAAGCCCTGACCTCAATCCTATAGAACATTTGTGGGCAGAACTGAAAAAGCGTGTGTGAGCAAGGAGGCCTACAAACCTGACTCAGTTACACCAGTTCTATCAGGAGGAATGGGACAAAATTCACCCAACTTATTGTGGGAAGCTTGTGGAAGGCTACCCGAAACGTTTGACCCAAGTTAAACAATTCAAAGGCAATGCTACCAAATACTAATTGAGTGTATGTAAACTTCTGACTGGGAATGAGATGAAAGAAATTAAAGCTGAAATAAATAATTCTCTCTACTATTATTTCACATTCTTAAAATGAAGTGGTGATCCTAACTGACCTAAGACATTACATTTTTACTAGGATTAAATGTCAGGAATTGTGAAAAACTGAGTTTAAATGTATTTGGCTAAGGTGTATGTAAACGTCATACTTCAACTGTATATTGCTGTGGTGGTTCTGTGGTTTTCTGTAAAAGACATTTAAAAAAAAAATTTGAATTGGTGGTGGGGAGTTAAGATAATCAATCAGAAATACTATGAAACATCCTCACTTTGAGCAGATTTTCTGACTTTATACCCTGCACTCTTTGAGAGAGGTAGTTAGCAAACCAGACCAAAGACCCCTCAGACACCAATACTCCTTAGTCGGCCCACAAGAATGGAATGGTCTACCGTATCAAAAGCTTTGGCCAAGTCAATAAAAATAGCAGCACAACATTGCTTAGAATCAAGGGCAGTGGTGTCATCATTAAGGACCTTTAAGGTTGCTGGCACATCCATAACCTGAGAGGAAACCAGATTGCATGCTAGAGAGAATACTATAGACATCAAGAAAGCCAGTCAGTTGATTATTGACACTTTTGATAAACAGAGCAAAATAGAAATAGGCCTATAACAGTTAGGATCAGCTTGATCTCCCCCTTTAAATAAAGGACTAACCATGGCTACCTTCCGAGCAATGGGAACCTCCCCAGAACGGAAAGACAGGTTAAAAAGATTGGAGATAGGCTTGGCGATGATATGGGCAGCAACCTTAAAGAAGAAAGGGTTTAAACCATGTTTTTATTCTGAACAATATCAGATTAAAAAAAAATAACTGCAGTAGGTGCACAGACAGTTGTTGTGGTTATTGTGTGGCTGCTTTAACTGACTAGTTGAGCTCTGAACTTTTATTCAGAACGCCAAACCACCGTTAATATAGCCACTAGATGGCGAAATAACTAACAAAAAAAAAAGCAGATTTCCTCTACCTCAGCAGTCACTCATCAAACGTTAGTTGGTCTGACTAATGCTATGCATCATACACAAGTGGTATCAGAACATTATACATCCATAGAGACCACCACTCTCCAGTAGGCTTCTCTCAAAAACCATAGAAAGGACTGGGCCATAGTCAGTCTTTGAATTGGCAGGAATTTGCACAGGAGCCATCCCACTAGGCTCAAACTGGTTGAATCAACATTGTTTCCACTCCATTTCAATGTGATGACGTTGATGAAACTGATAGCATTTTTTTTTTAAGTTATCAACTTTGAACCTACATCCAATGGCATGGTGATTTTTTTTCATGTTAGTTGACAACTCAACCAAATGTATATCAAAACTAGACGCTGAACTGATGTCAGCCAGGTCGCAGTTGTAAATGAGAACTTGTTCTCAACTGGCCTACCTGGTTAAATAAAGGTGAAATAAAAAAATTTAAAAAATGTCTGTGCCCAGTGGGATGGCCATACTAAAGGCACGGACACACCAGTAGTGTTTGCCAGCTGAGAATACTTAGAGTGCTGGCTGTAATTTACAAACCGACCCTTACTAAAAAAGATAGCAGTTTTGAAACTGCAGTAGAAGTGCAGTAACTGAAGTCGACTGTGGTATTTTGAAATGCTTTTCCACCAGTGTTGAAGGAGTTCCCACATATGCTGAGCACTTGTTGTCTGCTTTTCCTTCACTCTGCGGTCCAACTCTGGCTGAGGAATAACACCTTTGGTGAACTCCCTTGGGGAAGTTATAATACCTCTCAGGTGGAGCAACCAGGCTTTATGACCATGCCTTGCAAAGGGAACCACAGGAGCTTTATGAATGCGTTCAAGATTTAAACCAGCAACAACCAGCTCATTATCCAGACTGGTCTTATAGACTAGACGTAACATAGTAAATGAAAATCTGGGACACTCAAATTAGTATAATATATTACGTTTGGTTTGGTTACATAAGATAGAAAGTTACTTAAGGCAAAAACAAAAGGAGGGTGGTTGGTCTGGGTGGGCGTATAACAAGAAAGTCTAGCAACCTAAAGGTTATTTGTTCGAATCTCATCACTGACAATTTTAGCAAATTTGCAACTGCTTAATACTTTTTAGCTACTTTGCAACTACTTAGCGTGTTAGCTAACCCCGAACCCTTTTAGCTAACCCTTCCCCTAACCCTTTTAGCTAACCCTGACCCTAGCCTTAACTTTTTAACCTAACTCATAATCTTAACTCCTAACCCTAACACCTAGAGCTTGCTAACGTTAGCATTAGCCACCTAGCTAATGTTAGCCACAAAAGAAAATGAATTCCTAACATGTTTTGCAAATTCGTAACATACTGTATGTTTTGCAAATATGTAACATATTGTATAAATTGCAATTTGTGACATATTGTACAAATTGCAATTCGTAGCATATCATACAAATTATAATTCGTAACATATCATACGAAATGGATGATGGACATATAGAAATGAATACATACCATACGAAACGTAACATATCATACGAAATGGAGTGTCTCAGATCAATTTACAGAATAATAAGAAATGCTCTGAGACCATGTTGCAACATCCGGTCACATCCTGCCATACCCTTTTTTGTGTTGTGGTTGACAGTCAGCAAGCATAGGCTACAATCAGATATGTATTTGGCTACTTACCTAAATGTAATGTGTTTGTTGGAAGTAACAAACTTGTTCATGCTTGCGTTCAATCGACATTTAATTATTATAGATTTAGAGAACATTTTCTGTTAACACGTGTATGTTGGGTTGGGGGACAAGATGGATATAACCCCTGATCCACGCCTATACATGCGATAGCTTTACTCCTCTTCGTTACTTTACCATGAGGTGTCCACGCGGTCTTTCTGTGTACTGATTGGCAAGTAGGGGCACAAACACGAGATTTTTTACCAATGAGAGCGCTGTACATGCAGCAGTTCAGACGGAGCATTCACGGACGGCATGCACAGTCCTGTAACGGGATGCGGCCTGCGAGACTGGGTTGGGATGTCTACTCGCCATCCATATAAAACCAATGCCGAGACTTGCTGTTTACAGTCAGCTCCGAATTGTACAGTTGATGACAATAAACATTGTGACAGTATTGTGATTGTATTGCGATCAGACTGTAGGACATTTGTTCATCAGTGGAATTCAATAGGCTTAATTAGTTAATAATATCGGGCGGCTTATTTTCCACTTATATTTTCTTAACCACTGGAACACTGAACGAATATTAAAATGGTCATCATTACAAAGAAATTGAAGACCTTTGAGGTTGTTTTCCATGATCCTACTAAGGCTTTCTACTCCAGTGGCGACAAGGTAGCCGGGAATATTGTGGTTGAGGTGTCGGAGGTGACCAAGGTTTCCGCTATGAGAGTGTTTGGAATTGGATGCGCAAAAGTGGAGTACGCGAAAGGAAAACACAGATGCCGTGAAGACATTGAATATCTGAAATACGAAGATACCGTTTATCTGGACCATCAGCCTAGAGGTAATACTACAAACTAAAATATAAAGAAAAGTAAATGCCTTTATGTCTCGAATGTGAATATAGCCTTTCACTACAGTCGGTAGTCTACACCCGGTGTCATTCAGTTTTCACGCAATGCAACTAGTTGGCTACTGCAGTCTGCGAGTACGTACACTGCGCAAAGATGGAGCATGCTAAATTATGCTTTATAGACTAGTTATATGTTTTATTTTCATACGTCTAGGTTTATGAACGATCAAATGCGCCAGTGGATGGTTTTTATTGGCCCATAAGTACTAGAAGTGGACCAAGGGCGTCCTGTGGTCTGCATTGGGTTGCACAAATATACCTAAATATATTAACCAAAGAGAGATTGTCTGAGGTCATAGTTTAATGACTAGACCATAATGTATTTCTCTCATCCTCAGACTCCAATGGCTCTGTCACTCTCAGACCAGGGAACAGATATGAGTACATGTTTGGCTTCCAGCTGCCACATCCTGGGTAAGCATCAATGATTAAAAACCTTGTTGTTGTTTGGTACCTAAACACATAGCATTGTGTAATAATGGCATCCCACAATTCAAATTCCTCCTGCTTTTGTCACAGGCAACTGGTGTCATCCTACAAGGGGAAGTTTGGCTGTGTCCAGTATTATGTCAGGGCCGTGATGGAGAGGCCTGCCCAGCCTGCCTTGCAGTGCGAGAAACACTTTGAGGTGGAGGAGCCCTTGGACGTCAACACCCCTGACCTCCTGGTACATAACAGCTCATTCACATCATCACCACAAGGAATATATTCTACTTGATAGTGATTACATTACTATTGTATAACTATCGTATGACTATCGTATAACTTTACATGAGAGATTTTAAGGTCTGGGTGGGTGGTGTTAGGCTTGATCATTGACTTGCAATCAACATTTTTTACCTTTATTTTACTAGGCAAGTCAGTTAAGAACAAATTCTTATTTACAATGACGGCCTAGGAACAGTGGGTTAACTGCCTTGTTCATGGGCAGAACGACAGATTTTCACCTTGTCAGCTCGAGGATTCGATCCGGCAACCTTTTGGTTACGGGCCCAACACTAACCACTCGGCTACCTGCCGCCCCACATGCTTGGTGATTTGTGCTTAACTCGTGTTAATGTTTCTCATTGTTTCTCATCCAGGCTCCAGCTGCAGGTACAATGGAGAAGAAGCTCACCTGCATGTTCATCCCAGATGGACATGTGTCCATTAGCGCCAAGATCGACCGCAAGGGCTTCTGCGAGGGCGAGGACATCTGCATCAATGCTAAGTTTGAAAACACCTGCTCACGCATCGTGGTGCCCAAGGCAGCCATCATGGTCAAGCACATCTACCAGGCCAGTGGCAGGACCAAGGTCCTGAGGCAGAAGCTCTCAGTCGTGAGGGGCAACCATATAATCTCGGGCATGTGTGACATGTGGCAGGGCAAGACCATCCGAGTGCCCAGGCTCAAGCCCTCACTCCTGGGGTGTGACCTCATTCACGTGGACTATGCCCTCAGGGTGAGTCATCAACTTGTTGCTTGATATAGGCTTATACCATAAACCTTACATTGAAATGATTGAAAGGACCTAGGAGTGACCTCTATCTTTATCTATCCATCAGATCTATGTCCACATTCCCGGCAGTGACAAGGTTCTCCTAGAGTTGCCCCTGGTCATCGGGACCATCCCCTTCAGTGGCTTTGGCAGCCGCACCAACAGCATGAGCAGCCAGGCAGAGTCCCTGAACACCCCCTCCAGTAGCTTTGCGTCCCTGCGCCTCCCGTCACAACCCCCCAGCTACAGCAACATCTCCCGAGACTGCCGTATCGACTCCCCCCTCACACCGCTGCTGGTCGACTACGACGCAGATGAGGAGGAAGGACTGTGCATGCGCGCCCCCGAGCTTTGGTACCCTCCTCTCCCTGCCTACTCTGAGGTAAGGAGATGGACATTTAACCGGTATTGTCAAGTCTAGTGAAAAGTGAAGAACTGAATTTGCACCCTAGCAAATGTGGTGTATTTATTTTCTTTCGAACTGTTTCTCTCTTTCTTTCTAACTTTCTCATAGGTCGACGAAGATCTCAAACAACAATGACCATGTTCTTCAGGTCTGCTGAACCACGAGTAAGAGTTGCAATTAATCCCTGTTGTGGTCTAAGCACGGGTGGTTAGCCTGAGTGAGATCATGTAACAGACTGGTGGCTGGGTAAAGAGTAGCACATCTATGAAGCAGAGAGAGTGGGGGACCCTAGCCCTGAAGACTTTCAAGGAACAGAACTGAGATGTGGACTTGAGAGTCAAGTTGAAGAGAAATGATTTAGGCTGAATGAGTATGGATTGTAGATGTTGGTGTCCACGTTCAGTATCACCATTGCAGTCTTCACCAGAAACTGATCGTTCTATGTCTGTCTGTAACCCTCTAGTCATTCCACAGTAGTTCTGTACTTCAGTGTGTTCGAGCATTTTGACAGTTGCCATATTGTCTCAGAGTAATGTAACAATGTTAGAATTCACATCCATACATTGAGTGTGCACAGCTACTGTATCATTTTGGGTCAGACAGATACGATGCAGTGACCATGCAAAAGTAATGAAGGGATTGGAAGTGTTTCAGTTTTATATTCTATTGCACTTTATATGAATATAAATGGCTCAGTAATTAGATAATGAAAAATTACATATTTTTGTATTCATAATAGTCTTCCAGATCATACTAGGTACTTTTACAAAAATGTTAACTCAATGATTAATGGTAGAAGAGAGTGACTTTTCATGGTAACGACCAAGGTTGTTGAAAGGGAATGACTAAATGGGAGATCTACATTATGTTTTCAATTTGGGTATGTGAAAATGCGAGAAGTATTTTATATGAGGAGACCCTATGGGTTGGTTTTCTATGCAAATAAAAAATTGATTATTACATTCTGAATAGTTTGCCTTTTTCTTTGCCTTTCTTATATTTGCTTATTTTCAAGGACTTTAAAATATACGTCTCCAAAGATTCCAGATTTGACCTTAGGTAAATGAACAGATTGGAATGTGTTCTGATTCTAGACTCTTCCAGCAAGGTTGTCACTGCATTTGACCAGTAAGCCTTGTCCAAGCCAGAACGACAGGATCTCCTGTTTCTGTAGCATGAGGCAGCTTGATGTACAAATCCATCTCTCGGACATGACACCAGTCTGTTGCAGGGCCTTGCCCCAAATCCATCTGCTTAATGCTGAGTGCCAAGCAGGGAGGCATCAGGTCCCATTTTTGGCGTCTTTGGTATGACTCAGTATGGGATCGAAACCCCCAACCTTCTAATATCAGGGTGGAAACACTAACCACAATGCCACTGCATTTGACAAAGGGCCCTTCATGTATTACATCTCAGTGGAAGGGCTGAATATTGACACTCATTGAAACCAATGGGAAGCGTAGAGCAACACTTCAGTCATTTAGTAAGTCACTTTTTCATCCATACTAAACAGTAACTCATGGAAAATTATATCATTATCATGCTGACAGCTGACAGCAGGGAATCTGATGACACAAACATACCTGCTGTGAATGACCTTTTAGGTTAGTTTAAGTGAGCCACAGTTCTTCAGCAGGATGAAATGTTGAGATATTATTGTTGTTCACTGACCATGAACTGTAACTCATAACCAAATGACAGACTTTGATACCAATGAAATGTCATAAACTGCTCAGATGTTTTTCACATGGAAAACAAACACAACTTTATTATTATTGGCTACATAGAAACATTGCCATAAAGTTGTTCACACTGTTGAAGAACAATATTGTTTATATAATATGTAAATATCAAAGAACAAGAGGATATAAATTTGGCTTATTGAAATACCCCAGAATATATTAAGGAAGTATAAGTGCACTACATGACCAAATGTATGTGGACACCTGCTCGACGAAGATTTCATTCCAAAATCATGGGCATTAATATGGAGTTGGTCCCCCCTTTGCTGCTATAACAGCCTCCACTCTTCTGGGAAGGCTTTCCATTAGCTGTTGGAACATTGCTGCGGGGACTTGCTTCCATTCAGCCACAAGAGCATTAGTGAGGTGGGGAACTGATGTTGGGAAATTAGGCCTGGCTCGCAGTCAGCAATTCATCCCAAAGGTGGGGGAAGGCCCTTTCCTGAAACATGAAAGGGCCTTCCCCCAACTGTTGCCACAAAGTTGGAAGCACAGAATCGTCTAGAATGTAATTGTATGCTGTAGCAATAAGATTTCCCTTCACTGGAACTAAGCCCGAACCATGAAAAACAGCCCCAGACCATTATTCCTCCTCCACCAAACTTTACAGTTGGCACTATGCATTGGGGCAGGTAGCGTTCTCCTTGCATCCGCCAAACCCAGATTTGTCTGTCAGACTGCCAGATGGTGAAGCGTGATTCATCACTCCAGAGAACGTGTTTCCACTGCTCCAGAGACCAATGGCGGCAAGCTTTATACCACTCCAGCCAATGCTTGGCATCGCGCATGGTGATCTTAGGCCTGTGTGCGCGGCAGCTTGGCCATGGATACCCATTTCATTAAGCTCCCCACGAACAGTTCTTGTGCTGACGTTGCTTCCAGAGGCAGTTTGGAACTTGGTAGTGAGTGTTGCAACCGAGGACAGACGATTTTTACGCACTACACGCTTCAGCACTCAGTGGTCCTGTTCTGTGAGCTTGTGTGGCCAACCACTTCGCGGCTGAACCGTTGTTGCTCCTAGACGTTTCCACTTCACAATAACAGCACATACAGTTGACCAGGGCAGCTCTAGCAGGGCAGAAATTTGATGAGCTGACTTGTTGGAAAGGTGGCATCCTATGACGGTGCCACATTGAAAGTCACTGAGCGCTTCAGCAAGGCCATTCTACTGCCAATGTTTGTCTATGGAGATTGCATGGCGGTGTGCTCGATTTTATACACCTGTCAGCAATGGGTGTGGCTGAAATAGGCTATTCCACTAATTTGAAGGGGTGTCCACATACTTTTGTATATATAGTGTTTGAAAATAAAGATCTCAAGAAGAATTAGGGGAAAGGTTGATCAGCAGATGCTGTATAGAAAGGAGAGTGATGGAAATGAACAGATAGGCTGACCAAAATAACCCAGTGCCTCTCTCTCTCTCACACCTGTTGCCAAGGCTGACATGTTTTTAAACAATTTGGGCCAACTCTATATGACTTGACTTCATGTGGCAGAAGATCCAGTGGTCCTCTTAGGGATGAGCTAGGTTGTGGATGGCATTGGGGTGATGTAACACACTGGGCAGGACAAATGTGATAACCAGACAGGCTCTGTACATCATATGCCAGGGTTATGACAAGCAGGGAAAACATATGGATACCTATGGGTCATCTTGAAACAACACTCCTAAGATAAGATACTGTTAAGTTCCTTGCTCAAGGGAACACCAGCAGTAGGTTGCCGGCTCACTCCCCCCCCCCCCCCCCCCTCCCATCAAGGCTACTCACTCTGCATGCGTTAGAGCAGAGGGCTAGGGTGATGACAACCACACCAAGTTGGGTAGCAGGCAGCAAGCCACCAGAAACCCTATGCTGTTGTTTACTCACTTCTACAGCTGTTCCCAAAGAGTAACCCCTCTTAAAAAAGCATATCTCTCTCTCTCTCTCTCTCTCTCTCTCTCTCTCACTCTCTCACTCTCTCAAAAGGATCCCAAAGGATCTTGCCAAGTAGGTCGTTGTCACGACACCCTGTCTACCCCTGGAGCATGGCTGATGCCAACCTAAACCCTACCTAACTAGGAATCTCAAGGCATGATTTGGCACCAACCACCCTTTGACGAAACATAGAACGACATTATTTTTGGAAACCTGTATGCATAAAAAAATTATATTACACACAGAGACACACAGAAGTACTAAAAAATAACCCAATACTTCATAACCCTAGAGCTATTAGTTTAAGTTGCAGTATAATGACACACATCTCATATCAACGAGTACATCCCACTGTGATAAAATTATAAGCTGACACCTCTCGATATAGCACAAGCACAGAAGATCAAACTTAGTTAAGGTGTAATATGTGGCTGATGCAGAAAGGGCGGCGTTTGGGGGTAGAGGCCAATAAAACGCTGGTCCTGGACCTGCTGGAGTTTATGACCTCACATTGTGATTGATGGTTGTCTAGCAACCCTCAGCTGAAGGTGGAAGAAACAGCAGTGCATTATGGTAGGTTTGAAATTACAATATACTGTAAATATATGCATATTCACAGACATTACTGTAATAATGTACCTGGTCGCTTTTTTAGCATTCATTTTACATTTTGATAAGAGCAATAAATGTATGTACCATTAGCAAATATGACATAGCCCCTAGTTTCTCTTTACATTTGAGTAATTTAGCAGAATTAACCAGCTGGCATATTCAGTCTCTCCCTATCCCAGTCTGCCGTCCCCACATGCTTCAAGATGGCCAGCATTGTTCCTGTACCCAAGAAGGCAAAGGTAACTGAAGTAAATGACTATCGCCCTCACCTCTGTCATCATGAAGTGCTTTGAGAGACTAGTCAAGGATCATATCAACTCTACCTTACCTGCCACCCTAGACCCACTTCAATTTGCTTACCGCCCCAATAGATCCACAGGCGATGCAATCGCCATCACTCTGCACACTGCCCTATCCCATCTGGACAAGAGGAATACCTATGTACAAATGCTGTTTATTGACTATAGCTCAGCATTCAACACCATAGTACCCTCAAAGCTCATCATTAAGCTTGAGTCCCTGGGTCTGAACCCCGCCCTGTGCAACTGGGTCCTGGACTTTCTGACGGGGCCACCCCCAGATGGTGAAGGTAGGAAACAACACCTCCACTTTGCTGATCCTCAACACTGGGGCGCCCCCTCCTGTACTCCTGTCCTGTTCACCCATGATTTGTGGTGAAGAAGGCGCAACAGAGCCTCTTCAACCTCAGGAGGCTAAAGAAATTTTACAGATGCACAATTGAAAGCATCCTGTCGGGCTGTATCACCGCCTGTTACGGCAACTGCACCGACCGCAACCGCAAGGCTCTCCAGAGGGTGGTGCAGTCTGCCCAACGCATTACTGGGGGCAAACTACCCGACCTCCAGGACACCTACAGCACCCGATGTCACAGGAAGGCCAAAAAGATCATCAAGGACATCAACCACCCGAGCCACTGCCTGTTCACCCCGCTATCATCCAGAAGGCATGGTCAGTACAGGTGCATCAAAGCTGGGACCGAGAGACTGAAAAACAGCTTCTATCTCAAGGCCATCAGACTGTTAAATAGCCATCACTAGGACATTAGAGGCTGCTGCCTATAGACATAGACACTGGTCACTTGTCACGGAAGGGTGGGCAGACGAAGTGGTGTGCGATTCCCCTTCTTCAGCCTCTCCGGGCTCTGGCTGCGCACCGATGGTGTGGTGCTCGCAGCCACAACGGACCTTTGCTTCTCCATCCTCCTCCATTGCTCCAAAACCCTCCCACGGTCCTCAGGCCTCACCCTAGGCCACGTGGGAACTGATACTGGCGCTAACTCCTCTTGGTCCGTCTCTCCCCAGTCGCGCTGCTTGGTCTCACGTTGGTGGGTCGTTCTGTCACGGAAGGGTGCATGGAGAGACCAAGACGCAGCGCAGGGATAGTTCGACATTGTTTTTATTTTGTTATACTATGTAATAAAAACAATCCAAAAGTACGAACTAACCAACAAAATTAAACACTATAAATATTATAAACGTAATCCACTTACTTCACCCGTGACTGGAGGAATACACATATATACAACGACCCACCCCAGAGTGAAGGACAAACATATATAGGATCCCTAATTAGAGACAATGCGGTGCAGCTGCCTCTAATTAGGGATCCAACCCAAAACCCACACAGAAACAGAAAAGAAGGACACTGTCAGACTCTGACCATAGCTACATAGAGAAGCAAATAGGCCTCTCTATGGCCAGAGCCTGACATCACTTTAAGAAATGGAACACTAGTTACTTGAATAATGTTTACATCTCTTGCTTTACTCATCTTGTATGAATTGTATTATATACTATTCTACTGTATCTTAGTCCATGCCGCTCTGACACAGCTTGTCCATATAGGTATATAGTCTTAATTCATTCCTTACTTAGATTTGTGTATATGTTGTGTAATTGTTAGATATTACTTGATAGATATTACTGCACTGTCGGAGCTAGAAGCACAAGCATTTTGCTACACCCTCAATAACATCTGCTAAACACGTGTATGTGACCAATACAATTTGATTTGATTTGATTTACCACAATCAGTGCATTCGGAAAGTATTCAGACCCCTTGACGTTTTCCACATTTTGTTACGTTACAGCCTTATACTACAATTGATTAAATCGTTTTTTTCCTCATCAATCTACACTCTTAGAAATAAGGGTTCCAAAAGGGTTCTTCAGCTGTCCCCATAGGAGAACCCTTTGAGGAACCCTATGGGGACAACCGAAGAACCCTTTTAGTTTCTACATAGCGCCTTTTCTTCTAAGAGTGTACACACAATACCCCATAATGACAGAGGAAAAACTGTTTTTTAGACATTTTTACAGATGTATATATATAAAAAAAAGAACTATCACATTTACATAAGTATTCAGACCCTTTATCCAGTACTTTGTTGAAGCACCTTTGGCAGTAATTACAGCCTCAAGTCTTCTTGGGTAGGATGCTATAATCTTGGCACACCTGTATTTGGGGAGTTTAACCCATTCCTCTTTGCATATCCTCTCAAGCTCTGTCAGGTTGGATGGGAAGCATTGGGGCACAGTTATTTTCAGGTCTCTCCAGAGATGTTCGATCGGGTTCAAGTCCGGACTCTGGCAGGGCCACTCAAGGACATTCAGAGACTTGTCCCGAAGCCACTCCTGTGTTGTCTTGGCTGTGTGCTTAGGGTCATTGTCCTGTTGGAAGGTGAACCTGAGCACTCTGGCCCATCTCTCTGTACTTTGCTCCGTTCATCTTTGCCTCGATCCTGACTAGTCTCCCAGTCCCTGCCGCTGAAAAACATCCCCACAGCATGATGCTGCCATCACCATGCTTCACCGTAGGGATGGTGCCAGGATTCCTCCAGAAGTGACGCTTGGCATTCAGGCCAAAGAGTTCAATCTTGTTTTCATCAGACCAGAGAATCTTGTTTCTCATGGTCTAAGAGTTTTTAGGTGCCTTTTGGAAATTCCTTGAATTTACCACCGGTTTGCCATAGTGTTCATTAGTACAGTCACTAAGACATGCATGTTCATTTTTGTATGGGTGTATTCTCTACATCCTGGCTACTCTTCACACTGCTGCATGCTGTACATATCTGGCAGTGACAGATGGCAGTATGCTCTTTTTAAACATAATTTTATGAGACAGAGTTTATAACTAAATCATCCCCCCCACCTCCTGAAATTACAACACATTGCAAGAAACAAACAGAATTTGAATAATACAATCTCAGTCAAAACAGGATATCAAGAATGACACACACACACACACACACAACACACACACATGCACACACACATACTGAAGACATCAGGGAAGCCTTGAAGTCTGGAATAAACCCTGAATTGTTAGTGCCAAGAACAGAAAAAATGCAAGGTCAGGAAAGACATAATCAAGACGTGCTGAATCTATGTGTACACATTTACAATGTTGTTGCTTGACTATGTGAACATTTATTGCAATTTACACCGTCCACAACATAACGTTAGTCTAGTTTAATTAAAATCCATGAAAATAAACCTACTCTTCAGCTTACCCTGTTGTACATGGTATTTCTATTATCCTGATAATGTCAACAGTGTTATTATATCAACAGCAGTTTAGCTAATAGTAGTGAAATTATTATGGGCAGTTGGTAAGTCAGAGATATCAGGAAATAGTGGAAACCCCAAACGGTGAAAACAAGGTGAGTGTTTTAGTTTTTCGATTCTGGGACCTTGAGTTAAAAGTATTTGACACTTTAAATGCCCTGAGGACTACATGCTACCTTTCAAAGTACAGAGAACATTCATATGGCGCAAATCAACTTCATAAGAACCACCACAGGCTGGCAGGGGGTTTGCCGTGACATACCAACCTGTGGGTGTTGGCATAACCATCTACAAATACTACCATAGCTAAATGTATTGTAGTTGACCATCGGGTACCCGTGAATTTTCTTTATTTCTTGACAAGGACAATCTACTCAAACAAGCAAGAACTGTACCTATCATTCAAATGTTATGAGCAGAGCATTTTATTTCTCCCTATTATTCTGTACCAACGTTGTGTTATAACTACTGAGCTACAGCATTTGGGGCAGGGTTATGACCCCAAGCAGTGAAACTGAGACTCTCAGTCTATATGCCATATTTAACAGGTCAGTGAAGTCACAATGTACTAGTCATGAGCTCATATAACACGCAGTTCGTGCCATGGAACTGGGGCTTGAGCGTCTGTCTCACATGGGCAACATGTCCTTACCACGGCACATTCACCACCACCAGGAAGGATTGGAAGAATATGTTGAATGTACAATAGACGAATGGGGTGTTGACCAACAAAACTGATGCGCGCAACCATGATGCAAAACAGACGGGTTTGCAGGGCGGCATGTAGCCTAGCGGTTAGAGTGTTGGGCCAGTAACTGAAAGATCGCTGGTTCAAATACCTGATCCGACAAGGTGAGAACTCTGTTGATGTGCCCTTGAGCAAGGCACTACTATGGCTGACCCTGTAAAACAACACATTTCACTGCACCTATCTGGTGTATGACAGTAAAAAGTTTTTTTACTATTATTATGTGTTGATTATTGACAATGCTGCCCTACCAAGCAAAAAGGCAGTAACTGCTCATAACGTGGAACTGTGAAAAATGGCTTTTATTTACCTTGGTTTCACAGTAACTTTATGCAGTTACTGCATAAACACAATACAATGGAGGCAGGATACTTGTCCACGTGACTAAGCATGTATTTAATGTAGCAAAAATGATATTAACTCATTTTTCGACCAAATGAGCAGTTACTGCCTTTTTGCTTGGTAGGGCAGAATATTTAAGCCATATTTTGTCTGCAAATGTTTATTTAAAACAAAAATACATTTGCCCAGTAGAGCACGTTTGTCTTTCAAATACATGGTTTCAGTTGTTGGTTAGCTATCTAGCTAAGTCTAGCCATATTAGCATGGACGTGACAAGGGTCAAAACATGTCAACCCAGAGATGTTATCAAGAACAAAATACAACTAGCTGAAACAAGCCATCTTCATTCACTGCACAGCAGCTTCTAGTCATTGTTGCTAGCTTTCTGACCTATGATAATGACAACACACAACCTTTTGCCTTAGGGTTGCGCACACCTTTTGTCGGGACGTGGTCAAACCCGTCTTTCTATTGCTGTCAGCTTTAAATTTTAAAAGGTTGTTGTGACTTTTTTCTTCTAAATAAATAAACATTTGCTTGGTTTCAAAAAAGGATGATGCTAGCCAGGGAATATGTTAAACGGACTAGGCATCACCTATCATCTAGTTTGGTGATACAATGGACAGGTTTAAAAAATATGAGTCTGAATTAGTCAAATGTGTGTTCAATTTCCAGCAAGAACCACAGAGAACCTTTGAAATGGCTTCTGGAAAGTCCTGATAAGTGTCTAAAAGTCAAGGGCACTGTCAACCACCCCAGATGCATTTATATAGTCACCTTTTCATCCCCGCTCTTCCCTCTCATCAGCTCTGGTTTCAGCCCATGTTCAGCGGCAGTGAGTAATCTGCCACAGTGCTTAGCCTCAGTTCGGTTTCTTGGAATGAATTCTACACACTATCTATTTCAGGCAGACTTCTCAGAAGTAAGTAGCTTTGACAACAGGGGTTGTTGTAACCATCATTTGGGATGTTTTACTTCACACTCCTCCTCCTCTTCATTTCTGTTGACCTACTTGGTACTTGGAACATTTTTTTATAAGAGTCCTCAAGTAACCCTCCCTCAGCCGTTAGTGACGTAAACCCATTCAAGCCATAACTTGATCTGAACACCCCTGTCTGAATGGCATTGTGCTGTTACAACAGCGCTTTCATCAGCATCCTTCAGCCTTGACATCAAAGTAACAGTTCTTCCTCAGAACCCACTCCTATGGCAGAGTGATCGCACAGTTGCTGCCGAGTGCTGACTCCTTGAGCCCAGTCAAGTAGGCTAAAACATGTCCCAAGCCCCTTTGAGGAAAAAGGACAAAGGCCTCTTTGAATAGGAGATCATGACTGTAATTTACCTAGTAGCTCCCGTCAGATTTCAAGAACCTGAATCATAAGATACTAGATGCATGCTAAAGGCCAAATGGCATGACCCAAAACTCAAACGGGTCGATAGATAAAGAGACTGATTACATATCCTTTGCTATGATGGGAATCCACCAACACAACTCTCAATTACCTTTCATTGGGTAGACAGCTTGCCTAGGTCACAATCATATTGAGTTGTGCTTCTGAATGAGTACTCCTGTAGAGAAGGATTAAATTAGTCCCAGCTCCTTGGAGGACAGGCTGTAACAGTCGCCACAAATCACATCATTTTGCCCCTCTATACAGCATATGCCATGAGAGAGGCAGGTAGCATTGATAGACAGATTGGAGATGTTTGTTGAGGACAGTGGCAGGAAGCCACAGGAAGAGCCCACCACCTGGTTCTGCTCTGTAACGGTAAAGGAGCTGTGAGGGGAATGGCACCGATCACTGATCACTGATCAGACCCTACACACAAACGAGGACACTACGTTTATCCACCTCTGGCCTGCTAGCCCCCCTACCTCTACGGAAGAACAGTTCGGGCTCATCCCAGTCAAAACTATTACCTGCTTTGGCACCCGGATGGTTGAACAAGCTCCCCCACGACGCCAGGACAGTGGAGTCACTGACCACCTTCCGGTGATGTTACTTCCGGTACTAACACTCGTCTTTTGTCTAAACTAACACCTGACTTATTTCCCTGCTATCACTGTCTTTCCTCACAGCTGCTTGTTTAAAGACATGTACTTACTGTGATGGAGATCTGGTTGTCCCACTGGCTATCCTAAGTTGAATGCACCAATTTTTAAGTCGCTCTGGATAAGAGCGTCTGCTAAATGACTAAAATGTAAAATTATGTCAAATAGGGAGACGAGGCCCTGCCTGAAGCACTGCCACATGGATGATGTCCAGGGTCCAGTAGATTTACAGTGAAGGCATAAAGCCCCAAATGTTATTATGCTGACAAATTGGGAGTCATGATAGAGGAATAATGCTCTTACTGCACACTGAGCCTCTGCTCAGGCAGAGTGAAGCAAGTTCATGACTGTCCAAAGCTTAAGTACAGTAACCAGTCTGAAAACAGACATTTTACTTTTAGAAAGCTGAGCACAGAGTCATAGTGTGTGTGTATGTGAGATTTACTGCACAGGGACGACAATGTGCTTCTGGCTTTAGGCTTCTCTACTGCAGGGAGACTCCATACTAAGTATTTACACAACAGAAAGCCACAGATGCCATAATCCTCAGAAGCACAACATTTCCATGCCCCCATGAAATTATATACTGTACAACCCAACTAACAGTAGCATAGAAAATAAGTATCTATCCCAAACTCCAAGTATAGCCACCCAGATCAATAAAGTTTAAGATAGACTTACAAAGCTGATGCTAAGATTTACACTCACCTGCCAGACTATTAGGTAGACCACCCCGTTCACGAAAATGGATCGCTCCTACAGACAGTGAGTCAAGTGGCCGCGGCCTGTTATATAAAGCAGGCAGACAGGCATCGAGGCATTCAGTTACTGTTCGATTGAACGTTAGACTGGGCAAAGCGCGTGACCTATGCGACTTTAAGCGTGGTATGATCGTCGGTGGCAGGCGCGCCGGACCCAGTATCTCTGAAATGGCCAGCTTCCTGGGCTTTTCACGCACGACAGTGTCTAGGGTTTACAGAGAATGCTGGAACATGACAGCGAGGTCAGTTTACTTGAGTGGCCTGCAGTCCCCATTATCAACCCAATAGAGCATCTTTGGAATGAGATGGAACGGGCTTGTTCCCAGCATGAATGTACCGCTGTCCAATTTGCTGCAACTGCGTAATGTCATTGAGTCAGCATGGACCAACATCCCTGTGGAATGTTTCCGATACATGAAAATGTGTCTGAACCAATCAGATTAGCAAGGTGCTCTCTTGCTGCAGACACTGCTGCATTCATTTGTCCATTCAAGGCTTTCTCATACCATTACAATGTACCACATGCATCTTTCTCTGGCCACCTGCCATTCATGAATAAAATAACACTGTATATCTATTGGAACACCAGGGTGGGGGAATGTACTGTATATATTTTGTGTACTTTAAATATATAAATAGAAACTCATGTCAGAGAATGTGCTCACCGTACATATACAAGCTTTGATTCTCATATGTCAGCTTTGATTACTGGTCAGCAAATAGCGGTCAGAAAGTAGAAAATGAAGGTCAGAAAATATCAGTTATGTAAACAATGTGTATTGACTGAGCATGGCGTATTGCTGATAACTTTGTGAGTGCTGCTTCAACCTTCAGCACTACGCCACCTATTGGTGTGAAATAAGCTTTACCGTGCGTCATCTGGTGAACTGGTACAGCTTCTAGTACCAAAACGGTTTGTGTAGCATAGAAAATAAAACTGCCAGGTTTACAAATTAGCTGCCATTTATTCTTTCAGAATTTCAAGTTAATCTTCTTTCATGACAAACTTAACAGAGAACATTGGGATATAACATGGATATAAACGTTTTACTAAACATTACTTTTTAAAGCTACATACAAACATAAAACAACAGCATAACATTAAAATGGGTGTCTTAAATACCTTCATTTCATATCTTCCAAGTTCTTTAACATTTCTATAAATATATATTTTTTTTTAAACTCCTAAGAAATTATACTTGTGCAGACTCTTAGATGGGGAAAGGTTGGTGTTAGGAGAAAAGATGTCGGCATAAGAAGAATGACATATTTCTCTCTCCATAATACACTTAAGAACCATTTGAAACTATTGCAGGTTTGAACTGTGCAACCTGATTCATGTTAAGTCAGGAACTGACTGGATCCTGGGTTATTTAAAAGATGAATGTGTCAAGTTAAGATCATTTCAGGCCATGTATACAATAAAATGGACCTAAGAAAAACAGCACATTCTCTCAGCTTTGGAGTGTCTCAGTTCTGGAGTGTCACATATCCAGGACTCTTGGGTCCTAGGCATGCTCAATGCGCTGTTGTTTTTCGAAGTATCAGTAAATGGCCTCATCCATGTTGTCATCACTGTCCCCTCCGAACTCCTCTCCATTGTCAAGTACGACATGATATAGTCTGTCTACTGAGGGAACACAATCAGTGGGAAAAATAGCTACGTATGAGCTCATTCCGACCTTGTGAAATGTGTTTGCAACACTAATGTTCTGTTAAATCATGCATTGGTGTCAATGGAAAATGTATTGGGAAAATTGTCTCTAGTAAGGATTCAAGTCAAAGTCATATTCTCTCACTGAGATTGTGGGGGGACATGGGACCACATTAAAAACCTAAGTAAGAAAGCTTGGATGTGTAACAGTTTTGCGTCCGTCCTTCTCCTCGCCCTAACCTGGACTCAAACCAGGGACCATCTGAACGCATCGACAACTGTCACCCATTGAATACAAAAGGAACTAAAAGAAATGGAACATTGATAGTCAAACAATACGCCAGGCTTCCATTAAGTTTGAGGTCTAAGAGCAAGAAACATTTCCCTTCATCTAGTGTGCTGAGATGGAGTTGTGTTCCATGCCTAGATGCACTAAAGAGGTCAGTAGAACGCAGACTATGGAGTTTGTGTGTGATGTACTGACTGAGTGCCTACTATTCCCACCTCTAGTTTTTGTCCACCTGGGTCTTTTTGCTGGGTTTGGGGTCCACTGGTGTCTCCACACTAAGAGAGGTGTCTGTAACAGAGGAAAAGGGATGAAAGCAGCTCCTTTCATTTAAAAGGCCATTCAACCAAAAGCTATATTTAGCCCAAAATAGAAAAGGGCAGATCATGTTTGTATAAGTCAGGCGGTATTGTCATTGTCGGTAACCAGCAGTGACTTTCTCTTAGCCTTCTGTTCAAAGCAGAAGGGCAAATTGATGCATTCATGTCTCTAGAGAGACAAGCAGTCAGACACATTGTTCTTCAGGAAGGAAATAAACATGTGGGAGCAATATGCTATGAAAGAGACTGGTCATTCGCCAGCAACTTACCTGCAGGAAGCAAACTAAACAGAACTGCAAAATGTATGAATTTGTAAGGAAATTGTTATTACAAAAGCCTTCTGTGATCACATGGTGGGTGGGCTTTCATAGTGCATCTGTATCACTCACAAAAATGTCCAGTCAGTCAATGTGAAGTAGAAAACAACACTGTATCATCCACTTACTCTCTTTTAGGGGCTTCTCGACACGGATTCGAAGCTCTTTGGGTAGCCTTTTCCAGTCAAATCAAATCAAACAAAATCAATCAGCAATACAATACTTCTTCAAGGTGATACAATACTGTTTCTACACAGCAATGACCTTGTCAAAATGATGGAATGTTGCTTCACATCCGGTCAAGCGGAGGGACTAAAACCTCATGTTGTTTTCCCAATCAGCCTCTATTCAGCAGACCCTATTGTGAGCAACACGTCAATTTCTCCCATCTGACACGCTTTGAGTCACCTGACAGTTTCAATCAGGACTGTTCACACTCCATTGTGGCTGACATCTCTGGGACGGCGTGGTGAGTGATTTCATGCTGCTTCAGGATTAGATCATTGATTCTATTAATCCCTGTTTAACAGTGTTATGCTGGTAATCATATCATACAATGCACTCCTCCTAATACGTGTTCCGTAGTTTCTATCACCTTTCAGTCATTTTTTTTTTTAACTGGAGGAATGATGCAGCTGACCCACCTGGATTCCACTCAATGGTGTTGTCTGAAGGCTCACTGTTCTGGTATTTATCAGAATACCGCTCCACATCTAGAAGTCAGACAAGAAGCTTATTAATTTCTTAAACATGGTACAAGAACAAACATGTATTTGAAAAGAAAGCCTCTGTGTATTACCTTGTTTGCTGCTTCCAAATGTTCTTATCGAAGCATAATTGAAGCATAATTGAATGCTTGATTGAATAACTGAACAATATTTCCACCCCTGAAACGTTGTATCATTTTAATAAAACAACACCACTGGGAGCTGCTGACAGTGACACAACATTGACTGTCTAATTTGTGCTACGTTTGAATGTCTGTAATTACTATTTTCATTGCTAACACACAGAAGCGTGTCTTCCCAGGCTTAGGTACCTTTCTTGGAGACGGCTGGACGGACATAAAATGGTAGGCTCTTTATGTTTCCCCTGAACTCCTGCTTCAGTGCCAACATGTACTCTGCTTCCTCTCCCACCACCAAGGGGACAGGCTTGTGATCCATGTGCACAAAACACCTCAGACATATTAGGGCTAGACCTTAAAACGACAACAAAAGGCTCAATGTATTCTTTCCCAATAGAGCATGCTCTTCTTTGCTCCCAACCAAACACATATCTTGCGGCCTCAATACGTTTTTAACAAAAACATGTGTCAGCCCTGGATGTTAGACAAATAGGAAAATCTGGGAAAAAGACTGAGAATAGCCTCTAAATAAAGCAAATATTTGACAACAATGAGGTGCATCCAAAATGAAAACCGACAGCTACAGGGTCAGTCACATCACCCCTTACTCACAGGGAACAGAGGTGTAGGCTGGAGAATTGAAGGGGGCAGGTTCTCCCCTTTCCCAATCCCGACTGCCTCGATACTGAAGCTCATGTACCCCTTGCCACGACCTTGGCCGCGGCCCAGGCCAGCCATGGAGCGAGCACACAGTTGGGGGGGTTCACAGGTAAATCTGTCAAGGGAAAAGGAGATACTAGTCAGTTTTACAACTGAATGCATTCAACTGAAATGTGTCTTCCACATTTAACCCAATCCCTCTGAATCAGAGATGGTGTGAGAGGCGTTAAAGGGGCAATCTGTGATGGGCTGTCAACTCCTGCCTATTCCTCTCTTTGGATTGGTGGATACATCTTGTTATTTGAATAATTGTTTTAATATATTCGATGAGGGGTGTTGACATCAACGATGTCGCTCTCGCTGCTGGTGACTCTCTGATCCATCTCTACGCAGACGACACCATTCTGTACACATCTGGCCCCTCTTTGGACACTGTGTTAACTAACCTTCAAACAAGCTTCAATGCCATACAACACTCCTTCCGTGGCCTCCAACTGCTCTTAAATGCTAGTAAGACTAAACGCATGCTCTTCAATAGAACGTTGACCGCACCCGCCCACCGGGTCTGACTTAAAATACGTGGACAACTACAAATACCTAGGCGTCAGGTTAGACTGTAAACTCAACTTCCAGACTCATATTAACCATCTCCAATCCAAAATTAAATCTAGAATCGGCTTCCTATTTCGCAACAAAGCCTCCTTCACTCATGCTGCCAAACATGCCCTTGTAAAACTTACCATCCTACCGATCCTTGACTTCGGCGATGTCATTTACAAAATAGCCTCCAACACTCTACTTAACAAATTGGATGTAGTCTATCACGGTGCCATCCGTTTTGTTACCAAAGCCCCATATACTACCCACCACTGCGACCTGTATTCTCTCGTCGGCTGGCCCTCACTACATATTTGTCGCCAAACCCACTGGCTCCAGGTCATCTATTAGTCTTTATTAGGTAAATCCCCGCCCTATCTCAGCTCTCTGGTCACCATAGCAACACCCAACCGTAGCATGCGCTCCAGCAGATATATTTCACTGGTCACCCCCAAAGCCTTCCAGTTCTCTGCTGCCAATGACTGGAACGAATTGCAAAAATCCTTGAAGCTAGAGGTTCCTATCTCCCTCACTAACTTGTTTAACTTCCGCTCAATTTTGCACTCCAGTATCTGTATTTGCACATCATCATTTGCACATTCCATCATTCCAGTGATTATGCTAACCTGTAATTTATTTCGCCACTATGGCCTATTTATTGTCTTTCAAACCTTACTGCATTTTGCACTACATTTGCACTCTGTATATAGATTTTCTATTGTGTTTACTGTACTTTTGTTTATTTCCCATGTGTAACTCTGTGTTGTTGTTTTTTGTCGCACTGCCTTGCTTTGTCTTGGCCAGGTCGCAGTTGCAAATGAGAACTTGTTCTTAACTGACCTACCTGGTTAAATAATGGTGAAATAAAAAATAAAATCAACCACCTGTGTTCAATGGAGCGTGAGATACAATGCTAGCCACATGAATATGCAAAGACCCCCCCCCCCCCCCCCCAATATGTATTGTAGCGATCTGCCCGGCATACGCTAGCCACACGTTGCGTGGCAGCGAAGAGCGCTAGGGATTGTGGGTAGCTCATGTCCCGGTTCTAAAAATGTTGTGGTATGCCTTTACGTTTCAGTAGTTAAGCTAATGTTATGTGTTTATGTTTCTTTAAGTTGTCGTAGTTCAGGTTATGGGGGAATGTTAAAATGCCTACCGTGACCGAGCCTTGCATGGCCGGAGGATGTGTTCTTTGTTGATCGTTGAAGGAGGTAAGAAAATAAAGGGTGACGTTCCTGGAGTCGTGCGGTGTATGGGGCACAGGAACTCTCCAGTAAAATCAATCTCTGTCTCTTGCCATCTTCTTCTGGCTGAGCTCGCCACATTGGTGTCAGAAGTGGAATGTGGCGAGCTCAGCCAGAAGAAGATGGCAAGAGACAGAGATTGATTTTACTGGAGAGTTCCTGTGCCCCATACACCGCACGACTCCAGGAACGTCACCCTTTATTTTCTTACCTCCTTCAACGATCAACAAAGAACACATCCTCCGGCCATGCAAGGCTCGGTCACGGTAGGCATTTTAACATTCCCCCATAACCTGAACTACGACAACTTAAAGAAACATAAACACATAACATTAGCTTAACTACTGAAACGTAAAGGCATACCACAACATTTTTAGAACCGGGACATGAGCTACCCACAATCCCTAGCGCTCTTCGCTGCCACGCAACGTGTGGCTAGCGTATGCCGGGCAGATCGCTACATAGCCCCCACCAGAGGGGTCAGTCGCCCCCGACGACCCAATCTCTCAACACAAAGTCCCTCAAGTGTTCAGGACGCCTCCGCCGTGCAGTCTCGGCCCGGCATGCGCACCCTGTACCCACCCCCGATAGTCGGCCCAAGATCTCCCCGGGCCCCTGCCAATGGCTGCAGAGCTTGGGAGAAACACCCTTTTGGGGCATCGTAGGTCTGCTTCTGTCTCGCCCCGGAGTTGGCCTGGGCTGGAGCTCCCTGGCTCTCGTCACCCAAGTATGGGGGGTAGCGTGGTCACGGGCTGGGCCCTTCCTACGGGGGTACCGCCTGTAGCGGTTCCGGCCAGCGGCATACTTGCTCCCCTGGACTGAAACACCCGCTGGGCCGGTCACATTGGCTGCCTCTGCTCCCTTTTCCCCTTCAATCACATCAAACTCCACAGTTTCTCCATCTCCAACACTGCGGAGGTATTTCCTGGGGTTGTTTTTCTTTATGGCGGTCTGGTGGACAAAGACGTCTTCTTTTGTGTCATTTCTGTTGATGAAACCGTAGCCATTTCGGACGTTGAACCATTTGACCGTCCCCAAGACCTTAGTTGGTTGTGTTTCGGCCTCCTCTCGTCTTTCTGTCGTCTCGGCGGAGGGAAGGGCAGCAGACACAGTGGTTGGGGCTGAAGCGGCCTGATGCTGGTTGGGCCCACGGGCAGTGGAAGGCCGTTTGGGCTGTCTGGTCGCTGCTCGACGACTGGCTCGCCTGTCTTTGGGCCAGTCCTTCTCTTTACCAGACTGGAGCGCCACGGTCTCCGTGCCAAGAGTGATAGATGTCCCTGACACATTAACACGGGCGCCCCAACGACTCAGCAGGTCCAGGCCAATGATGCATGCGTCACGGATGTCGGCAAGCCAGAACCCGTGCTCCAGCTCCTGGTCTCCAACCTGGACTTTTACTGGCTTCTTCCCTCTCATGCCAACCTCTTCTCCCGTCACTGTGACCATCTGCGTGGTGGTTGGCGACCAAGCCTTGGAAGGTGGCCCGGTGGTATTCGGAAGGACGCCAGGTCGCACCAAGGAAATGGTTGACCCCGTGTCTACCAGTGCTCTACAAGGTCGGCCGTCCAGTCGACATTGCAAGTATAGTCCCTTGGTGTGGCCGAGGCGTCCGACCACAGTGCATCGGCCCTGGAGGGGGGATGGAGACCGGAGTGGTGAACCCCTCGTTAGACCACTCCTCCGTCGTTTCCCCCAAACGGAGAAGCTCTGGCTTTTGGCGCTGGTGCTGGGCAGTCGCGGGCCGTGTGCCCAGGTTCGTCGCATCTGTAACACCGGTCTGTAGACCAGGGGGGGCGTCGCCTGGGTGGTGGAGTCTGGTGCTGGGATCGTCGTAGCGGAGGCCGAACTTGACAGACCTCTTCTGTCGTTTCCCCCTCGTCGTAGTCGGCCACCCGGACACATGGTTGGCGTGATGTGACCCTCTGCTGGGTGGGCCACCTGGAGAGTACCCCTTCGGCTTGTTCGGCCTCGTGGAGTGCCTCACTGAGAGTCTTAGGCCTGGCGAGGCAGACATGTTGCCGCAGCTTCTCTGGTGCGAGCCCCCGCAGGAAAGCGTGGAGGGCCAGCTCCTCTTGTGCAGCTATTTGGAATTCGGGGTAGCCCTGTCGAGTGTGTAGCCGCACATCTGCAGCGAAGGTGCCCAGGTTCTCTTCTCCTTGGCGATGGCGGCTGGCCAGTTGCTCCCTGCTCTGGTCCGCGAAGAGTCTCCGCCCAAACCTCATTTCCAGCGCCCTGGTCAAGGCTTGGAGGTCCCGTTGTTCCGCTGGGGCTAGGTCGAGAAGCACCTGTACTGCGTTCCCCTCTAACGCTAGTGCCAGGTGAGTAGCGGCTTCCTCACTGCTCCAGTCGCTGTGTCGGACCGCCAGGTGGACTTGGGCGAGGTAGGGCTCTAGCTGCGTCGTCCCGTTGTACTTGGGCAGCTTGGCGGATGATCTTGGCACCCCTGCAGAACGTGGTAGGCTGGGCGTGCCGAGGAGGGGTTGTTGCAGCTCTGGACTGGTAGGTAGCATGACGTTGCTGGTTGTAGCCACGGGTTGTGGGCGTGGTCTTGCAGTACCCTGCTGGGGTAGCCGTGGGACACTGGCACCGTCGGGGCATGCCATGTAGCCACCACCTCTGGCAGACTCCATCTTCTGCCGCAGTAGGCTCGTTAGGTGCCCCTGGGTCTGTGCGAGTGTCCTCTCCAGCTCGTCAATCTCTCTCTCCATCCTCTTCTGCTCGCTAATCCCACTTCTGACACCAATGTGGCGAGCTCAGCCAGAAGAAGATGGCAAGAGACAGAGATTGATTTTACTGGAGAGTTCCTGTGCCCCATACACCGCACGACTCCAGGAACGTCACCCTTTATTTTCTTACCTCCTTCAACGATCAACAAAGAACACATCCTCCGGCCATGCAAGGCTCGGTCACGGTAGGCATTTTAACATTCCCCCATAACCTGAACTACGACAACTTAAAGAAACATAAACACATAACATTAGCTTAACTACTGAAACGTAAAGGCATACCACAACATTTTTAGAACCGGGACATGAGCTACCCACAATCCCTAGCGCTCTTCGCTGCCACGCAACGTGTGGCTAGCGTATGCCGGGCAGATCGCTACAGTATATTATAGGACTTATTTGTCCCATCGGGCTCTAGCGACTCCTTGTTGCGGGCCGGGCGCCTGTGAGCTGACGCATGGCTCGCAACGTTCGACTCTCCCGAGTATGTAGGGGAATTGCAGCAATGGGACAAGACTATAACTACCAATTGGATATCACGAAAGTGGGGAGAAAGAAGGGGTAAAAAACAATGGTGGGATTGTTTTTATTTCACTTGGTCCCCACATCACCCTATGCCCCCCCCCCCCATGTTGGAGCTCAGTCCCGCATGTTGGAGCTCAGAGCCTAAGATTTTCACTATACCCTGCAATCACACCTGCAACCCTGTACATGTGACTATTAAACACTCAATCTCTGAATGGCGGGTCCCCACTTTGTTGTTTACATCGCAGATTGCCCCTTTAACAGCTATCTATCTAGTTGTGTGCGGCTTGCTAAGACTTGTTCCACCTTACCTTCTAGTGACTTCAGTGATATTAACTTGCTTGATCAGATGACTTGGTTGCACAGTAGCTACATGACAGCTGTAGCTGGCAAGAACTTGCTAGACAATGACTAGAGCCTACTAGCTAGTTAGGTAGATAACGACGTCAACAAACGTTAGCTAGAGCTGTCAGATTTCTCAAGACAAAATATCAACGTGCTTAATAACTAACCATATCAACGTATTCACGACCTCCCACCTTCTGAGCCATAGCTAGCTATTAATCTTCAAATAGAAAAAATATTTAAAATCCGCGGGCGACGTTATTGTTTACCAATCACTATGTTGTTTACATCTTGCGGAACTCTTGCGACATGGGGTCGACAAGCCTGCCCTACACTGCCCCCTGCTGTATTGGAGTTGAAGACATTCCAGAACCCCATAAAATACATACATCTCCCAAAAAATTGTCACATACTTTGTTTTTCCATCTGAGAGATCAATATGTGTGTGTGTGTGTGTGTGTGTGTGTGTGTGTGTGTGTTTGTGTGTTTATGCTATGCTGTGCTGTACTATACTTTCAATTCGATGAGCCTAGAGTACAACTGAATGTCATGGCTAAATTGGCTAAAATTGAATAATCCAATGAGAATTAAGGTTTGAGCCTCCAAGGGGAGTGAGTGTGATACAACATATAGTAGCTACATATACATACACTTCTGAGTGTGGGAGCTGAGTTGGCATGCAATGGCTCAAAATACTTAATGTTACTGACATTGTAAAGGTGGTTTGTCTTGGTCTGGCTATTACCACATCCTGGTGAAGTTGATTCTTAATCTTTGTTCTTACTTCTATCTATTTAAGGAGGATAAATAAGCTTTTAGCCAGGTCACCCTAAGACAACTACCATCTCAAAGCACTTGGCGATGATTCCCCTCCCATCTGGGGGATCAGTGGATAGGAGCACCATCACTCTGATGGAACCTTACAGCTGTGTGTATTTGTGTGTGTGTGTGTGTGTGTATGCATGCATGTGTGTGTCAGTCTGCAGTATGTCTGTATCTGTGTGCCTGCGTGCATGAAGCCGTGTGTCTGTGAGCTTGCGTGCATTGATGTGTGCGTGCCTGCCTCCTTGAGCGTGTCACCGTGGGAACGTTTCTGTAGGAATCCAGCAAATCAGTTGCCATAGCAACTGTGTTCCATAATAGCAACAGTCGCTGAATAAGTATTTTATGCACTCGGGGTGTAGACGTATTTCATCCTCTCCATCTTTAGTAATACAAGCTTCTTATTTATTTTGAGTTTTTAAGATGGCCTACCCTTATCTTTTTCAGATAAACCTTTCATGTGTGTTTCATTTTAATATACTATTTATAACACCAAGTGAGAACAGACTTGTGAAAAAAAATTCGTTGAGGAAAAAAAGTTAGGCTACTTCTTCAATTGTGTGTATTAGGCTATATGCTCACAACTCTCACATTCACCGTTAGGTGGGCCTACCTGTTGTATACACCTGCCTTTGCATTGAAACAATATCTAATCTTTACAGCAGTTGACTAATTATGGGCTACCACCAAGGATAGGTGTGCCATCTCCTTCCTCTGCAAATTTGCAATGACTGAACTCTTATGACCTTAAAGAATCAGGAACTCACATGGCAACAAGATGGGGCCCTGGTGCTGATTAGTCTTAGCTGTGATCACAAGTGGAAATAGATAGATAGATAGATAGATAGATAGATAGATAGATAGATAGATAGATAGATAGATAGATAGATAGATAGATAGATAGATAGATAGATAGATAGATAGATAGATAGATAGATAGATAGATAGATAGATAGATAGATAGATAGATAGATAGATAGATAGATAGATAGATAGATAGATAGATAGATAGATAGATAGATAGATAGATAGATAGATAGATAGATAGATAGATAGATAGATAGATAGAAGAAGTCTGGAGGGCAAAAAAGCTATAAAAAGCCATTGCATAGTATGGGTGGATGGCTAAATATGTACACTATACATTGTTACAGAGTGTTAGGTGAAAAAATAAAATGATAAAAATGTTGCAAGTTGATATAGATAAATAAGGAGTATTTGCATGTACTATACTATACAGGTCGATGGCAGAGAAATACTTAAACAGCTAAAAGTGTGAATGATATAAGTGAGGGTAATAATAGTTTACTTAATATACAGACTGGCTAAGGTAACTGAATATTTTGCATGGTTAAATTAACTGTACAGTTAAATACACAGTTAAATGTACAGGTAAGTGAATATTTGCATGGTTACATTAACTGTACAGGTAAATGACAGGAAGAGATAATTAAATAGCTAAATGTGTGTATGATATAATTTAGGGTAATAATAGTAATTCCTTTAAAATACAGTCCTTAGTGCACAGGGTTTAATTACAGATAAATGCACGTATTGCACATTCGATATACTAAAAGCAATGAAAATAGATACAACTGACAGGATACTAATATGCATTCCTGAGTGAATGACTACATAAGTTCAGTCCAATAATTACTTACAATATTGCACGTGATATGATATAACAACTGTACATGAATATGTATATACAGACCTGAATGAATAAATAAGTCCTGAATGAATGAGTGATTACAGACCAGAGTTACTCACGGATGGATGCATAATTGTTAAACTAGGTCCTAACATCCCAGCAGTTCCAGGTCTATGTTGCCGACGGTACTGCACCCCGGTGAGGCTTTAAATAGTCTAATAATTAAAATGTGCTTACTGCAGAGGTGCAAAACCCCTTACTGCAGAGGTGCAAAACCCCTTACTGCAGAGGTGCGAAAGACATAGAGGACTTCAGAATAAATCTATATAAATCTAAATCAAATCAAGAAATGTTGGTTACATACACATATTTAGCAGATGTTATTGTGGGTGTAGCGAAATCTTTTCAAATCAAGCCATCGAGCCTTGTATACATTCTTTATTTTCCCTTGCGGTTACAGGAGAGGCATAGTGTCATAAGCACATGGCAGACAATATTGGGTCCATACTTGCAGCTAAATCAGGTTTAAATATAGCCTATCCTTTGTTGACATTTCTTATGAGGCTGTGTTGAAACTTGTAGGCCTATCTGTCTCAAGACACCAAAGACATTGTATAGACTACTGTTTGAGTGAACAACAGTCATATAATTCCTGCACATGATGTCTATATACAGAAGCTATCTCTCTCTCTTTCTCTCTCTCTCTGGTTTCTTTCCCTGTCTGTCAAGCGCAGGGATCATAATAGCGCATCGTCTGCGCGCAACATATCCACCGCGTTCTTATTCACTCCCACCACGCGACCCACTCCCCACCCCCGCTGCGACGCTCCGCTTCTTCTAAACTAGTGGTCGCGGGAGAGATACGGGGGAAGAGGGGGAGAGGGAGAGAGACTCGACGTTACCACAATATCTGGGGAATATTACAGAGACTAAAGTCTGGCTTTTATATGAGAAAAAACATATGCCAAATGGTTCTGAATTAAACGCGTTTCATCCATGGTAAGGATTTATGTTTCCTCCTTAAATTGCGTTTGCAGCGCATGGTGGTAGAAGGCTAAATTTGCATATTGTAGATTACGTAAATATTTGTTGCCTTTAAATTATTTCCGATGAGTGGTTAATACAATGACGAAATGGCTTTACAAAGCAATATCGACATGAACTGAGAACAGTGTTTAGGCTGCCCATGTGAAAAAAATAAACAAGTTCAATTTGACGAAAAACCAACAATACATTTTTTTTGCAATTCAACTGAACTTATTCTGATTTTCCAATTGTTTCTTACTATATTTGTGTAAGAGGTAAGATATGCTCTATAGCCTAAATCCCGCAGAGCAATGAACGCGATTTGTTTGGCAGTTGCAATCAGATTTGTTGAGCTTCGCTATATGCATAGACTAATCAATAAACTGCTACAAAAAGCAAATAGATTCAGCTGATTCAGAATTGCTGCCACTATTTTTTTCCATATTATAAGCAGCACATTTCTTGGCTGAAAGGCAACCCCTGTAACCTAAATCATGAACCAATCTGCATTGTCATGAAAATCTGTCACTTGGCTTATTGCCGTCCTATAAGATCAGATGCAGCCGTATGATGGAACGTGGCAAAAAGAGAAGCAGACAGTCAGTCACATTTTATGTGTGTGAGAAAGGCAATACATGCAGTGATGTAACTTAGGTCGTATTTTATTATCTCTGCTGTACTAATTAATGCATAGGCTAGGCTACATTCAGTGTGGAGAAACATGTTGTTTTCTATCAACCGACTGTTGAAACGGATGTTTATTTTTACTGTTTTTGTCCAATTACCTGGAATAGTATAACTTCCCTGCTGGTTTAATATTAGAAGCAATACGTCAGAAAACCAATTGACGTAGTGATCGGTCACCGAAACAGGTTTTGAATGAGATTTTCTTGAAAGCCGATATGATAACACTGATGCTGCGTCTCGGTTCCATGCAATATTACCAACAACAGCACTAAATTGAATTGAAAGCATGAATTCCTTTACATTGTTCTAGGAAGGTTGGCGTCCGGCAGAACGACCGACTCAGCACCACGGACAGCGACCCTAGTTTTGGAACGGATTTAAGTTAGTTTCTTGCAACATTTCACAGAAGAGTTTCGCTGAATCTTTTGCTATTAGCCGTATATGATATTGTAGAATTGTATACATATATATACACTTTATAAAGGTTCTTGGAAACAATAATATGAAATATGTTTGCTTGTATTACGAATTTACATTCTACACAGAAACTTCCCTTGTAATTGATGTTCCAGAGAATAATCATTATACTGCTGCATTATATATATATATTTAAATCTATTTCACATAGAGATATTGACTAATAGCATATGTACTGTAGCAATTAGATGTATAGCTACTGAATTATGGGTTTTGTCAATGTTACAGAGAGCACTGCAGTATCTACTCAGAAACAGTAGGTTCACTAAGGGACAAGGATATAAGACAACTAAGACACGAGAATGGCTTCTCACAGGCTTACTATGCAGGACAGGAAAGGTTAGGTGTAGGTCACATCCACCCCCACACTTGGAATTATGAATAATCTGTCTAGAGGACCAATGGACTGAACTGTTAAAGCAGGAAGTGTGGCACATTCTGACATGCATGGCTCACCCGAGATGGGATAGCAGGATGGTAGATCAGGGGGTACAACGATGCCAATTATAGTAATGGGTGTTGGGGTGATGTCAATTCTTGACACGGTGCAGCTGCACACCAGGGGACAGCCATGTCATAGGAGGAATATTCTATACTACTCTAGAGGACTCAGTTTTGACAGTCTCCGCCATGAGACTGTGTGTCTTCTGAGAGCAGATGAAAATGCATGACTTTGGCTGATAATGAGTCAGTGAGAGAGAGAAAGAGCGTGAGAGAGAGAGAGTGAGAAAAAGGGCTTATGATGAACGACAAGCTCTTTGGGGGGGCTACATGTACAAATACACACACACAGACACACACACACACAGATGGATGTACATGTACTCCCACATAAGCTTTTACACACTAAGACATGCATACAGTGCCTTCGGAAAGTATTCAGACCCTTTGACATTTTCCACATTTTGTTACGTTACAGCCTTATTCTAAAATTGAATTAAAAAAAAAATCCTCAGCAATCTATACACAATACCCCATAATGACAAAGTGAACACAGGTTGTTATACATTTTTGCTAATATATTCAGACCCTTTGCTATGTGACTCAAAGTTGAACTCAGATGCATCCTGTTTCCATTAATCATCCTTCAGATGTTTCTACAACTTGATTGGAGTCCACCTGTTGTAAATTTAATTGATTGGACATGATTTGGAAAGGTACACACCTGTCTATATAAGGTCCCACAGTTGACAGTGCATGTCAGAGCAAAAACCAAGCCGTGATGTCGAAGGAATTGCCTGGAAATCTCAGAGACAGGACTGTGTTGAGGCACAGATCTGGGGAAGGGTACCAAAACATGTCTGCACCATTGAAGGTCCCCAAGAACACAGTGGCCTCCATCATTCTTAAATGGAAGAAGTTTGGAACCACCAAGACTCTTCCTAGAGCTGGCCGCCCGGGCCCAAACTGAGTATTCTGGGGAGAAGGGCCTTGGTCAGGGAGGTGACCAAGAACCTGATGGTCACTCTGACAGAGCTCTAGAGTTCCTCTGAGGAGATGGGAGAAACTTCCAGAAGGACAACCATCTCTGCAGCACTCCACCAATCAGGCCTTTATGGTAGAGTGACCAGAAGGAAGCCACTCTGACAGCCCGCTTGGAGTTGGCCAAAAGTAACCTAAAGACTGTCAGACCATGAGAAAAGATTTAACTCTTTGGCCTGAATGCCAAGCGTCACATCTGGAGGAAACCTAGCACCATCCCTATGGTGAAGCATGGTGTTGGCAGCATCATGCTATGGGGATGTTTTTCCAGCGTCAGGGACTGGGAGACTAGTCAGGATCGAGGGAACGATGAACGGAGAGATCCTTGATAAAACCTGCTCCAGAGCACACAATGCTCCATAATGACAAAGCAAAACAACTGTTGAAAAAAAAAAATCAGAACTATTGTAGGTACTCAACACAACAACAGTATGAAATTAAAAATACATAATTTACATATCAATTACATTTTGACGTTGTGCTGAGCAATGAAATACAGCGGGTGAAATAAGTATTGAACACGTCACCATTTTTCTCAGTAAATATATTTCCAAAGGTGCTATTGACATTAAAGGCACATTTATGGTGAAATGATTGTCTTTCCACTGCCGTATTATGGCCCCAACAGTGCTCACTGGAACATTCAGAAGCTTAGAAATGCGCCTATAACCAATGCAATCATTATGTTTTGCAACAATTAGGTTGCGAATGTCTTGAGACAGCTCTTTGCTTTTACCCATCATGAGATGTGTCTTGTGTGACACCTTGGCAATGAGACCTTTTTGTAGGCCATCAGTTGGTACTGAACCAGCTGATATTAATTTGCACTGACAGGGGGCTGGATTGCTTTTTAATTACTGATAGTTTTCAGCTTGTCAGGCTCTTGTTTTGTGTGGTTTTTTTGGCGTCCGGGAGTCCGCGCCTTGGGGGGGGTACTGTCAGGCTCTGGCCATTGAGAAGCCTATTTGCTTCTCTATGTAGCTACGGTCAGAGTCTGACAGTGTCTTTCTTTTCTGTTTCTGTGTGGGTTTTGGGTTGGATCCCTAATTAGAGGCAGCTGCACCGCATTGTCTCTAATTAGGGATCCTATATATGTTGAGTCTGTCCTTCACTCTGGTGTGGGTCGTTGTCGTATATTTCGCATGTCACGGTGAGAAGTAAGTGTGCGTGATTTACGTCTGTTCATTCGTGTTTTGTTTTGTGAGCGTGACGTTTTATCAATTCGTGTTTTTTGTGTTCTCAGTAGTTCGTCTTTTGTCTTGTTATACATAGTAGTATACATTCTTACATAGTATAATAAATATGTCGAACTACTATCCCTGCGCTGCGCCTTGGTCATTCCCACACCCACATCGTGACACAGCTGTTGTCTTGGCTTTCCATGCCTTTTTGAACATCCCTTTCTTCATGTATTCAATACTTTTTCCCTGTGTCATTTCACATTATTACACATAACTTAATTTCTGAACTTATTTGTTTTGGTTACTTTGTATGTATGGATTACTTGGGTTGTTACCAACATCTGGTGAACATTTCATGTCAATAGCACCTTTGGAAATATTTTTACTGAGAAAAATGGTGACGTGTTCAATACTTATTTCACCCGCTGTATGTTGTTTTTGCCAATAGATCATCAAGATTTAATGGGCGAACAATAGGAGGTTTAGTGTTACCTAGATTAAGGCAATATGTCAATTGCAGCTGCAGTGATAGCAGCTATGATGATAAATGTCATTCTATAGCTTCAACTACCCAGCCAGAAATAGCTATTACTGCCTCCCTTCTCAGAGTGGGAGTGGGAAGTGAGGAGTCTGGTTAGCAAATTGTGAGTGGATCGATGTCAACCCCCCTGTTGCTCCTCTCCTTTCCACAGCCCAGAGCCAGGGGTCAAACTGGGACGCTCAGAGGGGGCAACAATAATGACAGCAGTGTGTAACTAGGCATGTGTGTGTGTTTGCAGCTGCAGCAGGTTTACCTGAATCATTTTCTACAACCAAATCTCTATTTTCTATGTAAATGGAATGTTATAGAAGGGTCCATACACATTTGTTGTGATTTCACGTTTTAGAGGAACTAACCCCAAACTGCAAATCACTTCCTCAACCTCGTTAAGTATTATGGGAGCCCTAAAAAAAACATGAGCAAAACATGAGCAAAACACCCAAATACATAATTTTAGAAACAACAAAGCGCCCAGTATAGTGACGCAGGTCTTCAGATGTTGTACACATGAAGTTGTGTAATTCCAAACATTATCCGCAATGTTATATTCCCTTTTTTGAGATTCGAGCCTTCACGAGCGGTTCCATTTTCTGTGTAACCTGCTGCACATGTAACTTCCAATTTAAAGTAAATACCAACATGTAGTGTCTTAATATGGCGTTGGACGACTACGAGCCGCCAGAACAGCTTCAATGCGCCTTGGCATATATTCTACAAGTGTCTGGAACTTCCTGTGTGGAAGCACCCCATGCTTTCAATATACATTGTATCTCTCATTTGCTCAAAGTGTTTACTTTATTTGGGCAGTTAGGTCTACCTGTAAAATGGTCTGAGAGGTATCGCTCGAGTCGCAACAAAATGGAATATAGTCTAACGTTGAGGATAAAATTCGGAATGACACAATTTCATGTGTATGACATCTAAAGACCTGCATGTCGTTCGTGGATGTCGATTAAGGCAGCCGCCCGCACCTCTCTGGGTTAAATGCGGAAGACACATTTCAGTTGAATGCATTCAGTTGAACAACTGACTAGTATCCCCCCTTTCCCGTTCACTTTCCCTATCACTATACTGAGCGCTTTGCTGTTTCTAAAAGTATGTATTAGTGTTTACTTTATTTTATTTTCGGGACCCCCATACTACACATCACGGATGTGGAAGTGATTTGCGGTTTGGTGTAAGTTTCTCCAAAACGTGAAATCACAAAACAATTGTCTGGACCCTTCTGTAATATACCATTTACATAATCTTTTTTTTTTTTCGTTGTAAAAAATGAAAACTTCTCATTTGACATGCCTAGGTAAGCACAGTATGACAGGGAAGAAAACAGAAAATAGCTCTGTTCTCAAGACAACATTTGGTGTGAATCATTGTGAGATCACAGGGAAGGAATCTGTGTCGTGAACTATATTGGATTAGCAGCTCCACGAGGCCCGCTGAGCATCGTTATCTGACTGGAGCGCTCACGCGGTGCCTGTTTTCCTGGTCCATCTTGGCAGCAATGACTAGTGCCTCTGAGCTTGAGTCCATAGATCTTAGACAAGAAAGCTCTCGCTCCCTCTTCTGCTGTGGAAAAAAAATATGCTCAGACCCACACAATACACCTGGGCCCGATTTACCGACAGCGATGGAATTTAGTTTTACGAGTGTTTTAATGATGCATCTTTCCTACAACAGCCGAATATGTAACATACGTTTCACAAAACACCACGCAGAGTGCGTCGTTGGAGCGTGTCGATACTGATACGGATCGAAAGAAAGTGAGCTCTGCTCTCGGGTCAGCTTTCTCCATTCAAATCGTGCTTTAATAACGTTTTAATTATTTCACTGACGACGGATCAGCTACTAGAAAGGTACCACCTATGGCTGCAAATATTGAGGCGTTTTATTTTAATGCTTACCCAAATAAAAATGCACAAAATCACCTATTTGATTAACTTTTTTCTGAAGTTGGATAAACCATTTAACGACGCTCCTAAGAAGGTTTTAACAATAAATGTAGCTTTAAGATGCCTTTGGGGGTCGGTCTCTAGACTTGATACAGAGGTATCCACAGACAATGTTAAAAAGGCTTGGGAGCAGGAACTTGGTTCAGAAATGTCAGATGAGGACTGGGAAGAAGCTCTCAGGAATATAAACCACAGTTAGAGTGAATGCCAGACACAACCTTGGTCAGTTTAAGGTGATACTCAAAAGTGAAACTGCATAAAATATTCCAGGACACCTCACCTGTGAGAGGTGCAAGCAGGATGAAGGGACTTTGACCCACTTATTTTGGACATGTCCTAAGTTACACATTTGCTGGGTTCTCATTTTTTATTACTTATCTAAAGCCTTTGATAGAGTTATAGCCCCAGACCCATTGATCTCTCTGTTTGGTAGATGGGAATAACCAGGAAGGGAGGCTGTCTCTCTTTGTACTCTCTTAGCCAAAAGGCTCATATTGCAATTTTGGAAATTGGAGACTGTACCTACCTTTGAAATGTGGTTACGGGATTTAGGGAATGTAATGCATATGGAAAATATTCAATACAATACCTCCAATAGAAGTCCAATGTTTTACAAAATATGGCAGCCGATACTGGATAAATGGTCTAACCCTGCTTCATAAGTGGGTTGATGATCTGCTGCTAGTCTGTGCTGTACTCCACTCTATATTTAGTTTTTGGCTTAACTACACTGCTTGTAATGACTATATGCTGTCTTCTTATATACAGTATGTACCACCTAACAGGATTTAGTGAATTTTTTTGTATGTGTGAGTTAAGTTTTGCTTTGTCCTCTAAATTTGCGATCCCATTCAACAGTACAATGAATGTCAATGTTTGTATCGCTGTATTTTTTTAATTTATTTTTTATTGGAAAAATAATAAACATATTATACTTTTTTTTTTTTTTAAGATGCCTTTGGGAAACCGGACCCTGCTCTGAGCTGCAGGTGTGGCGTCTAGCTCTCCTTTCAAATCTATTTCTATCTGTCTCCACTAAAGCATGAGCATGGAGTTGGATATCTGTCTGCCTTAGTATCTTTGCTCTAAGCCTATGCCTGGTTTCGTGTATGTTTGTAATGGTATATATTTGCACTGAGCGGCAGGTGTAGTATGTACCTCTACGATTGTGGGAAAGGCCATGTCTGCTCTGCCTCATCTCCCATTGTAGTGGATCCATACTGTCTCTTGACCAGGAGATACATAATATCTGTCTGTCTCTTTTCTTCAGCACTACAGAGATGTTTATGGTCACACATGACTTCTTCAGAGGTGCTTGACAGATAAATTCACTGGAGAAATACTGTGTAGAGCCGCAGGCCGGATACAGATGTAGGATTTTAATTTGATCACTTTTGTTGCTGAGAATTTTCCTGCAAGGATATTTTTGGTATTTTATTCCGGATCTACATTAGCTGCTGCCAATTCAATTACATACAATAAAACAATACATAACACAACAAATTATTACACACTACTCTACCATAACATATCTACAATACAGTCAATAATGCAGCAAAATAACAATATTAAAATGTATGTGTGTGTAGTGCGTGTGTTAGCATGTGTTTGTGAATGCTGTGTGTGTGCCTGTGTGTGTGTGTGTCTCTGCACAGTCCACGCTCTTCCATAAGGTGTCGTTTTATCATTTTTTAAAATCAGATTTTACTGCTTGACTGAGTTACATGATGTGGAATAGAGTTCCATGTAGTCATGGCTCTATGTAGTGCTGTGCATTTCCAATAGTCTGTTCTGGACTTGGGGAATGTGAAGAGACCTCTGGTGGCATGTCTTGTGGGGTATGCATAGGTGTCTGAGCTGTGCGCTGGTTGCTTAAACAGACAGCTAGGTGATTTCAACATATCAATACCTCTCACAAAGACAAACAGTGATGCAGTCAATCTATCCTCCACCCTGAGCCAGGAGAGATTGACATGCTGCCCTTTACTAAGGGTTGGTAACAGGCTTACTCTGGTCAGCTGTTTGAGCCAGTAAAGGGTGCTTTGCTATTCTTGGGTAGCGGAATGACTTTTGCTTTCCTCCAGGCCAGGAGCTCACACACTTTCCTGTAGGCTTAGATTGAAGAGATGGCAAATATGAGTGGCAATATAGTCCGCTAAGTTTAGTCACATGATTTCCCAATTTACGGTACGCTGTGCAGCCAGACTTTTTGCCATTCCTTTTGCCTCATCCCCCTCAACCATAATTTTTCTAAATTCCTCATCAATCCACAGGTATTTTACAGTTATCTTTTTAATGAGTGATAACTGGAAAAATTAGTAACTGGAAAAAGCAATTTCATAAATTATTTAAGTGCAGCGTCAGGATGTTCCTCATTACACACAACAGACCAACAAATATTTTTCACATCTTCAACATAGGATTCATTGCAACACCTCTTGTATGATCACTTATACACTATTTTAGGTCCAGTCTTTGAAACGTTGTTTTTCCTAGATATGGCTAGTATATTATGATCACTACATCCGATGGGTGTGGATACTGCTTTAGAGCAGCGTTAGGAAAGATGTGGTCAATGCAAGTGGATTATTTAGTTCCTGTTCTGTTTGTAAATACTCTGGTAGGTTGACTGATAATCTGAACCAGGTTGCAGACACGGGTTAGAGTTGGGCCAAAGGTCGCTGGTTCGAATACCCGAGCCGACAAGGTGAAAAACCTGTCGATGTGTCCTTGAGTAAGGCACTTAACCCTAATTTGCTCCAGGGGGAGACCCTGTAGGTAGGCCGTCATTGTAAATAAGAATTTGTTCTTAACTGACTTGCCTAGTTAAATAAAGGTTAAATAAACAGTTTGAAGCATTTTCTTGAGTGGACTGCTTGATGAAAGCCACTCAATATTTAGGTTACACAGAAAATATGCAAACTTGTAGTGTATTTGAGTTTTAAAAAGGCTTCTAACTGTCATCGTTCCACCTGTCACCAGAGGGCGGCAGAGACCGTCCTAGAGGCATTAACGACACTCAGGTGTGTCCTATTTACTCATTATGATTTCCCTGTTAAGAGAGGTGTTTTCTGGTTCTCTTTGCAGAATCTTGGATTGTTTGCCGTGTGCGTTTGTCTCCTGAGTGTCGCTGGTTGTTTTCCCCCATGTTACTGTGATCCTTTGTTTACCGTTTCTCAGTTTTATGTTTATCCTGAACCACTGATTCCTCGTCTGGCCTCTTCTCTGCGCCTGGGTCCGACCTCACCATGTCACACTAACGTTTGTAACTTCCACTTTGAAATTTCTAACGTGATTTACCCCAACGAAAAATGTATTAACCCCCACAGAAATGGCCATTAATTATAATCTGCACAATAATGACAATTTCCTTAAAAGGCTGTTAATGGTCCCTTTGGTTCCAGACTTGGTGCATCAGTAACGCTTGCCGTGTGGTGGCAGAAAGAACTTGGGTGGCTGGAGTCCTCAACAATTGTTGTATTTATTTATTTAGTATGGTAGAGGAACAATGTATAGAGAAAGGAGAGTCTCTCTCTCTGTAAATCTGTAATGCTAATAATCTATAACGGTGGTCAATCCAGTAACTGTAATAATACTTTACTACATTGTTTCAAAAGCATCAATCCACTTTGATGCAGATCATTGTGGATCGTCAAGTCGCCTTCAGCCCCAGATGGTCTTTAGCATGGGCAGACTAGTGTCAAACCCACAGATGCCCACACAGAGAGAGAGAGAGAGAGCTGTGGGTGGCAGCCTTGTAGCCACATTCATTCTCAGGATAGAGCCTCAGCCCGTCTCAACTCAGCACCTGTCAGCCGCTGGTCCCTCCACCCACGGAGTCCCTTGGCAGCGAGCCAGTAATGACAAAGTAACAACTGTTATTAAACTACCATTGATTCCCAACATAATTATTTAGGCAAACAGGCCATAATAAAAAGGGGTGGATGGATGAAATGTAATTGAGTATATTGAGCACAGTCTGAAAGACCGAGCCCTAGCCATTGTAAAGACTAACTCCGACTCACTCAAATTAAGCTGTGTTTGTGAAGGCTGCACGGTTAAAATGAAGTGCTTTGTAACACCAAAACTAGTGGCAACTGAGCTGCCACCAATTGGAAGGAGACGAAACCTTAACTTTGCAGGAGTATTGAAACACATCATCCTGAGATGTTTTGAAACATAACATGGTGTGTTGTAACACCACTTAATCAAGTGCTGTGCAACACCTTACCAGGGACTGGGAGCAGTCACAGAAAAGATTGAAAACACTATTTTGGTGTTTCGAGTTATGTTCAGTGCAGAATTAGATACCTTCTCTTTTGGTGTTGTTTCTTCTCTCTAAAACACATGTAAACTCATTCCACGGAGGACCGAGTGTCTTGATTGATGAATTAAGGTCACTGATTAGTAAGGAACTCCCCTCACCTGGTTGTCTAAGTCTTAACATAAAGGAAAAAACCAGCAGACACTAGGCCCTCCATGGAATGAGTTTGACACCCCTGCTCTAAAAGCTTCCCAACACCATTGTGATATTTTGAATCCCATTTAGTGCAGAATTAGATTAATTTAATGTTTAACATAGTTTTATGTATTTTATAATTTGCCACTTTATACCATTTTGGCAGGCATTGTCAAGCCCAGTGTTCAAACCACCAGCACAACCTGGAAGTTGACATGCAACAATTGAGGTTTCTACACAGTACGAAAAAAGTATGAACATGTATGCACTGACTAACTGTAAGTCACTCTGGATAAGAGTGTCTGCTAAATGACTAAAATGTCAAATGTACACTTTCTATCCTCATTGAATGTCAATTTGTCTGATGGTTTTGATATCCGTTCATCATGATCCATTACACCTTAGGGCACAACAAGCTTAATAAATATACTTTTCTTTCTTCAAACATGCATACAACATTGTATTTAAGAATCATAAAGTCAAACTATTTTGAATTACCCACAATCCTCTAAAAACAGAGTGACGTGGCAAGATATGAAATGCTAGGGGATTAAAACCAAAGACTTACAATGAGTTCAATCATTCAATTTCTCTCTCTGTCTCATTGGTTATCCTCAGAAGAAATACATACATTTTGAGCAACATATTAAGTTGGATTTATTTGTACATTATTTTGGTCAAATTAAATTAGCAAATCATTTAAACTACTTGCATACATTTTTAAAAATATTTTGACACTTTGAGACAGTTATGAAATGATAGAGGGATACAGAGTGTGTTACCGCTAGACCACAGTCTCTGCATGACTTACATTCATTTTTATTAAGTAGGCCTACAGAGTCATGTGAAAAAGTAAGTACAACCCTTGGAAAGTTCTCTTTTTTTTTTTACATATTTGGACAGATGGATATGTAATCTTCACTTCAACACTATTGACAGATAAAGGTTACCCAATTTAACAAATCACACACATTTTTTTTGTTGAAAATGTTATGCATTTAAAATAAACAAAAATGCATTTTCCTTATGGGGAAAACGTTAGTACACCCCTACCTTTACCATCACATAAAATGGCTAAAATGTAGGCTGAGTTTGTACAGTCTCTTTCTGACATTGTACCCATTCAATTTGACATTGATTGTGGCAATAGAGGCCTGTAGATCCTTGATGTTACCCTGGTGGTCTTAGAGACTTCTATGAGCATCTTTCAGTCAGCTCTTGGGCTGACTTTGGTGGGGCGACCTGTCCTAGGTAGTTTGCCAGTGGTCTGGAATTTTCGTTGGACAGTGGAATGATGTACTTTGAATTGCTTGGAAATGGATTTGTAACCCCTCCCAGACTCATGGGCATCAATAATATTTCTTCTGAGGGCCTCGGGTAGGTCTTTTGATCTTTGAATAATGTGTTACCACACACCCATATGGTTAAGACCAAACCAGACCATTTTTCTTATCTTTATGGAAGGCTGGACCCTCCTACGTTTCTCTCTAATGTTTTCTAATCATTTGCACTTGTTTTGGTACACCTCATTCTAATTTTAGCCATTTTATGTGATGGTAAAGGTAGGGGTGTACTAACTTTTTCCCCATAAGGAAAAGGCATTTTTGTTTATTTGAATTGCATAACATTTTCAAAGGTTTTTTTTGGTGTGTGATTTGTTAAATTGGGTAACCTTTATCTGTCAATAGTGTTGAAGTGAAGATTACATATCCATCTGTCCAAATATGTAAAAAAATATATATAAAAAAATAAAAGAAGAGAACTTTCCAGGGGGTGTACAGTCGTGGTCAAAGGTTTTGAGAATGACACAAGTATTGGTCTCCACAAAGTTTGCTGCTTCAGTATTCTTAGATCGTTATGTCAGTAGTTACTATGGTACACTGAAGTATAATTACAAGTATTCCATAAGTGTCAAAGGCTTTCATTGACAATGACATTCCGTTTATGCAAAGAGTCAATATTTGCAGTGTTGACCCTTCTTTTTCAAGACCTCTGCAATCCGCCCTGGCATGCTGTCAATTAACTTCTGGGCCACATCCTGACTGATGGCAGGCCATTCTTGCATAATCAATGCTTGGAGTTGTGGGTTTTTGTTTGTCCACCTGCCTCTTGAGGATCGACCACAAGTTCTCAATGGGTTTCCTGGCCATGGACCCAAAATGTCGATGTTTTGTTCCCCGAGCCACTTAGTTATGACTTTTGCCTTATGGCAAGGTGCTCCATCATGCTGGAAAAGGCATTGGTCGCCACCAAACTGTTCTTGGATGGTTGGGAGAAGTTGCTCTCGGATGATGTGTTGGTACCATTCTTTATTCATGGCTGTGTATTTGGCAAAATTGTTAGTTAGCCCACTCCCTTAGCTGAAAAGCAACCCCACACATGAATGGTCTCAGGATGCTTTACTGTTGGCATGACACAGGACTGATGGTAGCGCTCACCTTGTCTTCTCCGGACAAGGTGTTTTCCGGATGGCCCAAACAATCGGAAAGGGGATTCATCAGAGAAAATGACTCTACCCCAGTCCTCAGCAGTCCAATCCCTGTACCTTTTGCAGAATATCAGACTGTCCCTGATGTTTTTCTTGGAGAGAAGTGGCTTCTTTGCTGCCCTTCTTGACACCAGGCCATCCTCCAAAAGTATTCGCCTCACTGTGCGTGCAGATGCACTCACACCTGCTGCCATTCCTGAGCAAGCTCTGCACTGGTGGTGCCCCGATCCCGCAGCTGGTCCTGGCGCTTGCTGGACTTTCTTGGGCGGCCTGACGCCTTCTTCACAACAATTGAACCTCTCTCCTTGAAGTTCTTGATGATCCGATAAATGGTTGATTTAGGTGGAATCTTACCTAGCAGCAATATCCTTGCCTGTGAAGCCCTTTTTGTGCAAAGCAATGATGAAGGCACGTGTTTCCTTGCAGGTAACCATGGTTGACAGAGGAACCATGGTTGACAGAGGAACAACAATGATTTCAAGCACCACCCTCCTTTTAAAGCTTCCAGTCTGTTATTCTGACTCAATCAGCATGACAGAGTGATCTCCAGCCTTGTCCTCGTCAACACTCTCACCTATGTTAACGAGACAATCACTGACATGATGGCAGCTGGTCTTTTTGTGGCAGGGCTGAAATGCAGTGGAATTTTTTGGGGGGGATTAAGTACATTTTCATGGCAAAGAGGGACTTTGCAATTAATTGCAATTCATCTGATCACTCTTCATGACATTCTGGAGGATATGCAAATTGCCATCATCAACACTGAGGCAGCAAACTTTGTGGAGACCAATACTTGTGTCATTCTCAACTTTTGACCACGACTGTACTTACTTTCACATGACTGTGTGTGTGTATATATATATATATATATATATATATATATATATATATATATATATATATATATATATATATATATATATATATATATATATATACACACACATACATACACACACACAGCGGGTGAAATAAGTATTGAACACGTCACTGTTGGGGCCATAATACGGAAGTGGAAAGACAATCATTTCACCATAAATGTGCCTCGACCAGGTGCTCCTTGCAAGATTTCTGAGAGAGGAGTGAAAAGAATAATCATAAGAGTTGTCCAAGAGCCAAGGACCACTTGTGGAGAGCTTCAAAAAGACCTGCAATTAGCAGGTAGTTGTCTCAAAGAAAACAGTAAGTAATGCACTCCACCGCCATGGCCTGTATGCACGCTCACCACGCAAGACTCTAAAAAAAAAGCATGTTGAAGCTCGTTTAAAGTTTGCTGCACAACATTTGGAAAAGCCAGTGAAATACTGGGAGAATATAGTGTGGTCAGATGAGAGCAAAATTGAACTGTTTGGATGTCATAATACACACCATGTTTGGAGGAGAAATGGCACTGCACATCACCCTAAAAACACCATATCAACAGTGAAGTTTGGAGGTGGGAACATCATGGTGTGGGGCTGCTTTTCAGCAAATGGTACTGGCAAACTTCACATAATTGAAGGAAGGATGAATGGGCAAATTTACCGAGACATTCTTGACAAGAATCTGCTGCCATCTACCAGGATGATGAAGATGAAACGAGGGTGGACATTTCAGCAAGACAATGATCCCAAACACACAGCCAAGGAAACTCTCAATTGGTTTCAAAGAAAGAAAATAAAGCTGCTAGAATGGCCCAGCCAATCACCTGACTTAAATCCCATTGAAAATCTATGGAAAGAACTGAAGATCAAGATTCATAGAAGAGGCCCATGGAACCTTCAAGACGTGTGGAAGAATGGGCCAAAATCACATTAGAGCAATGCATGCGACTAGTTTCTCCATACAGGAGGCGTCTTGAAGCTGTCATTACGAACAAAGGCTTTTGTACAAAGTATTAAATAAATATCAGTAAGTGTGTTCAATACTTTTTCCCAGTGTCATTTCACATTATTACACATAACTTATTTGTTTTGGTTGTTTCTTGTATGTATGGATTACTTGGGTTGTTACCAACATCTGGTGAACATTTCATGTCAATAGCACCTTTGGAAATATATTTACTGAGAAAAATGGTGACGTGTTCAATACTTATTTCACACGCTGTATATATTCTTTTTTTTGGTCAATTTAAAAACACCCCAGAATAATTTCTTATTCTTAAAGCAACAAATATTCTCCATAGGCCCTAATCATCAGTATTTAGGCTATAAACCATTCACATTTCTAAACCATTGATTGTATGAGATAACACCGTTGTGTGTTTTGATGCTGCCTTTTACATTCACTGAAACCCCAAAACACTCTCTTTAAAACACCAATATTCAGGTTGAAGAGCCACTTTGCTACAATCGGGGGGAATGAAGAACAGAAATAGAAATAGAGAAAATCATATCTTCCCTCTTCATTCTGGCTCTCCCACTCCCTTCCCCACAACCACCACCAACCACCACTAACTAACTGTTTCTGTTTGTATAGCCACTTTCATGCTCGCTGTTCACCTGGGTTTATGAAATAGAGTTGTTTATTTACATGAACAGGGCACGTTGAATCACCTTCGCATAGAACTACGGACATGTCCCAGCTGACATACTGGGGGAAGCTCATTTATATCTAGACAGCTGTTTATTTCTCTCTGCACAAGATGCATCTCCTTCTCTCCATCCAAATAGATAACTAGATCCCAAAGGGTGGGTCGGACCCACTGGTAAGCCACAGGCAGACAGTCCCCCCTCCTCTTGGAAAAACATTGGTCTATTTGGTGGATAATATTAGATCGTTTGAGTTCATCCAAATAGATTATTTAGAGGAAGGTTTGGTAGAATGAATATTGCAAGAACATAATTCTGTTGACTTTCAGTCACAGAAAATTGAAAAATTTGAATTAAATCAGTATTAGTAGTAACTTTATTTATATAGGTTTTCCTCATTGAGATAAAATCTATTTTTCAAGAGAGAACTGGTCCAACAGCAGCAGGGGGAACAACGTTTCAGACAAAACAACATATATACTGTACACTAGCACAACGTTGAACAAACCTCTACACATACAGTGGGGAGAACAAGTATTTGATACACTGCCGATTTTGCAGGTTTTCCTACTTACAAAGCATGTAGAGGTCTGTAATTTTTATCATAGGTAAACTTCAACTGTGAGAGACGGAATCTAAAACAAAAATCCAGAAAATCACATTGTATGACTTAAATAATTAATTTGCATTTTATTGCATGAAATAAGTATTTGATCATCTACCAACCAGTAAGAATGAGTTTTTCTTTAAGAAGCCCTCCTGTTCTCCACTCATTACCTGTAATAACTCACCTGTTTGAACTTGTTACCTGTATAAAAGACACCTGTCCACACACTCAAACAGAATCAAATCTCTCAACAATGGCCAAGACCAGAGAGCTGTGTAAGGACATCAGGGATAAAATTGTAGACCTGCACAAGGCTGGGATGGGCTACAGGACAATAGGCAAGCAGCTTGATGAGAAGGCAACAACTGTTGGCGCAATTATTAGAAAATGGAAGAAGTTCAAGATGACGGTCAATCTCCCTCGGTCTGGGGCACCATGCAAGCTCTCACCTCGTGGGGCATCAATGATCATGAGGAAGGTGAGGGATCAGCCCAGAACTACACGGCAGGACCTGGTCAATGACCTGAAGAGAGCTGGGACCACAGTCTCAAAGAAAACCATTAGTAACACACTACGCCGTCATGGATTAAAATCCTGCAGCACACGCAAGGTCCCCCTGCTCAAGCCAGCGCATGTCCAGGCCCGTCTGAAGTTTGCCAATGACCATCTGGATGATCCAGAGGAGGAATGAGAGAAGGTCATGTGGTCTGATGTGACAAAAATAGAGCTTTTTGGTCTAAACTCCACTCGCCGTGTTTGGAGGAAGAAGGATGAGTACAACCCCAAGAACACCATCCCAACCGTGAAGCATGAAGGTGGAAACATCATTCTTTGGGGATGCTTTTCTGCAAAGGGGACAGGACGACTGCACCGTATTGAGGGGAGGATGGATGGGGCCATGTATCGCGAGATCTTGGCCAACAACCTCCTTCCCTCAGTAAGAGCATTGAAGATGGGTCGTGGCTGGGTCTTCCAGCATGACAACGACCCGAAACACACAGCCAGGGCAACTAAGGAGTGGCTCCGTAAGAAGCATCTCAAGGTCCTGGAGTGGCCTAGCCAGTCTCCAGACCTGAACCCAATAGAAAATCTTTGGAGGGAGCTGAAAGTCCGTATTGCCCAGCGACAGCCCCGAAACCTGAAGGATCTGGAGAAGGTCTGTATGGAGGAGAAGGCCAAAATCCCTGCTGCAGTGTGTGCAAACCTGGTCAAGAACTACAGGAAACGTATGATCTCTGTAATTGCAAACAAAGGTTTCTGTACCAAATATTAAGTTCTGCTTTTCTGATGTATCAAATACTTATGTCATGCAATAAAATGCAAATTAATTACTTAAAAATCATACAATGTGATTTTCTGGATTTTTGTTTTAGATTCCGTCACTCACAGTTGAAGAGTACCTATGATAAAAATTACAGACTTCTACATGCTTTGTAAGTAGGAAAACCTGCAAAATCGGCAGTGTATCAAATACTTGTTCTCCCCACTGTATACAGTACAACAATTACATATTACTGTCACGATCGCTATGAAACAGGACCCGAGGCGCAGAGCTGTACTGCGAAGACATTCCTTTATTCCAGTAATCCGAGACCGAGACCGAGAACCGTTCGTGAAAACAAAAGGAACACACACACAAAAACCCACAAACACAGGTGGGAATGCTGAACATAAATAGGCTCCCCAATTAGAGGCAATGCGGCGCAGCTGCCTCTAATTGGGGACCAATTCCAACACAAACGTAGAGAATTCCAGAGAGGTCTCTGGACACTAAACCTGAAAACCATAAAGGTTTCCAGAGACCTCTCCGAACATAAATCCTTACAATTACTTAAAGAAACACGAATGTCATAACTAAAAAACAGGGGCCCTAAAGACAATTACACTCTTCTATGATATTTACATTGACCAAGTGTTTAAACTCCACCAACGTGACTAGATCATCGAATTTAAACATTTTCACGAGAGAATTCCAGGACCACGGAGCTGAGTAACTAAAACTATTTATACCATGACCTGTTCTAATTCTTGGTCTAAACAAGTCAATTCACCATATCACATCCTGTTAGATATCAGAATTAAAATATTTTTTTTGAGTTATTGCTTCATCTTTCTGTATCTCACACTTGCAAATCCTGGAATAATCTCACTTTCAAGCATCAAATTATTAATTATTCAGTATGTTTTACATATTACCATATTTCTGCAGGGGAAGTTGCTCTTTTGCTGATGGGAAGGAAACAAGTTCAAGTCATGCATAGTTAGTCCTCTGCAAAGTCAAACTTCATTCAACTCTGCATAGTTATAGTTTAGGAATAACAGGAAAGACAAATACAAGTTAGCAAAATAAGACAATCTTATCATCCATTCACCCATCATGGCAGAGATGTCAATTTCAAAGGTGGTCTAAAAGGTTTTTGTTACACCAGATAGGTGAAGTATCTTTTTGCCATTTCATCTCATGAGATGGCTATCCAGACACTACGTCTTGCTCTTACAGACACACTTCATATCAAAGGCTTCAATTGCAGTCACTCAGATTGCATTGGTAATGCAATGTTGCACTGCTGCATACTATACATTAGATAGATGCGTAGACCAACCAAACTAACCATCTTTACCACCTTTCAGCACTGCCTGTCTGTACTGTATGTTTAGTCTTCTATGACATCTCTTTATTTTTCATCACAGGTTCACCAGCTTCCTCTTCAGGATGGCCAGTCAGCGCTAAGCTAACTAGCTAGGTGTAGCAGGTTTGACTGGAGGAAGAGGTGCCAGAGGCACCATGGGAGATGGAGGAGCCCTGCATACGGAGGGGAACGCCCTTCTCAAAGCAGTCTTCCAGGGAAAGCTGCGACTGACCCGGCTCCTCCTGGAAGGGGGAGCCTACATCAACGAAGGCAACGAGCGAGGCGAGACCCCCATCTCTGCTGCCTGCCTGGCTGGCTACGAGGACCCCCAGACCCGCCAGAGGATGGTGCGCTACCTCTTGGAGAAAGGAGCCGATCCCAACATCCCAGACAAGTCTGGGCGGACCGCCTTGATGCATGCCTGTGTAGAGCAGGCGGGCAAAGAGGTGGTGTCCCTGCTCCTGGAGAATGGAGCGGACCCCAGCCTCAAGGACTACACAGGCTCCTCCGCCCTGGTCCATGCCATCAACAGAGGTGATCGAGACACCCTCCAGGTCCTGCTGGACGCCTGCAAGGCCAAGGGCAAGGAGGTGATCATCATCACTACCGACACGTCACCCTCAGGCACCAAGAAGACTAAGCAGTACCTCAACTCCCCCCCATCACCAGGGGTGGTGGACAAGCTCTCGCCCGTGGCCTGCATGTCGCCCTCAGAGGTGGTGATCCGGACCTCCAATTCCCCAGCAGCAGAGAAGGCTGAGGAGGAGGACAGTATCTTCAGCTTTGCGCTGACATCGGCCTTACCTCTACCCTCCACTAGAACCCTAGGGGAGAAAAGGTTGCCTCCCCGCAAGCTCCTGAAGAGGCTCAACTCAGAACCTTGGGGGCTGGTAGCACCCTCAGTGCTCAGCAGGGTCCCACAGGAGGGGGTTGATGGTGGACTGGAGGAGGAAGGTGGGGGTAGGATCATCAGTGAGATGAACGGTCTGTCAATCTCGGGTCCTGGCAGGCCTCTCCTGTCTCGTCGGCACAGCATTGAAACACACGACCCCTGCTCGCCCAAACTCATTGACCGATCCTGCTCAGAGGACTGCGCAGCCCTTTGTAGCTCCTCCTGGGCCGACAAGGTTCAACAGCACCAGATCCTGTACCGCAGGAACACGGCACCGGAGTCTCAGGAAAATACAGGCGGACCAGGGGCAGTGGCTTCACGCGCACTGGCTCATCCTAAACTTACCCGTATGGAGCACTATGAGTCAGACACACACCTGTGTCCTGAGTCCATCCCTGGATCTCCAGACTCGGGGCGCGTGTCGGTGGAGCGGAGGAAGTACAACGCCTCGCCCCTCTCCCTGCTCACCACCTCTTCCCGGGAGTCCCTTGAAAGCATCCCCAATTCTGTGTCCCCCATCACCATGCGCAGACGGCCCCACGGCCTCCTGGAGCGCAGAGGCTCAGGCACCCTCCTCCTGGACCACATCTCCCACACCCGCCCCGGGTTCTTGCCCCCGCTCAATGTCAACCCCCACCGGCCCATCCCAGACATCCGGGCCAATGGCAAGCCCACTTCCCCCGTCCACTCTGGTCCCAAGATCTTGTTTCCAGTTGCCCCTGCCTCACCCAAGAGAGGCTCAGACTTCAAGATGAAGAAGAAACTGATGAGGAGGCACTCCATGCAGACGGAACAGATGAAGCAGCTCTCCACCTTCCAGGAGATCCTGACAGAGAAGGTAATGGAGTCCAACGGGGACTGAGACTTGAGGACATGTGAGGGCAAGTTGGGGTACAGTGGTGGATCACATCTATCTAGTTAGCCCACCATGATCCTCAACAAGTGCTTAAACCAGGACCACTAACGTGAATTTATCTAATTCAGAGTGAGGTCTCAGTCCCATTCTTGTTCTGTGTTGAGTGCAGATGGTAATTTTTATTTTTAGGTGACCTATTTAAATTGATGTGTTTCCTTTCTGTGCTGTCACAGAAAGCTGGTTGATGGAGTATTAAGGTTTATAGCAGATGTTCTTTTCTCCTCAAATTATTTATTAATATACCATTTGCAGTCAACAGAAATAGAAACGTATTTCTACGTTTTTAGATGTTTACACACTGCAAAATTTGCACCAATGTCATGCCTATTGTTTAGTGTGCTGAAGACATTTTCGTCCCCTCTGAAATCAGTCACCCTATCTGTCTATGACAGTCGAAAGAACAAATCAACAATAGAGATGCTAGCAACAGCTTACCTTGAATTGTCGCTCTGAATGCGCTGTCTTCCCGATTTTCAAATCTTGCATTAGCTGCTTTAAAACGTTAAACTACAACCCTAAATGTTCTCATGTTGATGGGTATGTTTGGGGGAGAATGATGCTGCATTCCATGAAATGGTTTTGAAGACATATTTCCTGAAGGTTTCACTGTCACTATTGTTGCTGTGATCTACTTTTACTGTATTGATTTGCCTTTACCTTTTAAATCACTTGAGATTTTGTTTTTTAGAGAGATATGTGACTATATGAGATATTTGGCTATATGGTATAACCACACTCCTGACCTACCCTGACAACTACAGTGTGATCAACATGTGGGACCCTTTATGAGTATCACACTGTAATAATGTTATCAATTGATATATATATATTTTTTAAGTCAATTGAAGTGCAATTAATTTCATACAAAATTCCAAATAAATCACATGAAAGCATGTTTGTTTACATTGGAATACAGTAAGATGGCATTTAGAATAGTTAACCCCAAATAAGTGCACATTGGTGCAGTGCCTTTCCACATGGAAAGAGCTCCTAGCATATTAACTGTAAATAATGTAAAGATAAGACAAACCTAATTTTCTTATGAAATATATCCATGTGCAATATGCTGTACTGTAATGTCAATAATTTCCTGGTGTATGTAAAGTTGTCTTTACAATTTTACATTGAAAGCAATCTGAAGCAAATCTTAACATTTACTGCACACTGATTTGCCAAAAGGGAGAGTGTGAGGCTCACAGAACTAACATATAAAGTTACACATTTAGATTCAAAAGGGAGAGTGTGAGGCTCACAGAACTAACATGTAAAGTTACACATTTAGATTCAAAAGGGAGAGTGTGAGGCTCACAGAACTAACATGTAAAGTTACACATTTAGATTCAAAAGGGAGTGTGAGGCTCACAGAAATAACATGTAAAGTTGCTTACACAATTAGATTGTCACTTGTAAATATTTCCCATTTGTATAGGGTGAGATTTAAGAGAAAAAAAGTTTGAAAATGTTTACCAAGCTTACAATGTGACCGCTTGTCCCGCTTCCATTTGACATATTTCTGTCTTTAATTAAATAATGTTTATGTGCTACAAGGTTTGATATTGACATCCCGTTGATTGAACTATATGTAGGTTACTTGAAGTTTAAGAGAAATAAACAAAAAAATAATATTTTTGTATGCCTGTTAGGAAATAGCAAAGTCAAATCTAATATGTAATCTATTTTCATGTTTGAACTTGATTGTAATTTGATTGTGGAATAAATATTTGTTAAATGTTCATATGTGAATTATAACAGCCTTTAGTTGTCCTGTGTCTTTAATGTGAGATTTTCTATATAAAAACATTATTGATAAAATTAATAATACTATTAGCCAGCCTGAATGACAAAATAATCTCTTAATTGAGCAAAATATCCACCATGACCAATATTGATTAGAAGTCTGCCTGGCTCTCTGCTGCACATGACGGGAAAACAAAGTATTTATTTTAGCCAGAAGTGGCCTCCACACATTCATCTGTTAACAAGATGCACTCCAGCACAGACGGAAGATGCCTTCTTTGGCAAAGGCCTGGAGGAGGGACTTTAGATTGCCTCATCATAGGCCAAGCATAAGGTAATGTACAGTATCACTGCATGTCACGGTGCTGAGTATATAAGGGACGATAGACTGAGTGCTGGTGGAGTGTCATCCTTTTTATTTGATGAGATGTCCTCACGAAGCATACAAATACAAAAGGAGAGTGACACAAACAAAAACACAGTGACTTACTTTGAGTGCTGGCAGTGCAGTCAAACAAAACAATGATCCACACACAGGTGGCTGTGTGTGGGGCCTAAATACTATCCCCAATCAGAGACAACTCTAGACAGCTGTCTCTGATTGGGGATCATTAACTTCCCCAGTTAGGGTGTGAGGACTGGATTGTGGGCCTTCCACTCCCCCTGGTGGGAGTAAGAGGCCTTACCACAAGCCCTGACATTGCAGTGGATAAAGAAGGATTAATTTGGTGAGGTAGTCTTCATCTCCATCAAAGCATAACTTTGGATATGGTTAATAGATGAATAAAGTATGTTTTGTGAAAGTGACAAACTTTCTAACACAGTGGGGTCCAAAGTCATTGGATCCCTTGATAAAGATGAGCAAATAATAATACAAATACTGAGTTATAATGTATGCTCAAATAAATTGATTTTTTTTATTATATTATACTTATACAATTGCTCAAAGAAAGAAAGTGATTTTGTTTAACAAGTAATAAAAAATAAAAATAAAAAGATAGTGCTCTAAATTTTGGGATCCCCTGTTTTGGCCATCTCTGTCTCCGGACTTGAACCCCATTGAAAACCTGTGGTTTGAATTGAAGAGGGTAGTCCATACGCACAGACAAAGGATATCAAGGAACCTGGAAGGATTCTGTACGGAGGAATGGTCTAAGATCCCTCCCAGTGTGTTCACCAAGTCTTATTTGCTCATCTTTATCAAGGGATCCAATCATTTTGACACCACAGTATATGGCTAGACGAGTCTAGATACACATAGATCAGGGATGTGTTTGATATAAATAACACATTATTCAAACAACATCACTATTTATCAGGTTGTATCTTTAAGGACAGCGCCGGATTAAGAAATCATAGTTTATTTGGCACACATGCTTCCCAAATTACTTGCAGTCGACTGTAGGCAACCGGTAACTGCCAAAATAAAGCAAAAACTTGAGTAAATGAGTGATACAATATTATGGTGTGGGGTGCATTTTCCTGGCACGGTTAAGGTCCACTTGTAGAATCCATGGCAAGGCACATTGTTCTGGCAGCTCGTGGTGGCCCAACACCCTATCCTGTGGTTGGATATTTTAATTAAATAGTTTATTTTATTTTATTTTGCCTCTTGGGCCCAGCCACTGCCTCACACAATTGACTAGTCACATTTATTCATTATGCAGTTTATTTTATTAATCAGTTAGCCAATCAGTTACCGACGTGGGCTCCCTAATCTCCTCCCCCATCTGATGATTAGCATAGCAGCAGCAGCAGGCTGATGAGAGCGGGCTCCTGAATCCTCCGGGGGTTGGTGGTTGCAGTAAAAAAATAAAAAACATATCTTACATATTTAACATATATTGTATATATGTATTATTATTCAGCCCCTGTAAACCCCTACATTAATCCAGCCCTGTTTAAGGAAAGGGAAAGGAAAGGGAAAGTGGGGATACTAGTCAGTTGTGCAACTGAATGCATTCAACTGAAATGTGTCTTCCGCATTTAACCCAACCCCTCTGAATCAGAGAGGTGCGGGGATCTGATGTTTATATGCCTATATAGCCTACGTGAAAGTATGTATCCCATCATGGTAATATAAGTTTTCCCTGGCATTGCAGTGTTGTGTAACACTCATTTGGACTCTACTCCATGCATTGCCTTTGGGACTGAGAATACTTGCAGCCCTGATGAATAAGTGTTATGATGAAAATCAATTGGGCAGCAATTTGTACTGTGACACCACAGAATGCAATAATCTGCCAAAGGAGACAGACGAGGGAATAGGACGTTCCCTTTGGTTATTATTTCCAAATTTGCACTGACAGTGCAAAGCTGCAATGCTTTTTTTAATCATAATTTTTTTCACTGTCACAAACCTCTCTGTATGTAAATCAGAGGGACATCAACAGCCTTTCTGTTGTTTTTAGTGACATTCAACCATAACCAAAACAGAGAAGCTTAAGTAATTTAAGTTTTCCCACTGTACAACTGGCCATGTGGCATTGTGTCCATGGACTGCGTTTGTCTCAGGAAAATCCCATTAGGAATTCTATCAGTGTCGAGGCTAACTCATCCCAGTTTCATTTGACAAGGCACTCGACAGTGTGACCCCTGCTTTTCTTTGATTGTGGCGTGAGCTCTAGGGAGCGACCCGACTGCTGAATGCTGATACAAAGGGGCCGTGTGCTGCAACCAAAGTACATTTACTGCTTCTGTATAGAGAAAATACTATAGCAAGCTGAGGCTCCCATAAGGCTGTTCAATAGCTGTGGATCTCACATAATACGGTTTGTGTCCTATTTGAGTGCACCTCTTGTTGTGTGTCACAGAGCACAAACAGAACAGGCCTTTGCCATATTGATAAAAAAAACAAAAAAAAATGTTTTAAGTGAGAAATAGGAATTGGAAATTCACATGAGCACAACAGTGCATACTTCACCCATGCTCTACCAAGGTTTTCCAGGACACAGCTTTGATTTACTACAGTAGCTATGTTGGTTTATTGTATCTCCAACAATGTGTAGGCAAGTTGCTTAGGATTCAAACACAGGAGGTTGGATGCACCTTTACCACAGGCTCATAATAATGGCTGGAGCGGAATCAGTGGAATGGTATCAAATAGATCAGACACATGGTTTCCAAGTGTTTGATGCCATTCCATTCGCTCCGTTCTAGCCATTATTATGAGCCGTCCTCCCCTCAGCAGCCTCCACTGGATCTCAAACAGGCCTAATTCATACTTTTAGAAGAGGTGCTCCCACAATAATGTGACTTGTACCGCATACAAGGTAATGTATTGGATTCTTCTCACCCCACACTAAGACATTACCCCATTCCACTACCATTTCAAGCTTTGTTTTTATTATATGAAAGCAAGCTTTGCTTTTATACCTACAACAACATTAGGCTTGATAGAGTGAGCTCTTTTGTCTTGTAGTAATGTGGTGCCTGGCTGTATTTCCTTAAACCTTAATTTTAACTATACACGTAATTGAAAAATAAATATATTTCATAACAATAGTTTTTGGTGAGTAGATACCCAACATAACAACAGAAGGTGGTGTGTTCGACTCAGTCACTCATATAGATACAGAGGTCTATAGAGCCTGTCTGCATTCCTGATTTCTGTAACCGTTAGCTTGCCTGTGTAATAATGACAGAAGATCAGAAACGCTTGTTTTTCAAAGATGGTCCTGTTTTATACATTTCTGTGCTGAACAATGGACAGTTCATTACCTCTGTCAAATTACAATGTAGCTTAAAGTTGTGTGTATTTGTATTTATTTTTGCAATAAAGATGATGATGCAACAATAATACACATTTACAATATGTCTATATCAAGTAATGCTGTACACAGCTATTAGGAAGTCTTCTTCATTGGGAATCAAATACCTCATGTGAACCGAAGCAACGCACCTTTCCCTCCGCAGAACAACTATGAGGTCAAATAAAATAAATCTTATTTGTCACTTGCTTTGTAAATAACAGGTGAAGACTAACAGTGAAATGCTGACTTACGGGCCTTTCCAACAACGCAGAGTTAAAGACAAACATCAAAATAAAATAAAAAATAGAAATAGTGACACAAGGAATAAAACACAGTGAATAATGAATAACAATAATGAGTAAAAATAACATGGCTATATACAGGAAGTATAAAATAACATGGCTATATACAGGAAGTATAAAATAACATGGCTATATACAGGGACTATAAAATAACATGGCTATATACAGGAAGTATAAAATTACATGGCTATATACAGGAAGTAGAAAATAACATGGCTATATACAAGGAGTAGAAAATAACATGGCTATATACAAGGAGTATAAAATAACATGGCTATATACAAGTAGAAAATAACATGGCTATATACAGGGAGTATAAAATAACATGGCTATATACAAGGAGTATAAAATAACATACCTATATACAAGTAGAAAATAACATGGCTATATACAGGGAGTATAAAATAACATGGCTATATACAGGAAGTAGAAAATAACATGGCTATATACAAGGAGTATAAAATAACATGGCTATATACAGGGAGTATAAAATAACATGGCTATATACAGGAATATAAAATAACATGGCTATATACAGGAAGTATAAAATAACATGGCTATATACAGGGAGTATAAAATAACATGGCTATATACAGGGAGTATAAAATAACATGGCTATATACAGGAAGTAGAAAATTACATGGCTATATACAGGAAGTAGAAAATAACATGGCTATATACAAGGAGTAGAAAATAACATGGCTATATACAAGGAGTAGAAAATAACATGGCTATATACAAGTAGAAAATAACATGGCTATATACAGGGAGTATAAAATAACATGGCTATATACAAGGAGTATAAAATAACATGGCTATATACAAGTATAAAATAACATGGCTATATACAGGGAGTATAAAATAACATGGCTATATACAGGAAGTAGAAAATAACATGGCTATATACAAGGAGTATAAAATAACATGGCTATATACAAGGAGTATAAAATAACATGGCTATATACAGGAAGTATAAAATAACATGGCTATATACAGGGAGTAGAAAATAGCATGGCTATATACAGGAAGTATAAAATAACATGGCTATATACAGGGAGTAGAAAATAACATGGCTGTATACAGGGAGTAGAAAATAACATGGCTATATACAAGTAGAAAATAACATGGCTATATACAGGGAGTAGAAAATAACATGGCTATATACAGGAAGTATAAAATAACATGGCTATATACAGGGAGTAGAAAATAACATGGCTATATACAGGAAGTAGAAAATAACATGGCTATATACAGGGAGTATAAAATAACATGGCTATATACAGGGAGTATAAAATAACGTGGCTATATACAGGAAGCACCAGTACAGAGTTGATGTGCAGGGGTACGAGGTAATTGAGGTAGCTATGTACATATAGGTAGGAGTAAAGTGACTAGGCAACAGGATAGATAAGACAGTAGCAGCTGCCTATCTGGTGAGTGTGAAAGTGTGTGTGTGTGAGTGCATGTGTGTGTTGGGGTGCCAGTGTAAGTACTGTATGTGTGAGTGTGTGGGTAGAGTCCAGTGTGTGTCCATAGTCAGTGCAAGAGCGTTAGTATACAAAAGGGTCAGGGCAGGTACTCCGGGTAGCCATTCGAGTAGCTATTTAGCAGTCTTTAGCAGTAGAAGCAGTAGTAGCTATTTAGCAGTCTTTAGCAGTTGAGGCTCCTGTTGGTTCCAGACTTGGTGCATCGGTACCGCTTGCAGTGCGGTAGCAGAGAGAACAGTCTGTGGCTTGGGTGGCTGGAGTCTTTGACCTCTATACTAGACACCGCCTGGTATAGACGTCCTGGATGGCAGGGAGCTTGGCCCCAGTGATGAACTGGGCCGTACTCACCACCCTCTGTAGTGTCTTACGGTCGGGTGCCTTGGAGTTGCCGTACCAAGTGGTGATGCAGCCAGTCGAGATGCAGTTGTAGAACTTTTTGAAGATCTGAGGGGCCCTGTCCTCTTCACAACTATGTGGGTGTGTGGTCCATGTTAATTACTTAATGATGTGGACACAGGAACGTGAAGCTCTCGACCCGCTCCACTACAGCCCCATCAATGTGGTTGAATTTTCAGACCCCTCGACTTTTTCCACATTTTGTTACGTTACAGCCTTATTCTAAAATGTATTAAATTACTTTTTTCTTCACATCAATCTACACACAGTACCCCATACTGATGAAGCGAAAACAGGTTTTTATACATTTTTTAAATAAGTATTCAGACCCCTTGCTATGAGACTTGAAATTGAGCTCAGGTGCATCCTGTTTCCATTTACCATCCTTGAGATGTTTCTACAACTTTACTGGAGTCCACCTGTGGTAAATTCAATTGATTGGACATGATTTGGAAAGGATTGAGTAGAGGAACTGATCCGGGGAAGGGTATCAAAACATTGACACCAAGACTCTTCGGGGGAGAAGGACCTTGGTCAGGGAGGTGACCAAGAACCTGATGGTCACTCTGACCAAGCCCTAGAGTTCCTCTGTGGAGATGGGAGAAACTTCCAGAAGGACAAGCATCTCTGCAGCACTCCATAAATCAGGCCTTTATGGTAGAGTGGCCAGATGGAAGCCACTCTTCAGTAAAAGGCACATGACAGTCCGCTTGGTTTGCCAAAAGGCACCTAAAGACTCTCAGACCATGACAAACCAAGATTGAACTCTTTGGCCTGAATGCCAAGCATTACATCTGGAGGAAACCGGGCACCATCCCTATGGTGAAGCATGGTGGTGGCAGCATCATGTGGTGGGATGTTTTTCAGAGGCAGGGACTGGGAGACTAGTCAAGATCGAGGCAAAGTACAAAGAGATCCTTGATGAAAACCTGCTTCAGAGCTTAGACTGGGGCAAAGGTTTATCTTCCAACAGGACAACAACCCTAAGCACATAGCCAAGACAACGCAGTAGTGGCTTCAGGACAAGTCTCTGAATGTCCTTGAGTGGCCCAGGCAGAGCCCGGACTTGAACCTGATCGAACATCTCTGGAGAAACCTGAAAATAGAGCTTGAGAGGATCTGCAGAGAAGAATGGGAGAAACTCTCCAAATACAGGTGTGCCAAGCTTGTAGCGTCATACCCATTTTGCAAAAATCAAAGGGTCTGAATACTTTCCGAATGCACTGTACGTCATAGTCAAGGTAATAAATATCCTAAGATGTCCTGTGTCGTTTCAACAGAACCACCAGCCCCAGCAACACACTGCAGACATCCCTTGAAAAACAGACCTCAATAAATAAAACACTATTTTTCTTGATTCAATTATTTTGTTCTCTATGTTTCTGATGAAAGCCAGGCAATGGCTAGCACATCACTGTGACCTGAATAATCACACTATTATACTGATGGTGTCTAGCATTGTCCACAGCTTCTTTAATTGTGTTAACTAGCTATATGGTTAATAATATTATTTTTTAAATGCATTTGTAATTTATTTATATTTGTTCTATAACCGACTTTCAGAATTGTGTGAAAATATTACATTATCAAAGAAAAGCAACTACAGTTTAGCCATGTTATAGTTTTGTCAATGATTGTTATAAGACAAAATACTCTGTTGAAAGATTTTAGATGTGAATATTAACACAATCCAAATGAATGTGAGTGAATGTCCTGAAAAAGATCATGACATAAAATGTCCACACAATAACATTTCCAGAGGTAATATTCAGGTGTGTTGAAGTCACTTTGAAGGGGCTGAAAACATGGTTATAAGGAGAGATCTTTGATGCAGTTTCTTTTTAAGTTGAGAGGTGGATGGAATATTACAGCAGCCTTTCCTGGAGATTATTAGGACATCATTTGGGTTTTCTTTTACATTTATTGTTTAGGTTTGTGCAATTGATCATTCTTGTTTACAGGCAATCCTTTTAGTCAGAACCATAATGACCCACAGACAAGGGGAGGTGTGTCTGCGTCACACACGACCACAGCGCAAAAAACACTTGCATTTATTCCATTTATTTAAATCAAATATCTGAGTGTATTCTTTCAGATGTTTCATGTTGCCATTACATAAAGGTCCACATAGACCATATCATAATTTGACCACATCAAATACTTGAAAACATCGCTTAAACTTTATTGACAGAATACAATGCAAGCCATTCTGAGCCATTTGGAGTCATATTGTGACAATATTGCATTGTGTTTGTTGAGAGTATTCCAAGCTCTGTTTGACACGACATCTAGTACTCCTTCATCTTTTAAAAGGTGTATTTGAAGACTTGCTGTATGACCATGGCTAGGTTAGCACATAGCTGATCCATTAGGACAGTATTTTAAACACACAGCGGGTAGTTCATCTCATGAGTCTCTTTCTTACTTATATGTGGACCATGCACTGCCTTTACCTGGAAAATAGATACTAGGAGAAAAAAAATATATATAAAGAAATGTCCCATTCCGATCAGTTGTCTGATCTACACCAAGCCTTACAATAATTTTTTTACGAGGATAAATTTTTAAAACTGTACGATAATGATAATAATATTAACTAACTGAACATCAATGCTGCTGAAAGTAAAGCATGTAATAACAGCAGAGCACTTCATACAATGTATAGACAAAGTGGTCCTGGGATAGATCAAACAACTCTCCATAAAATATGATCCTACTGCCTCTAAGTACTAGAAAACAAGATATAGAAAGTTAAGAATGCTTTTGATAGTAAATAGAAAAACCCCCCACACATTTTTGCACATTTGTGGCACAGGAATACACAGTGATCAATAAACAAAATGACAAGCTTCACAATATCCATGGCTTTTTGTTAGTTTTTCTATACAATGTATACCCACCTTGAATTCAAATGTGCCTTTTTCCACAAAGGAGGAACGCATATGTACAATAAATAGGTCATTATTATTACTACAGCCGTTCGAGATAATATTACCTGACAATTTCAATTTCTTTAGTTAATTATATTTTTAGATTTTTCTTTTCCCCCCATTTTTTTTAAAAAAATTGTCAGAAATGAAATTGAATTGACAGGTCAGCAAAATGCAGTTTTTTAAATGTTTGAAACCTTACAAAAATTACATTTGAAAATTATATTTTTCCTGTGTTATTCTTAACTTTCTTCAAAACAAAAATGTTCAATGGTGCATCTGGCATAGTTTGAGAAAGAGAGAAAGATTTATGATGAAGTAAGTGTATAATGCATACATACAACAAAGAGGAAAAACTGTGAGGCTGAAAATCACCCAAGCGTCACTGTTGTCCATCCCAAACAGTGATCTAGCTGTGGAGTGTTCTGTGTTAATGGACTACGGCAAACCCTGGGTCGTGTTCATTAGGCACAAACAGTAGGAAAGGTTTTCAAACGGACAACAGAAATTAATGCCCCTATAGGACAAGTGCAGGTAGTACTACCTCTGTTTAAAACATTTGCTCCAGTTTGGTACTTACTGAACACGGCCAATACATCTGTTCCATCTGGGTATAACAAAAATAATGCTTATACTACTGTATATGGGAGTAAGGCTATCTAACTGTAGTCGGGGAAACCAAATGGATAAAATAGTGGGCGAGGAGTAAAAAAAATAGTGGGCGAGGAGTAAGCCACTGCTCTCTGGCAATATGATTTTATTTACATTTTAAAACTGCAGGGTATAAGAGGCAATAACTGGGCAACTCCTGCTTGCAAGAAGAAAATGAAATTGCTTTTTAATATTGCCTGCTGCTTTAAAATGAACGCACCAGTAATTGTTACTTCCAAATGTAATCCTGAAATAATTCAACATCTTCCATTGCTGAAATAGAGCCACAATTATCAATTCAATAATAATCAATCAATTCACCCTGGATTCCTGGTGGACAGAAACAATATCCTTACTCTCTGTACCTAAGTGCTCTGCATGTACAGTCCTGTGCATTGCCATAACCCATTATGTATATCCTGTAAATGTCTCTTTCCATATAACTGTTTGATTTATGTAAATATTCAAGTTGCATTTGTCATACTGTATTTATTTATTGTCTCCTGTGCAAAGTACCTTTCAGATACGCGAACACTTCAGAAGACACCAAACATCTAAATAGCTTAAAGCAGGCTGGCTTAAAGCTAATAGCCACTCTCTCTGACAGTTTTCAAATGCCTCCCAGACATCATGGGGATAATGTAGACATTAGAGAGTTCAAATAGTCTGAAAACTGTATCTAAATGGAATCCAGAACTTTGTATGTCAGGGTAGAGTGAACAATAGCGTTCCTATTAGCTAAGAGATGAAAACAGGACAGAGAGGGATCAACCCGTGCCCCCCCCTCTTCAATATTGAGTTTAAGGATGATCCCTCCCACCAAATCCAATATCTGTATCCTCTCCAATTAAATAAAAAACCTTATTCACCTAATCCCTCAGCCAATTAAGTACGTTCACATGATCTCTCGTCCAATCAAATCCCTCTAAATGATCTCTCCAATCAATACCCCATCAATTATATATGCTTTAGGATACTAACTTCTCAACTCCATCACTTCTGAAATACAGCCCCCCAGCTGCCTCAAATGAAAAGGTGAAAGGATACAGGTCAACCCTGCTATAGGTTCAGCTTCTATGCCTTCATGTCCAATGAGAGTAGTCTTTTTTTTTGCGGTGCATCCAATCCAAGTCCAGATGATGCATTGGGCTGTCTCTCTGTGAGATATGTATCCATCCTTGTTTAAACAATCAGTTAGAGGAGCATTTCTTCAGACAACTCCAGGGTCTCCAGAAAGATCAAGCTCAAAGGCTTGAGAGATTCAGGTCAAAGTTTAACCATCAGAATCACCTTTTTAAAACAAAGGTTTGGCAGGTCTGGCAGAATTTCTCCTCCAACATTTCACAACCAAATGTGGAAAAACTGGATGATGGTTGAAATCAGAAAATCAGGGAAAGAGCAGGGATTGGAGAGTGGTGTAGTTTTCAAAAAGATAGCTTGGCAATTCCAGACATAACAAAGACTTGAGTCCGGTAAGGAAAGCTCAAGCGAGACAAAATATTGCTTCAAAAACAAGCACACAAATCCAAAACAAAAGACACCCACACTCGGGACACTGCCACAAGCGTACAAAGACAGGGGTTCTCCACAAAGATGGGCACGCTCATAACTGGTAGCGGCAATGTAGTAACAACATCCATAGCACTAATGACAATATTAATAACAAGAGGAATTAAAAGGGGTTTGCATCACGTTCAAATGGAAAGTCATTTCAGAGTTTGGTGGCCTCTTTTGACTCATTGATTGTGTTCTTCATACAGGTTAGTTTGGTAGGCACACTAACAGGCACTGCATGCGATGAAGATTGGGGTGTGGGGTGGGGTAGGGTTGTGGTATTGCGTCGGAGCAGGGTGAGGTGGGGGGTTCATTTCTGTCCGCTGATGGACTGGGATATGGAGCGAGGCGGGATCATGTCCAGCAGGTACTCCCTCTGGCGGTCAGCCAGGCTGGACCCCTTGTGGCCGCCCACGTTGCCTGGGTTCAGGTAGGCAATGTTCACCCCTGGAGAGGGAGGGAGAGGGAGGGAGGGAGGCAGTGAGAGACTGTCACAAAGGCCTGCCTCTCTACACTTAGTCATTCTGTCTATACAGTTATATGGCTGATCTCAGTCCCATCCCAAGCCCAACCCCTGGTCTATACAGTTGTATGGCTAATCTCAGTCCCATCCCAAGCCCAACCCCTGGTCTATACAGTTGTATGGCTGATCTCAGCCCCATCCCCAGCCCAACCCCTGGTCTATACAGTTGTATTGCTGATCTCAGTCCCATCCCAAGCCCAACCCCTGGTCTATACAGTGGGGAGAACAAGTATTTGATACACTGCCGATTTTGCAGGTTTTCCTACTTACAAAGCATGTAGAGGTCTGTAATTTTTATCATAGGTACACTTCAACTGTGAGAGACGGAATCTAAAAAAAATCCAGAAAATCACATTGTATGATTTTTAAATAATTAATTTGCATTTTATTGCATGACATAAGTATTTGATCACCTACCAACCAGTAAGAATTCCGGCTCTTACAGACCTGTTAGTTTTTCTTTAAGAAGCCCTCCTGTTCTCCACTCATTACCTGTATTAACTGCACCTGTTTGAACTCGTTACCTGTATAAAAGACACCTGTCCACACACTCAATCAAACAGACTCCAACCTCTCCACAATGGCCAAGACCAGAGAGCTGTGTAAGGACATCAGGGATAAAATTGTAGACCTGCACAAGGCTGGGATGGGCTACAGGACAATAGGCAAGCAGCTTGGTGAGAAGGCAACAACTGTTGGCGCAATTATTAGAACATGGAAGAAGTGCAAAATGACGGTCAATCTCCCTCGGTCTGGGCACCATGCAAGATCTCACCTCGTGGGGCATCAATGATCATGAGGAAGGTGAGGGATCAGCCCAGAACTACATGGCAGGACCTGGTCAATGACCTGAAGAGAGCTGGGACCACAGTCTCAAAGAAAACCATTAGTAACACACTACGCCGTCATGGATTAAAATCCTGCAGCGCACGCAAGGTCCCCCTGCTCAAGCCAGCGCATGTCCAGGCCCGTCTGAAGTTTGCCAATGACCATCTGGATGATCCAGAGGAGGAATGGGAGAAGGTCATGTGGTCTGATGAGACAAAAATAGAGCTTTTTGGTCTAAACTCCACTCGCCGTGTTTGGAGGAGGAAGAAGGATGAGTACAACCCCAAGAACACCATCCCAACCGTGAAGCATGGAGGTGGAAACATAATTCTTTGGGGATGCTTTTCTGCAAAGGGGACAGGACGACTGCACCGTATTGAGGGGAGGATGGATGGGGCCATGTATCGCGAGATCTTGGCCAACAACCTCCTTCCCTCAGTAAGAGCATTGAAGATGGGTCGTGGCTGGGTCTTCCAGCATGACAACAACCCAAAACACACAGCCAGGGCAACTAAGGAGTGGCTCCGTAAGAAGCATCTCAAGGTCCTGGAGTGGCCTAGCCAGTCTCCAGACCTGAACCCAATAGAAAATCTTTGGAGGGAGCTGAAAGTCCGTATTGCCCAGCGACAGCCCCGAAACCTGAAGGATCTGGATGGAGGAGTGGGCCAAAATCCCTGCTGCAGTGTGTGCAAACCTGGTCAAGAACTACAGGAAACGTATGATCTCTGTAATTGCAAACAAAGGTTTCTGTACCAAATATTACGTTCTGCTTTTCTGATGTATCAAATACTTATGTCATGCAATAAAATGCAAATTAATTACTTAAAAATCATACAATGTGATTTTCTGGATTTTTGTTTTAGATTCCGTCACTCACAGTTGAAGAGTACCTATGATACAAATTACAGACTTCTACATGCTTTGTAAGTGGGAAAACCTACAAAATCGGCAGTGTAACAAATACTGTACAACTGTACAGTTGTATGGCTGATCTCAGTCATATCCCCAGCCCAACCCCTGGTCTATACGGTTATATGGCAGATCTCAGCCCCATCTCCAGCCCAACCCCTGGTCTATACAGATCTCAGCCCCATCCCCAGCCTAACCCCTGGTCTGTCTACTCACCAGGGATGCTGTAAATCTGGCGGCGGTTGTCGTGATGCTGCTGCTGCTGCTGCTGTTGTGCCCGGCTGTGCCCACTAGTGCCCAGCTGTCCACTGCGCTTTCCAGTCATGCCCAGCAGGCTGCTGGCCACCGAGAGCTGGGAGGCTTGGGCGAAGTTGGACAGGACGCCCCGGGCCGAGCCGGACAGACCCCGTTGGAGGGAGGCCTGGGACTGGGTCACCTGGGACTGAGGTGCCTGGAGGACATGCACACACACACAAATCAGATGGAGAGTCCATCTGTCAGCACGGGACATCCTCAACAACAAAAGGGGGTGTGATGACGGTTGGAGAAATGTGAAAGTAGCAACGCACATTTTACGCCCACCTCAAGATCCCCCTCTTTGCAGCCATTTTATCCCTGTTTTTGTGGGGTGTAAATTCACTTGTAACATTATTTTCGCTGGATGGATTGATTTTAAAATAATATATGCCAATTAGGAGAAGCTTTTATCTAAAGCGACTTACAGTCATGCGTGCATACATTTTAAGTATGGGTGGTCCCAGGAATTGAATCCACTATCCTGGCATAGCAAGCGCCATGCTCTATCAACTGAGCTACAGAGGACCACATAAAAGCAATGCACATTCCAACCCTTATTTGTTAATACACTTTCCAATAGATTTTGTGATACATTTTTAATGACCGCTCAAACAAATGCCAGTCCAGTTCAAAATGTCAACAATGGCACGTGATTTATGATATGCATCTATTTCAACTCAACCCTTAGATGGGGATTAAAGACAGAAGAGAAAGCGATCATTGCACAAGTATGTGGTCAGTTTTTGTAAAGTTTTAAAAAGTTCCGGTTTAATTAATTTGAAGTGTTTACACAGCAACTCAGCCGCAATGGAAGTCACTCCCGAAAATTAACAACCAAATCTCATATATAGGGGTTTAATATTGCACAGAGGTTTGTGGCACCAGACAAGCTAAATTACTTCTATTCGCACTTCGAGGCAAGCAACACTGAAGCATGCATGAGAGCACCAGCTGTTCAGACCTTTAAACAGGTCAACATTAACCAGACCGCACGGCCAGACGGATTACTCCAAGCATGCTGACCAACTGGCAAGTGTCTTCACTGACATTTTCAACCTGTCCCTGGCCGAGTCTGTAATACCTACACGTTTCAAGCAGACCATAGTCCCTGTGCCCAAGAACACTAAGGTAACCTGCCTAAATGACTACCGGCCCGTAGCACTCACGTCTGTAGCCATGAAGTTCTTTGAAAGGCTGGTCATGGCTCACATCAACACCATCATCCCAGAAACCCTAGACCCACTCTAATTTGCATACTGACACAACAGATCCACAGATGACGCAATCTCTATTGCACTCCACACACTGCCCTTTCCTACCTGGACAAAAGGAACACCTACGTGAGAATGCTGTTCATTGACTACAGCTCAGCGTTCAACACCATAGTGCCCTCAAAGCTCATCACTAAGCTAAGGACCCTGGGATTAAACACACATTAAACTCCCTCTGGAACTGGATACTGGACTTCCTGACGGGCCGCCCCCAGGTAGTAATACATCTGCCGCACTGATCCTCAACACAGGGCCCCCTCAGGGGTGCGTGCTTAGTCATCTACTGTACTCCCTGATCACCCATGACTGCGTGGCCAAGCATGACTCAAACACCATCATTAAGTTTGTTGACGACACAACGGCGGTAGGCCTGATCACCGACAACGATGAGACAGCCTATAGGGAGGAGGTTAGAGACCTGGAAGTGTGGTGCCAGGACAACAACCTCTTTTCCCCCTCAGGAGACTGAAAATATTTGCCATGGGTCCTCAGATCCTCTAAAGGTTCTACAGCTGCACTATCGAGAGCATCCTGACAGGTTGCATCACTGCCTGGTATGGCAGCTGCTCAGCATCCGACTGAAAGGTGCTACAGAGGGTAGTGCGTACGGCTCAGTACATCACTGGGACCAAGCTTCCTGCCAGCCAGGACCTCTATACCAGGCGGTGTCAGAGGAAGACACAAAACACTGCCAAAGACTCCAGCCACACCAGTCATAAACTGATCTCTCTGCTACTGCACGGCAAGCGGTACCGGAGTGCCAAGTCTAGGTCCAAAAGTCTTCTGAACAGCTTCTACCCCCAAGCCATAAGACTGCTGAACAGCTAATCAAATGGCTCTTTTATTTTTTACTTTTTTTTATATATAGCTAAATAATACAAATCTATTTTTCCTCAAAACTGCATTGTTGGTTAAGGACTTGTAAGTAAGCATTTCACAGTAAGGTCTACACCTGTTGTATTCGGCGCATGTGACAAATACAATTTGATTTGATTTGAAAGTGGTGGTGGCAGAGTGTCTGTTGCAGCAGGTAGCACTTATTAACAGTGGTGACAGTGACATACCTGTCTGTGTGTGTGATGTCTGCTCATAGACTCAGCCTTACTGACGCTTGGAACAGTTTGAGCTGAACTGGTGGCAAGAGCGGCTTGCAACTGGATTCTCTGCTCAATCTCCTGTGACACATTTAGCAAAATATGGTTATTCACACACACACACACACACACACACACACACACACACACACACACACACACACACACACACACACACACACACACACACGGGAGCCAATGGAATGCTGACCTGCTCCTGCTGTAGAGCTTTGACAAAGGCGTTCTTCAGCCTATTGGTGTGCTCGGCCTTCAATGCCTTCTTCTGATTGGACGACATACAGGTCTCGCAGAGTATGCGCCCACCCTTCTCCTGCTTCCAGTGAGGGGTGAAGTCCGTCTTGCACTGGGCACACGAGAAGGGCTCCATGGAGGAGGACAAACGCAGTTTACCTAAAGAGAGAGCCACAAAAGTTCAGTGAGGGGAGAGGGGCTCAATTCCAAACCAACTGATCTGATAACACTGTTGGTTTGATGGTTGTGTGCAGGACTCATGGCTAGCTAGGCATCACAAAAGGGTTCCGGTTCCGTTCCCTCACCCTGACTGTCAATGACACTCTGCACAACCTCCTCCAGGCCCACCATGTAGATAAACTCGCTGTTGGCCGCTGACGGCAGGAAGTGGAGGAGCGGCGCCGGTGGCTTGGGAGGCGGGATCTCCAGCAGGGTTTTCTCCAGCTGCTTCCTCAGGGCCAGTTTGGCGGCCGCCTGGCTGCTGGCTGTGTCTGCCATGGAGGAGCCCAACGATGTCCCCCCTGGGCTGTGTGTCGCTGAGGGGCTGACCGCCCCCACCCCTGACAACCCGCTGACCCCTCCCGTGGCACTGGCCGCCTGCATGTGGGTCAGGTTCATGTAAATGGCAGAGGATGAGGAGCCAGAGCGCTGAGACGCTGCCACCTGCTGGGTGGAAGACTAAGTACACAGAGAACCATACCATCATTCAAAACAGTGTTTTTAAGTTTAAGTCTGACGGCATGACAGCTACATTTATCTGCTAAAAATGATATAATAACCCTCAAAACCTGGCATCTAAGTGGATGCAACTGATTTTGAACCTCTATGACAGTGGTATTCTAACTTTTTCAGTTTAAGGAAACCAATGTCATTTTGTAATTTGGGAAAACTATCCCTTTAGTTTAAGAGAACCAATAAATACAATTTCATCAATAAAAATTGTATTTTCTGATTATCTCTCAAAAAGGTTTGCATTATCCCATACAATAAACTGTACTTGTATTACATTTGTTCACTGCTATATGATGATTATGACCAATAACAGGGATGACATTGGGGTTTACCTGCTGGTAGCTAACGGCGTTGTTAGAGCTGCCAGTCGAGGAGCGCATGCCACCCTGCTTCTGCTGTGCCAGCCTCTGGCCCTGCAGCTGGGCAGGGTTGGGCGCTATCACCCTGCTATGTGACATCATCATCTGAGACATGGAGCTGTTGTTGGCTGACCTGATCACCGAGTGACCCTGTGGGAGAAAAGAGGAGAAGAAGGAAGAGAAGGAGAATAAGATTATAAGTAAGACATGGGTGTTGTCTGTCGGCTTTCAGTTCATGTCATTTTCCTGCTCATATTCACCAGATTATTTAAGAGGGTAATACCTCTTCATACCACCAGATGGCATAACTGTGCTATTATTGAAACAGGAGACCACTGCTTTATTGTGAGACGATTCTCATGCAAAATAAAAAATAAACTGTTCAATACCATCCCCCAACCACCCTCTTTGGTTTTCTTGCGCATGCCCAACTTATATTGTGACCGACCCAAGGCACAAAGGGAACCCTGAGAGAACCAGTGCTGTAGCCCACCTGTGCAGTGCTGTAGCCCACCTGTGCAGTGCGATGGTTCTGGGGCTCTGGGGTGTGGTGGCCAGGGCGGCCAGACATCTTGCTCATGCTCTGAGCACCGTGGACGGCACCGCTCTGGAGGACAGACACTGTGTTCTGGACCACAGGGACCTGAGGGGGGCAGAGGAGTAGAGGTGATAAGAGGGGTCAAACATAGAATTATACTAATATAATAAGGTTATTCAGCAACTTACAGGTAGCCCTTCACACTCCATACTGTATACGGGGTGAAAATAGCCGATTTGGACACTGATATGTGCATAAATTAGAAAGCAGTATAGTAAGATACTATACATTACGTCAGAGCTCTGGGTATCCGTTTTACAGCGGTATATGGGAATCAACTGACAGACATTCTAAGCGGGAGCACCACCTGCAACAAGAAGATGCCCCCATCCTTCGCGCCAATTGGGCTACTTTGACATTAAATGATCGCTATGTTAGATGTACAGTTATGAGGATGGTATGGCGTCATACCCTGGGTTATTGTTCTGACCAGAATGAGCCTATGAAGAAAATTTGCTGTGAATTAGCGCCTGAATGCACCCATGACTCCATTCTATGTGCACCAAAATTACTTATCGGTTCCTCTGAATTGCCTTGTGAAAGCCTAACGCTAAGATCGTTTTATATAACTTTGCTACTCATGTAGCCAATATAATAAGCTTTAAAATATGCACACCTGACCCTGATTGCAATTTGTAATGAACCGTTTTTGGACTGCATTTACAAAGTAATTGAGTGAGGTTGGGGATGCAGAGCTGTGTTCCAAACAAAGAAACTACAAGTGTGCTTGCTTCGGTTCCTTAATGGTACAACTAGGAGAGTTCAAAAGAGAACCTAATAGTTGAAGGCTCTTTCCTTGACTCACAAAGGTGTATTGAAATTACTTAGGAACTGTGCACACGTTGTTGAGGTGTGTAGCAACTTGGAGACACCAGTTTGACCTCTCCCTCAAACCCTTGAAATAGTTTTGCCTTATATTGCATCTACCACAAATGTTGCATGGATATTCTTATTGTGTTACTGAATGTATCCAGAGTATTTCCAGATTTCTTCATCAACAAATGCTGTGGAAAGCACAACAAATGTAAAATGCACATAAAATGAACAGTCATGTTTGGATTATTGTGTCAGATTATCTGTTTGTTTCCCCATAATCTCCAAAGTGTTTCCTTTCAATTGCTACAATGGTTATGCATACGTTTCTCTTTTTTTTCTGAGAGAGTGAGAGAGGGATGAGTGTGGTGGCTGAGAGAGTGAGCGAGGGATGAGTGCGGTGGCTGAGAGTGAGAGAGGGATGAGTGTGGTGGCTGAGAGAGTGAGCGAGGGATGAGTGCGGTGGCTGAGAGTGAGAGAGAGGGATGAGTGCGGTGGCTGAGAGAGAGTAGTGGGGAACCCCAGAGTAAGCAGTGGATGAAAGAGGGATGAGCGAGTGGATGACGGAATAAATGTCTAAATGAATGACTGAAGCAGATGAGTATAGAGGATGTATGGGACAGCGTTGGCTGGGGGACTGACTGACCTTCTGCACCAGGTTCTCCTTCTGCATCTGGCTCTGCCTCAGCTTCTTCAGCAGCACCAGCCTGGCCTCCTCCAGCCTCAGCTCCTCTCTCAGAGCCCTGATCATCTTCTGCCTCTCCTCCCCAGTCTTACCCTGAAGCACACACAAAGAAACAAATCAACACAAATACTGTACCCACTTCTACCATTTCTCTCCATACACACATAAACAACCATAAAACTAGTCCTTTTATCTATTGTACTTGGTTTTTGATGACATGTGTATAGATTATGTATTACAGCTGATACCAAATTCATATCTGTACTGTTTGCCTACTATGATTGCCTACAGTGTCTCAAAACTATCTGAGTGGTCCACAATGTGCGGTTTAAAATGTATTCATGTATTACTATACAACTATGCGCTATTCTAACACTAATACACACAAAAAGACAATACGCATAACAGTCTACATTTTTCAAGACTGCGCTTATATGTGCTGTCACACACACACACACACACACACACACACACACACACACACACACACACACACACACACACACACACACACACACACACACACACACACACACACACACACACACCTTAAACATCTCCAGGTTCACTGCCCTCAGGCGTTCCTCCCCTTGGCTGGGCCCTCTTGGACTGGACGCCTCATTGTCTGACAGGACGATCACATCAGGGGAAGGTGTGTGTCGCTCCCTGTCCACGTCACTGTGGAGGAACACATACACTGTCAACTGTGAATGACTGATTCTTAAATTGTAAGAAGGATTTCTTGTACTCCCTCTCTCTCCTCTTCCACTCACCCTCTCCGGGCACTGAAATCCACCGGCTCCTCGCCCATGTTCTCCTTCCCGCTCTTTCCCACCATGCCATGGGCTCCCACAACTTGACCACGGAGGCTACCATTGGTCTTCTCCTCATAGGCCCCTCCCCCTGTAGACCCATGACCCTTGACCTCACCCCCTAGGGCCCCGCCTCCTGAGACCCCTCCCAACCCTCCCCCCTCCAGGCCGGCTAGGTCCTTGCGTTTCAGATAGGCAAGCATCTTGAGGCGCTCCATGGCTTGATGGCCCTCCATCTTGATGCGTTTGGAGAGCAGCTCGTCTCGCTCACTGCTAGTGGCGCCGCCTGCAGGCGAGGAGGAGTCCAGGCCTCGCTTCAGCAGGCTCAGCCGCACCGCCTCCTCATTCAGTCGCTCCATACTGGACTGGATGGATGAAAAAAAAGAAAGAGAGAGAGACAGGGATGAGGGGATGGAGGGGAGTATGTAGGAACATCTCTAAGTTAGCCGTGACCCTTTGTCCTAACATAAAACAAGTTATTTCTAAGATCAAAACATGATAAAGACATATCTTGAAATGCGTGACTCAAACACAAACAATGAAAACCTCTACTCAAAAAAAGAAAGAAAGTATCTTCACTTGTACGTACAGTGGGCATACTTGAACTGATGATACACACAATTTTTTGAGGCAATATTGCAGAGGAGTGGAGTATGAGACACTGGAGCAATGAGCAACATAACCATGAATATCATATTTTCCCATTTATTTACTCATGTCCTATAGCTTTTTGCTGCCTGTTGACTGACTGTGCAAATTGTGCGCCGCCCTATGGGACTCCTGGTCACGGCCGGTTGTGACACAGCCTGGGATCGAACCCGGGTCTGTAGTGACGCCTCAAGCACTGCGATGCAGTGGCTTAGACCGCTGCGCCACTCGGGAGGCAAAGTTTCTCATTTTAAATGGAAAAAATATTGCAGCAACCACAGTGAAGCATAGCTGACAGGTCTGCTGCTCTCCCACCATATTGTTTGTTTTGCCACCTCAGACAGCGCTAACAGTTAGCTGTCATTACCCCTATCCCACAACCTTAGACTAGCAGTAGGCTAACACAGTACTGCACACACAGCTATCCTGTTGAATTAAGAGTAAAATAAGCATGTGTAACAACTGTGCTACACCAATGATCAATGTTCATACTTTCATCCTAAAAGTTCATATTTCCATCAAAGCCAACAGAAAACAATAGGAGCAATACATGCTGTCCTTTCACATGGCTGCAGGTACAGAAAGAGGCACATGCACGCACACACGCACACACACACACACTTTTTCCTTCCTGACCTCCTCTCCAGTCTGAGTTGAATTAAGGGGTATGTAATGTGATATGTACCCAGGACAGAACATGCTTGAGGGCTTTATGTATCTATATGGCTGTATACTGCACCCTGTGTGTGTGTGTGTGTGTGTGTGTGTTACTGTAACATGTTACTGTAACATACATGGGCACATATGATAACTTAAACACGCACACACATGCGCATAAAGACGGTAAATGAATTCATATGTCATTTGCTCTATCAGGCCCTGAAATGGTTAACCGTGTGTGTGCGCAAATCCGATTTTATTTGACACACTTGAGTCATAGGAGGGTTGGTTGAGGATGCACAGGCAGGCAATGTAGGTTGTGCCACAGGGAGTTAGTTTGCCTGCAACTTCAACCAATAATATGCTTGAAGAAGTCGGAGAGTGATGAGGATTGGCCAGGAAGAGGGGGGGGAGTGGGGGGAGGGGTTGTCAGGGGACTAGGATGGTGGACTGGTTATAATTAGAGCATAATGCCTTGCTAGGTAGAAATGGTAGCACTCTTATGTACACACAAACAAATATGCCAATATACAAGGAAACATAGTAGTATGGTTTTCAGTGTAGCAGCATTTTTTTTTTTTTATGTTTACTACTCTCTCTCCAGGTCCAGTCTTCATGAGACATGGAAGTTACCACTTCCTTTACAAAAGGAAAAAGGAAGTGGTAACCCACATAGAAAACTGTGGACAGACAGAGAGACGGAGACAGAGAGAGAGCAAGAGCAAGAATGAGAGAGATGGGGAGCAGGCAAACGTGGCTAAAAAGCCAATAATAATTGTCTTGTGGTATGTGTGTTTTTGTGTCTGTGTGTACATGTGACCATCTTTACACAGCACCTCTTGCCCCCCCCCCCCCCCCCCCGCCATTCTGTCCCTATTGCTCCTTATATATTATGACGACTGTTTCACTCAACTGCAACAAACCACCATCTCTCTCTCCCCCTCTCTCTCACCAGTCTCCTCCCACAGCGCCCAACCCCAACACTCATAGACACACATGCACGCACACACACGCACACACACACACACACGACACTCTGGGCCCGCTGCCAAACAACACAAGTCGGGGGGGGTTTGTGGGGGTGCTAAGATGGAAGGATGGTAAACGAGAGGGGGTGATCAGTAGTAGCTCAGACGCACATACTTAAACACCACACAGACAGACAGAGAGACGGACAGTCAGACATACACACTAACATTCCCCAAAGCTACATAATCATTATCCCACTAAGCTAAGCTACTGTTGATGTGATGTAGAGGTTGGACTAAAATACATTCCACTGGGACCAGCACCCTGGATAAAAGACGCAGTGATATAAACAAAGCTGTCTTACTGTCCTCTCTCTTTTTACAATGGTTAAATCCTACAGGGACAACGGACAAAGACTACCATACAGCATATATCATAGTCACTGTAGCCTATATCCTGTAGACGGTGTGTTAAAAGAGCTATACGCTATAAGACGTTGACAAAGTAACAGATAAAAGGTATGTACAGTTTTCTTCAGCCATTCCGTGCCCCGCGAGAAGACACACTGACACGGGCGCACCCACACACTGGTATTTCAGAGACCATGCCAACATAAGGCTCCTTTGTTCCAGTTCCTCAACCCCCACCCCTCCTCCATTTTCCTACAGTTGTGCGATGCCAACAAAGCACCAGTATAAACACTCCCTCCCCCTTCCGTGTCCTGACTCCACTTCCCTCCATCCATCCCTCAAAAAAACACTGGCGAGAAAATACTTTTTTGATCGTAAAAATAGGCTGCATAGTTGTGTTTGCAAGACCCTGAGGGGGGGAAGGGAAGTGACGGATAAGGGCTTATGTTGTACTGTTAGCAATATAGTCCCATGTGCTTTACGCAGGGACCAAGTATGTGCATGTATGTGGTGGGTGAGGAGTAGATTACAAACAGAGATGTGGTTTACTTCTTTAACCTTATTGTTGCTTGGTACTAGCAGAAGTCAGTGCGCAAGTAGTTTTAGAAACCCATCAATCTCAGCCTAACCTGTAAATGAGAGAGCACGGGTTGTATGCAAATAATTAAGTATTGATGAACACCACACATTTGCACATTGGTAGCAAGGTGCAACCAAAATGAAGAAAGGAATCAGCCATGAACCCGCCCATGAGTCCTAACCCAACGTGGGAAGTGGGATGAAATTAGCTAAGTTCTGAAAAAACACCAACACCAAAAAATAAGGTTTTAACCTTTGTTCCAACAGAAAACCCTATAGCAGTGGTTCCAAAACTGTGATTTTATTTCTTTCATCACATTCCCAGTGGGCCAATTAGTATTTGGTAGCATTGCCTTTAAATTGTTTAACTTGGGTCAAACGTTTCAGGTAGCCTTCCACAAGCTTCCCACAATAAGTTTGGTGAATTTTGACCCATTCCTCCTGACAGAACTGGTGTAACTGAGTCAGGGGAAGGTGTGGTTTGTAGGCCTCCTTGCTCGCACACGCTTTTTCAGTTCTGCCCACACATTTTCTATAGGATTGAGGTCAGGGCTTTGTGATGGCCACTCCAATACCTTGACTTTGGTGTCCTTAAGCCATTTTGCCACAACTTTGGAAGTATGCTTGGGGTCATTGTCCATTTGGAAGACCCATTTGCGACCAAGCTTTAACTTCCTGACTGATGTCTTGAGATGTTGCTTCAATATATCCACATAATTATCCTTCCTCATGATGCTGCCACCCCCGTGCTTCACGGTTGGGATGGTGTTCTTCGGCTTGCAAGCCTCCCCCTTTTTCCTCCAAAGATAACGATGGTCATTATGGCCAAACACTTATATTTTTGTTTCATCAGACCAGAAGACATTTCTCCAAAAAGTACAATATTTTCCCCCATGTGCAGTTGCAAACCGTAGTCTGGATTTTATATGGCGGTTTTGGAGCAGTGGCTTCTTCCTTGCTGAGCGGCCTTTCAGGTTATGTCGATATAGGACTCGTTTTACTGTGGATATAGATACTTTTGTACCCGTTTCCTCCAGCATCTTCACAAGGTCCTTTGCAGATTGATTTGCACCAAAGTATGTTCATCTCTAGAGTACGACGGCTGCGTGGTCCCATGGTATTTATTCTTGCGTACTATTGTTTGTACAGATGAACGTTGTACCTTCAGGCGTTTAGAAATTGCTCCCAAGGATGAACCATACTTCTAGGTCAAAAAAAAAATATCTGAGGTCTTGGCTGATTTCTTTTGATTTTCCAAAGATGTCGCGCAAAGAGGTACTGGGTTTGAAGGTAGGCCTTGAAATACATCCACAGGTACACCTCCAATTGACTCAAATAGCCTATCAGAAGCTTCTAAAGCCATGACATCATTTTCTGGAATTTTCCAAGCTGTTTAAAGGCACAGTCAACTTAGTGTACGTAAACGTCTGACCCACTGGAATTGTAATATAGTGAATTCTTAGTGAAATAATCTGTCTGTAAACAATTGTTGGAAGAATTACTTGTGTCATGCACAAAGTAGATGTCCTAACCGACTTGCCAAAACTATAGTTTATTAACATTAAATCTGTGGAGTGGTTGAAAAATGTGTTTTAATGACTTCAACCTAAGTGTATGTAAACTTACGACTTCAACTGTATATAATAATCTTTGAGAACATACAACACAATACAAATGCTAGACAATCAGGCCCCCATTCATTTTGTTATGTTTGAGCATAAGAACACAGCATTAGCCACGCAATAATGCGTAGAATTGCAGGAAATCAGCTTAAAACTGCAAAGAAAATATCTCAGCTCCATGGCAAAATGTATAGAAGTGCAAAGAAAATGACTTTAAAACTGCAACATTTTATTTCAGCTACATGGCAAAATGTGTAGAATTGCTGGAAATTAGCTTTGAAAATGAAAAATGTTCTATCCTCTGCGAAGGTGATATTTTTATTTGGTCTGTGTACAATTAATACAAGCTACTTTTATATGTGCTGTGTTGTGATACTTGTGACTGACTTGCCTTTCATAATTGCCCCTGAAGGGATAAATAAAGTTGTAATTATTTGAATTGAATATGCAGTCAGATTGAATCCCTACAAATGACTATAAAGGCTAATCTAAAAATACTATAATCATTATAAATCACCATGATTACTATAATAGCAACATGTAATGATCCATTCATAAAGAACACGGGTGGTTCATGCTGGGTCACTGGTCTTTAGGAGGAAATCAAACACAATCATATCTAATGAAGGATGATCATCTTCCTATTTCGGTGTGTTTATGTGGGGAGGAGAGAAATTAGGACAAGACACAAATAATTAACAGGGCCTTAAGTTGATCTATGTCATAACTGCAGCCTGATGAAAAAAACTGTACTGACTGAAAAGAAAAAGGGAAAAATATATGAGTATATGAGGACATGGCAGTGACAGCATCAGTGGTTGTTGTCTACAACCAATAGAGTTTCATCACATGATCAACCCCAGGGTACAGAGGGCTCCTGACATGAGACTGATTAGGAAACAGTGTCCATGGACACCAAGGGGTAGCTGGTCACCTAGACAAAAAAACACAATGAATCTAGCACAAAGCAAATGTAAAACACACACATACACACACACACTTCAACATTAGACTGTGATATCATACACACACCTGTAGTGTCAGATCATATAATCCAGACAAACGAGCCCACACACCGACACCCACACCCATCCTCCTCTTCCCACTACACTACAACAACACTTAGGAGGCCCAGTTCTTCATCAGACAACACTTATCACACGGTTGCCGTGGCAACTATGGCCGGTCTATTTATAGACCGCACCACTAATCAATTTAATTTCTGCAGTTGCCTAAGCAAATGGAGGGAGCAAGGGACAAAGGGAGCAAGAAGAAGAGGAGGAGGAGGAGAGCAGAGATGTCAGAGTTCTGTGTTCTGTGTACAGTGGAGATGCTGAATTTCCCAGAGAGACATGCATATCTTTGTCCTAATGATCCTTGAATCATGATTGATCCAGGCAGAAGCTTTGTTAAGAGGATTTTTGAAAAGGACCAAGATCGACCGACATGTGCACGCATATTATGAATACAGGCAATTTCACGGTAACAGAATTATGATTTTTCACTTTAACCCTATCAGTCCCAAGATCCCAGCAAAAATCTGCTTTTCATTTACCTACCATTTTCTTTTCAGGACAAGTAGAACACAAAACAATTTGACAAACAGTTGCATTCATGAGTTTTATTGACAAATGTCAATAAAAAAAATGGTTTTCAGCCAAAACGAAAACCTGAATTTATATGAATGCTGTAAGTAAAGAAATTGTTTTCTCACCTGGGAAATTAATATTCAGCTAGTCAGTGACAACTGTGTGGAGTTTGCAGTTTGTGACAGCAACTATGTGAGCTTATTACAGCATTATAGAGACTAGGTCCTGGGATTTCCTATGATCGTGCATCTAGAAGTAACCATTATCTTCTAACGACTCTTGTGTAGCTTGTGAGGATCATGGAGCAAAACGTTCCATGCAAGTGTTCGTGAGGGTCTCAGCTGTTCATAGATAGCTTTTAGTAGTTTGCAGCACAAACCATTCAGACGTTTTTGTAAAAAGATCCAGCCCCCGGCCCCTTCGGGATCTGCCCTTGTCTCACACACACCGCTCCAGCTCCCATTGAATCACACATACTAATGGTCTGTAGCTCAAACACATGATGTTAAAAGGGAGTTAAAAATTCCAAAACGCGCCGGTGGGACTCATTGGGTTAAAATGTACGCCAAACAAAAACCAATGATTGCAAAGTTAAACAAACCAAACAACTCTATGCACAAGGACAAAAATAACATTTTGTTGAAAAACAGTGCAGATGCAAAGTTTGGTAACAGACAGACGGCACATAGAACACAACCGTCATTCTGTTACCAAACTTTGCATTGGCCCCCCTTTCTTCAAGTGCATGTGTTTTTTTTTTTTTTACATTTTCAGTGAACATTGTTAAAAGTAGTCCTTGTGCGTAGTTGTATGGCTTGTTGTTGGTTTTTGTTTGACATACATTTTAAAGTGAAAAAGTCTCACTATCATTCTGTTACTGTGTAATTGCCCATACACAAATGCATTGCATCTGCCATAAGGCCTGTCCCATCTAGTTCCATAAGGCCTGTCCCATCTAGGTCCATAAGGCCTGTCCCATCTAGTTCCATAAGGCCTGTCCCATCTAGTTCCATAAGGCCTGTCCCATCTAGGTCCATAAGGCCTGTCCCATCTAGGTCCATAAGGCCTGTCCCATCTAGGTCCATAAGGCCTGTCCCATCTAGTTCCATAAGGCCTGTCCCATCTAGGTCCATAAGGACTGTCCCATCTAGGTCCATAAGGCCTGTCCCATCTAGGTCCATAAGGCCTGTCCCATCTAGGTCCATAAGGCCTGTCCCATCTAGGTCCATAAGGCCTGTCCCATCTAGGTCCATAAGGCCTGTCCCATCTAGTTCCATAAGGCCTGTCCCATCTAGTTCCATAAGGCCTGTCCCATCTAGGTCCATAAGGCCTGTCCCATCTAGTTCCATAAGGCCTGTCCCATCTAGGTCCATAAGGCCTGTCCCATCTAGGTCCATAAGGCCTGTCCCATCTAGGTCCATAAGGCCTGTCCCATCTAGTTCCATAAGGCCTGTCCCATCTAGTTCCATAAGGCCTGTCCCATCTAGGTCCATAAGGCCTGTCCCATCTAGTTCCATAAGGCCTGTCCCATCTAGGTCCATAAGGCCTGTCCCATCTAGGTCCATAAGGCCTACCCTACAACATGGAACATAGAGTTGGGCCCCCTGTCCCTTTAAGAACAGGAGAGTCCCCCATTATCTCTCCTTTCTGTTCCCCGGTGGTGTCAAGCACTGTCCTAACGCACTAGCCAGTCTGAGCCGGTCTATAACCTCGGGATATGGAGTGATCTCTTAATGTGAAGCCTTTAGTGACATTAGTTAGACAGGTGGGTATGTCTCTGTGTGTGTGTGTCTCTGTGTGTTATCTACAGTCTACCATCTGATGTACTATTTAGTGAATAAAAAGTCCACACACACGCACAAACAGATTAGTTCTATGTAGTTTGTATTGTGGAAGCCTTTCAAACCATCCACACCGCTTCTAACCTACATTTACCCACACATCGTCTGCCAACTACTCATGTCAGGGTTTGTGTTGTGATGATGATGATGATGATGATGATGATGATGATGATGATGATGATGTGAGGTATATGAACCCAAGAGTTGCCAGTTCGGGTCCCACTTCAGTTCAACCCAGGCTTTATGAACTTCATGAGCACTCCTTTAATGGCGGACTTCAGTCCAATTTGCTTCTGGAGATAAAACAACCCAACAGATCTATAATTTGCAGCCAGGAGATATACAAATGGAGACTAGAATGACAGAAGAGCACGTAAGGGTAGACAACCACCTGTCCATATCTTTACTGCATTTCTACTCCGAAAAATAAAATGTATGTCAGAAGACTCTCCAAACTTTCATCTCACCTGCAAAGGTCAACTAGACATGTTCTTATAGGAATAAACCATCACGAAAACGACAGTTATAATTCGGCATGAATCAAAGATTTTGGCTTTTTATCTGTTTGTTACGGTTCGTTATATTTTCGTAAGGTATCAGTTTGGCCTCCATGAGTAAAATGCCATGATAGTTTGAACAAGTGGTTCTCAAGGATGTAAAATATGTACTTGTGGAATCCTGGAAAAAGTATCACTGACTGTGAAACATTGTCCCTTTGTGTTGGTCACAAAAACCAAAGCTGTGAAGTCAAAGTCTAACCCTAGTGGGAATAAATGCAAAAGTTACAAAATGATAATAAATAAACACTTACATACACAAAATAGATTACCTGCTTAACTATTGGTTTTCACAAGTGACATTTCTGATGCAAAAATACATCAATTGACCTGTCACTAAAACATACAATAACCTGCCATACATTAACCTGCCACTGAAATGTTCATAAAACTAAAAGAAAGTTGACACCAGCTAAACACAATTTGATTCAAGGTAATTAATAAGAACTCTGATCATATGGTTGCCCCGCGTATCACACTACAGGAATTCACTGATTCCTTTAACAGCACTTGTTATCGCCAACCATGGTGGCCATTTGCATAGGGCTAGGAAACAAGTTGAGAGGGTGAACACGTCTTCACTTACGTAAATGGCTGATGCATTTTATTGTATGACATATGTACAACACTTCATGCCATTTGTCTCCAGTTCACTCAACAAATATCCTTCATATTCAGAAACTCGATCGTAGCAACGTTGATAAATATATTTCAACAATCAAATGACAACCATCGGTTTCAGATTAACATTTTGTTCATAACCACACCACGAAGACGCATTTTTCCCCCAACCAATCTACATTAACCTCAAGGGACTCGAGATTAAACAATAAACGTATTCCGCTCTATATGTATCAATATGATGCGCGCGCTGTATCATTTTTTGCTACAAAGTAAACACATTTGGAACGTTGAAACATTATCAACGTTTGTATCCGCTGTTTTAGGCAGACCTGTTTTATTACCTACATTTTGGAACCAAAAATAACGGCAAAGCGCATCACTATTAACCCAATATAACTACTTTGTAACCGTTATTTCGCTACTCATCTCACATTGTCCCAGTACTTCAGTTGGACTGAAGTCTGGAACCTTATCACGTCTAGAACCATGATCCGGGCATTGAGGTTTTTAGTTAAACTTCAGTTCAGATAGGCCGCGGCTAAATCCTCGGTCTCACCTGACTCGCCTTCACCCCGCAGGTTCCACTGGCTTCGGGTTTGGCTTTGGGATCCTGGGGCGCTGCAGTAAATCCTCACAACCAGTCAGTCCCCGGCACTGGCAGGCAATACAAAAGCGCTGATTGGGCCCCGACAATCTCTCACGCTCTCTGTCCGTAACCAGACAGACAAATGATTGGACAGCGCTTATGTCACTGACGCGCCTCTACTCAAAGGTGTATGTTGTTGTCTGGAGGGGAGAAAATATGAGAAATTGACCGAGATGCCAATCCTGTCAACAACACAATATTTAGGCTATATGCCATCGAAAATGTGACATGTGCTCATGTTGTCAGTTATTCTAGAGTAGACATCACGTCGAATTGATTGATTGTAGCCTACTGGGCCTACTTTGATGCATGTATACTATTTTTAGTCAAGGGAGAATTTTGGCAAGTTTTTGTAGGCTATTTCTTATGCAATCACTTGGACCATATGTCTTTTAAACATAATATTTCACTGCTGAGGTAGGCCACCAGTATGGGACCAGCGTTCAGCATGCATTATGCCTGGTCTAACAATAAGCAAGGGTCATTTAATTGCCATGAGTAATCAACACTTAACGGCCTACATGCAAATCTACTTTTGTAGGCTACCCTTAAACAAAGATTATCAGCCCTATGCTTCTACAATTTAGTTGAACAAATACTGTTAAACCATTGTCTACTGATTCTGCACAGGATGCTGCCTGGAAACTTTTGACCGCAATGTAAACTCCCTCTAATGGCCACTTGGTAGTATTGCGCGGTCACATTATTGTATAGTATAGGCATTATACTACATTTTACCAAGTATACTATATACACACAAAAGTATGTGGACACCCCTTCAAATTTGTGAATTTGGCTATTTCAGCCACACCCGTTGCTGACAGGTGTATAAAATCGAGCACACAGCCATGTATTCTCCATACCACACAATGACAGCAGAATGGCCTTACTGAAGAGCTGTCACTGTCAACGTGACACGGTCATAGTATTGCCACCTTACCAACAAGTCAGTTTGTCAGATTTCTGCCCTGGTCAACTGTAAGTACTGTTATTGTGAAGTGAACATTTCTAGGAACAACAACCGCAAAGTGGTAGGCCTCACAATCTCAAAGAACAGGACTGCCGAGTCTGCATAAAAATTGTCTGTCCTCAGATGCAACACTCACTACCGAGTTCCAAACTGCCTCTGGAAGCTTCATCAGCACAGTAATTGTTCATCGGGAGCTTCATGAAATTGGTTTCCACGGCTGAGCAGTTGCACACAAGCCTAAGATCACCATGCGCAATACCAAGCGTCGGCGGGGGTAGTGTTAAACTCGTCACCCTTGGACTCTAGAGTAGTGGAAACGCAGTCTCTGGAGTGATGAATCAAGATTCACCATCTGGCAGTCCGACGGATGAATCTGGGTTTGACGGATGCCAGGGGAACTCTACCTGCCCTAATGCATAGTGCCAACTGTAAAGTTTGGTGGAGGAGGAATAATGGTCTGAGGCTGTTTTTCATGTTTAGGGCTAGGCTCTTAGTTCCAGTGAAGGGAAATCTTAACGCTACAGCATACAATGACATTCTAGGCGACTGTGGTTCAGTTTGGGGAGGGCCCTTTCCTGTTTCAGCATGACAATGCCCGCATGCACAAAGCAAGGTCCATACAGTAATGGTTTGTCGAGATTGGTGTGGAAGAACTTGACTGGCCTGCACAGAGCCCTGATCTCAACCCCATCAAAACACCTTTGGGATGAATTAGAAATTGGACTGTCAGCTAGTCCTAATCACCTAACATAAGTTCCCAACTTCATTAATGCTCTTTTGGCTGAATGGAAGCAAGTCCCAGCAGCAATGTTCCAACATCTAGTGGAAAGCCTTCCCAGAAGAGTAGAGGCTGTTATAGCTGCAAAGGGGGGGGACCAGCTCCATATTGATTTTGGAATGAGATGTTCAACAAACAGGTGTCCACATTAGGTCATGTAGTGTACATGGTGAATATCCATGGCGGGTTTTGTTATTTATTCACAAAGCAAGTAAGCATCTGCTGAGACGGTTTAAATAAAAATGTCTGATGGCCATCAAGTATGTAAAACCAAAACTATGACAGAGAAATTGTGAAAGAACAATTACATTTTTATTTAAAAATAAAAGTAAAAAAACAGGAGTGTTAACGGTTTCCATTGTAAGATGCATAAAAATCATCTCTCAGGCAGTTGGTCTATTTTCTGGTTAGATTAATTAACCATTTTCCCTTAGAGCTACAACTACAGTACTGATATGTGAAGATAATGACACCAGTTGTATTGTCATGTTGGTCCACAATCATATTTAGCAAACAATTGTGGAAATTGTGACTGGCCTGAACATGTTAGTGTTGAAAAGCGATAGAATAAAACAAATCAAGACTTACATAAAGGTAGCGGAATTACAGATGAAAATACAAAGAGAATAGAAATACAATTCAATGACAGAAAATATGTACATACGTTTAAACAAAGTTGAGCCCAGACTAAGAAAATGCCAAGCCTCTTAGTTTTGGGGTCAAAGGTTGGACCACAAGGCTCAAGCACATCTCCAGCTGACAGAAGCCTAGCTAAATGGAGTCACCCTCATGGCAATACACCATTTCATTCGTCTTTAGGGTCAAATACACAAATCCCTTACAATGTGGCCAGTCCTGTCAGTAACCTACACATCAGGGAGACAATAAGCCATAATCACAGGAAGTCCCAAGGCACATATTACAGTACCAACTCCTGTTGCTGGGCAACTGAAAATGTGGCATTTTAAACATTAAGCTGCACACATAAAACCCCCTAAGAGCATATGTATGTGGAGTGGGAGGCAAATGAATCTTAGTCCTGTCCCCATTTTAAGTAGTGCACAAAATACTAGAGGATTGGGCAAAACACTTAACCCACATTGCTCCAGGTAGGCCGTTAATAATGTCTGCCCCTGGCTGGCTCTGACTCAAACTCTCTTGAGGGTGTCTCAGAAGGACTTGGGATATGCAAAAACACATTTCCAATACACACAAGTACAAATTCATTATTATTACGTGAACAACCCTCATCCTTAAATGACCACGTTTTGTGAATTTCCTGTTTGAATAACATCACTCTAAATTAACTGATTTGATAAATGTAGCTAGATATGAACTAAATTTATCCATTGGTGCATATACAAAAAGTAGCCAAAGTACAAAAATAGCAAAGTGTATAGGTGTGAGTTAATAATAGCATTTGGCTTGTTGAGGTGGGTGATCTGGCAGGATCCTCTAAACCCTCACTTTTTGAAGAACTTCTTGTTGAGGAGGAAGATGAGCAGGTTGACGTTGACTTTGGCCTTGTCGAACATCTTCATCACTGCCACTCCCTCGTACTGCAGCTGCAGCAGGTCCTACACACAGACAGATGTGTTAATAGACAGCTCTGAAATCAAAGATTTTTCTAAAATAGCAGCACAAAATAATTTACCATTGCAGCACATGCAATATAGAGCACTGATTTCAGTGAGACTGATATGCATCAATCACAGACCATAGGTTTGTATTGAAATGTCTATCCTAGTTTCTACTACTACCCAAAATTACCTGGTATTTGAGGGGGAACTTCTCCATGTCCACCCCCATAAAGCGTGCCTTTACCTGGAACGTGCCGCCCTCATCACCGGGAACAATGTCAAAGATCACATTCTTAAACCTGAAGAGAGAATCAAATACATTTAATTTGAGGCCCTACATGGTTACTTGGTAGGGTGGTGTGTGAACATTCGTGCTTAAGTGTATACTCACTGTGTGACTGGCAGGTCCTCGATCTCCAACAGGACTCCTTTCTCGTGTAAACGGGCAGCAGTGTAGGTCAGAGTGGGCTGCTTGCTCTTCTTCCCTTTGCTCTCTGCTGCCTTCTTTCCACTCAGCTTACTGAGGGAGAGAGAAAGAGAGAACTCAGTACAGTAGCAGTGTGCAGCCGTTTTACTACTGAACCTCAAGCAGTGTGGTCACACTTCCACGTGTTTGTGGGTACCTGTGTTTGGTGGTGAGGTTATCCAGGCAGGTGGTGATGTACTGACTGTAGAAGTCCACCTGTTCGCTGTGGAAGGAGCTCTTGCAGTGCAGGCTGCCCATGGTATGTCTCAGCTTGACCAGCTCAGCCTGACGACGCTGCCGGTACAGACGCTGGTGGCGGATGTCCTGGGAGGGATGATGGTTAATGTTCTTTTAAAATACAAATGTCGACCAATTGTGACGAGCTATACCATCTTGGTCTAGGTGTAGTCGATTTGGTATGATAACTTTACAATTAAAATGTCATTGTGTGTGTGATGTGTAGTATGGGTCTCCATCCACCTTGGCTATGAGCTGTAGTATATGTGTATCAGAGTCAGGTGGGGTCAGGACCCCCAGGCTCTCCAGCCTCCTCAGGCTACGCTGGATCTTCCTCTTCTTCTCCTCCAGAGACAGGTTGCCGTCGGCAACGATCGACTGGTTCCTCTTCATCTTCTCGGGGGTGCGGGCGTCCCTCTGGGCGCGGCGGTGCATCATCCACCCGTGCTGCACCTCCTGAGAGGTGAGGAACACACCAGCGGTTAGGGGGTTAACTCCCTAAGGAGGGATGAGGGTGTGTGAGGAAGAGGGTGTGGAATATACCTGATCCTGAGATGAGGAGGCTCTGAGGACCTCACTCAGTGTGTCTCCAGGCTGGGCACGGATCACATCGATGATCAACTGTTTGGTACTGCAAAACACAAGCACGCACACTTCACATTTGACCTGCCATTTTCATGGTGTGATAGCCGTACCACACTGAAACGTTAAATGGTTTAAGCCACTACCTGAGGAGAATCCCCCTGGCGTCAGGGTGATCGTCAGAGCCCCTGAACACATCAAACTTGCTGGTGAGGGTGAGGGACACCTCCATCTTACTGTACTGGGCCAGGGTCTGCTCTGTCTGGGGCTCCGCGGGACTCACAGCCCCCTCACCAACCAGAGCATGGATAGTGGGCACCTTCCCCAGGTCTCTCAGCAGAGTCAGCAATGGGTCAGACTGGTCGGGACACAAGGAGTCCTGGTGCTCCAGTAGAAGCTACACACACAAACACCTTAGTGCACAGGATCTACTAAAATGAAAGTTTGTTCCCAACCCACCTACCCAAGAACCCATGAAAAACAAAAAGTTAGTATGCATCTTTAGTTTATGTGGCATCCAGACCTTGTGTGTGTTGAGGAGCTCACTGATGGAAATGTAGATGACAGGCTTGTTGAGGATGACCATCTCAGAGTACTCATCAATGTCAAAACGCTCCTCTGGCTCCGGCACGTCACACGCAGCACGCAGGAACTTACTGCGGAAGATATACGAACAACGCTTAACAACCATTTCACCTGTATAGCCTAATTCTAGTAACAAAACAGTTCCCTGAAAAGGGGGTGGAGGCTGTGCTAAAATGAGGGGACGACTCACCGGAACTTGGAGTGCGTCAGAGTAATGTAGTCGTTGAGGGTGCGCAGGTGAGGGCTGTCACCGTGGAAGTGTTTGTGTGCGGCGGCGTGCTGCAGGATGCGTGCGATGGAACCCAGAATGCGGCGCTGCTCAGGGAGCAGGGAGGAGCCGGCCGAGAACTCGACCACATCAAAACCATCCGGAGCCACCACGGCTGGGTTCATGTAGCGGTAGTATACCAGGTTCCCCACAATCTGACCACAACACAACCATCATAACACCAGTTACCCCACAATCTGACCACAACACAACCAAGAGCACGTCATCACACTTGGAAGGTTCAGATCATGTCAAGCTGATAACCGTATCCAAGTGATTTATTCATCGAGTCTGGTCAGTAGAGTACCTTGTAAAGCTCGTCCTCGCTGGCCTGAGGAAACTTCTCATGTAGAGAATCTCTCAGGACCTTGGCTGTGTAGCGCATTCCATATCTGAAACAGTGGGAGGAAGGAGAAAGCCTGAGTGTTGAACTACCATCACAGAAACAAATCAAACTAAATCCATTAGTAGCCAAATCTGGTGAGACGAAGACATGAACGTCCAACAGCTGTTTGATATTGCTGGTGATTCAAATGAAATGCATTGAAAATGGAAAAAGAAGCTCTGCAGAGTGCATATGAAGGGCCTCTTACGGTAATTTGTGAAGGTTGCTGGTGATAGCGTTGAGCAGGCGGTCTGTGAGGTTCTTGAGGTTGACGATAGAGATGTCCAGACGACGCTGCACCTCGGGGTGGGCCAGGGCCTGCTCTGCACTCACCTCATAGGGCAGGGAGCTGGGGGTGGGGAGAGGAGACAGAGTATGTTGCTGTGTCTGTATGCATGTACGTACTAATCTCAATTGACCTCTTGAAGCCAATCTGAGTGTGTGAGCGTACATATCTTTAAATATGAGCAAATCAAATCAGTGAATTCAACAAAAATAAGTAAATCTGTCTATATAGTATATGCATTTCTTGCTGTATGCTGACCTCTGGTGGCCAATCTAGTAGCCAACTAGTAGATGGCTCTCTATAGGTGTGTGTGTGTGCCGCTGCGATACTACATATGCTCCTAACTCGGTGCTGACCTCTTGTGGCCGGTCTGGGTTTCTGTCTGGTTGACCCAGCTCTTGTAGATCTCGCAGGGGTCGGTGCGGATGCTGAGGCTGCGGTCCTGCAGCACCTCTCCAATGGCCGGCCCCAGGATCTCCTTCAACGCGGTCTGACCGCGGGCATGGCGGTAGAAACTCACCAACATCTTAATGACTGTGGGGTTCCCGGTCACCACCTCCTGGGGCTGGTCCACATTCCACCTGAGAGAGAGATGTGTTCAGTGCAACTTGATCCCCCTGAGCAGCCTCTGTGTGTGTGTGTGTGTGTGTGTGTATGTGTATGCATGTTCACTGACTTGATCTCGTGGCGCAGCGCGGTGGTGAAGAGCTGCAGCAGCAGGTAGGCCTCCCTGCAGTCAGAGCCGTAGTTGAACAGGGTGAAGATGACCGTCTCCATGAAGAGAGTTGTTTTATTCTGGGGCATCAGGAAGATGAGCTGGGCCAGGTACAGAGGCTGAGTCTGGAGAACACACACTTAAATTAAGCGAGTCATTGAAGAAAACTCACAGGCCACATGAGGGGGCAGATAAAATATCCAACCCTGTATCAATAACACTTATTTAAAAAAATGTGTTTCCTTCAGCTCACCTGTAGCAGATAGAAAAGGTGCTGGTAAGCCTCCAGTTTCTCCCTCTTGTCTTTGCTCAGGGCCTTGAGGCCCTTGCTCTTGTCCAGAGCCATCATGTCCGACAGCTGCTCCTTGTTCTTCTTGGTCAGCTTCTTGCAGTGGGAAACCACCTCCTGTAGTCACGTTAGTTAAACAAATAAATGAATGACAAATGTGATGGAACTACGGGCACGTCTAGGCACATCCCAAAACAAAAATGATTAGAATTTCTGAAACAGCTGTATTAATAATGGAATGAAATAGGCTCCGACCTGCAGGGTGACACGGTTGCGGACCAGCAGTCCTATCTTGAGGTCCATTAGGTCCAGGTCAGTCTCTAGCTGGCGGTTGGAGCGAATGGTCCTCACCACCTCCTCCCTCATACGGAGCAGCTCCCCCTCCTGGCGGATGTCGTTGTCACCCATCTCCAGCAGGTGGGCAAACTTCCTCACTACCGACAGCGGAGGGGTAGTGGAGTGGACTGGAAGAGGGAGAGAAAGATCAAGGTGTAAATATTCAAGTGAGACTGGAGTTATGCAAAAAGACTTGGTATTTACGTTGGACTTTATTTATGATCATTGTAAAAAAGAAAAAAAAAGAAAAACAGCCACTGTTTTGTGAGTGGAGCTGTGGCCACCTACCTAGCATTCTGTATTCTTCACGGGCCTTGTTGGCTCGGAAGAATGCCTGGATCTTTATAATGGCACCCACCTGTAGAAGGACAAAGGTCAGGCTACATTTCAAGGTAATCAGAATACTTGAAGTATTCTGAGAATACAGAATATATTCTCAGAATACTTCAAAATGGGAGCTGAGGGTTTGTGTACAGGGGCGATGGGTTGGTTGCACTCACTTGCCGTCTGAAGAAGCGACGACGAGAAAGGTATTTCCTCCGAGCGATCCACATCTTCACACTGGCCTGGATCTAAAACACACGTGAGAAAGAATAAGAACAACCGATGTAAACTTCAACACAGGGTTTGTCATATAATTTACAAAGAGCTTATTTGGTCGACCTTACCTTTACCACAGCCCTCCAGTTCTGGTAGAGATACTGTAGCCTCCTTCTGTAGGCCCTCTGCTGTAGGAACCTCCTCCAGTAGGACTGGAAACAAAAACACATTGAGCACCTTGCCATTTTGAAAATGTATCTGGTATGTAACGTTAGCCTTTGTACCATGGTTCTATGCTCTCTACGGTTCTTAGCTAGCTGACCTGGATGGTGATTACGGCTGGTAGCTGGGTGTTGAGGAAGTGCAGACGGGCACCCAGCCTCTGTCTGAGGAGGTATCCCTGAGCCCTGGCCTGCAGCTGCACCACCAGGCCCTCGCTGGCCTGCCAATGCACCTCCCGGCTGTGGGCCGCAGTCACACTGCTCAGCACCGCCTGTAGAGGGAGACAGACCACAGAGTGTAAAACTGTAGCTCTACAGCCATACATGTTTGTACTGAATTTACAGGTAATATTGTATTTTGACCTGTATTTCTTCGTGGGACAGGAACACTGTGCTCTGGACGAAGCCCTGCGGTCTCTCCCAGGTGCCCTCCAGCTTGTGCAGGTGGAAGTAGTAGGGGCTGTCCTCAGTCTTGGTCTTCAGCCATGGGCTCCGGTTGTCCCCTGAGTCCCAGTACATCAGATAGAGATTAGGGCTGGTCACTACCTAGAAGCTTAATAGACTCGGTGTTAGTCCAGGAGCAGCACCGCAGTTATTGAGATGAGCGCGATGCAACAGTCACATACTGTTGTATCTGTGCATGAGCACGGGTGTGCTTCACTCTGCTACAGGACCAAAACAGAGAAGTTTGGCCTCGTGCTTCAACGCTCTTAGTTGTTGCTGAAATTGACCCGATATTGATGTTTACTTTGTGCATCGCCAAGTATACATTTAATCCTGACCAATTATGAGCAGTTAATATTCTACTAAAGTGCATAGATCACAACCAGCATGAAAGCAAGTGAATCCCGGTAGTAAGTACGGACCTCCCACAGATTTGGCTCCGAGTAGGGCGGTGAGTTCAGCCTGGTACGCTCCAGCACATTCTGCCACCACGCTACGCAGCGCCACCTCTGGCAGACGCAGGACTCGCAGTGTCTGGGACGCCTTGCCCTCCTTCACTGCCTGGTTCACGGCAGCCAAGCCCAGGGACACTGGCCAGGGAAACACACACAACGTTAAGATAACGGTATACATTTTGTGACCATACGAATTAAAACTGTTGTAAGGAAACATCATCAGCATAGAATTTCACTATGGCTTTAAAAACACATGATGTGGAGGGTATTATGCCAACTCACTCTTCAGGGCTCTTTGAGTGTCGCGATTGGCTCTTCTCACTCCTTCCTGAATGTCAGCCAACCACAACTCTGCTCCTGGGTCACGGCTCACCTGTGATAGGACAGGGCACAGCATTGAATAATGATATGGTTAAGATTCCCTGTTTTAAACTATTACGTCTTCCTCGCTGACATACCTCAGCCTTCTGCATCCGGGCTCTGGTCAGTACGTCATGGTAGCGGCGGGCATTGAGCGGCGCAACCTCCTCAAGGCCACTAGAGGGCAGCAGCAGTGCAGCCAGAGTCTTCTGAGGGTCGCCTCGGCACAGGGCCTGGTTAATCAGACCGATGGTGAGGATCTCTGGGGACAAACCGTAAGCAAATCCAGTCAAATACAAGGTGTTCCTCTGGTTTTAGAATCAAATAGCATCCGCCAAAATTTCTGTCAATGGACCTAAACCCAGATTGTTTCTGGGAGTTGGTGTTCAGTTCTCCAAACGTACGGTCATGATCTTCCTGTGCTGCTGCGTTTACAGAGTTAAGTCCTCTCTGGAGATCGTTCCACGTCAGCAGAGATCTCCCAGCCTTCCTCCTCTGATCACCCAGCTCCTCAAAGTACCTGAGCCAAATGACAAAGGAGTTAGTTAAAGTATACAGATCTGCAACCAGGCTACCTAGAGACAACTGAGAATTGCCAGGAGTGGTACTGGAAACCCACCTCTGGACTAGGCTGTCGTCAATATCGGCCAGGCCGGCTGCAGGGCTGACCAGCGTGGCACAGAAGGCTCCCACATCTTTAGCCTCCACCGCCTGGTTGATGAGAGCTACCGCAGAGAGCATCTCCACTGCTACGTACAGCTCCTCCTGCTGCAGGTCTCCCTGCAGGCACAGAGGACCACATTCACTACAGTTAGTTTACATGCAACAAAGTTATTCAATTTCGGTTACCTGGTAATCTCCCCCTATCTTTTTTTTTACCAAAGTCTTAAATGGAACACTTGTTTACAGCCAAGACTGAGTTGCAGGGAGTTCAGAGAGAAGGATTTGAGTGCAGATGGGATGGTGGCGCTGATTAGGTGGTCATGGTAGCTTGAGGGGCCATGTGGGGAACTGTAGCCTAACCTACCTGAGGACTCTGCCGCTGCAGTGGCACCAGTTCACTCTGGTAGAGCACTGAGGCAAAGGGGTAAACGTCTGGGAGGTGGGCATCAGGGTCCATGAGGGCACGAACAGTCTGCCTGGGCTCCCCAAGACGCAGGGCCTCGTTGATGGACCTCACAGCTTTCTGCACTGTATAAAACACACACATTTTGTTTGGATCGATCCACAATGGAACATTGTGAGCGCAAAGGACAGGGCATGAATATATTTACACACATATGCAGCAACTCTAGAGTCACTGGAATTGATATAGTGCATGCCCCTTGTGATAAAAACGGATTACGATACAGTATTTAGTTGAATGTGTACTGACTTGTCTGGTTGCGCTGGGCCTCCTCGTTAGCCACACACACCCCCTCCTGCAGCTCATCTCGCTCCAGAGGGTCCACACAGCCCAGGTCCTGCCACATCAGAGAGTAAAGGTCAGGGGTCACAGTGTGCGTGTGTGTGTGGGGGGTGTGAATGTGCAGTTTCTCACCAGGGCCTTCTGTTCACGGTCAGTGGCCAGTTGCTCCAGATACCAGGGCACGTGGTCTCTCTGGAGGCCCCTCAGGGCCAGACAGGGGACCTGGAGGGCTGCCAGGAGAGCCAGAGAGTCCTCACAATCCAGTGCCTCGTCCACCTGCTCTATGGCCGCACGCACTGCAAACACAGTGACAAAATACTTGGGTTTAGATTTTTATTAATCTTCTTATTTATCTGTGATGGTTTAAGTCCTACTCACCATTCACTTTGCCAATGTTCTCTTGAATCTCTCTTTGGGTCAGGTATTCCTCATAGATATCCTTCTCCTCTGAACCTTTACGCTAGAAATTCAGTACACATGATTACTATCCTGACTCCAACATAAACTCTGTACCAGGGATATGGCTATAAATGCATTTTTAAAATGTTCAAATTAATTCAGTCAGTCACTCACCTTGGTGTAGGCGAGAGCAGTCTTCTGTGCACGTGCCTGGCGCAGCATCTCCTGGTAGACTGGTATCAGGTGCTCCTGCAGGCTGGTGAGCATGGCGCTGGGGTTCCTCAGGGCCTGGGCAGTGACCTCCACGTGCCCTCTCTCCACCGCCTCGTTGATAGCTATGACTGCAGCGTGGACTGGAGGGAGAGAGGCAACATTTTGATAAACTATTCAAGGACAACATTGATTCTTAGATGACAGTCGATGACTGAGGAACTTCAATAGTATGTGACGCGTCTCTATGCGTTTCAATTCTGGAATCTCATCCATATCAGTTTAAGTACCAATGCGCCGACAACCCCTTGTCTAAAACAAACACATTTTGGCCCATTTTGAATTCATATTTTAACTTGAAATAAGGTGAATTTTCTATATCTGAAAACATCAAAGCAAAACATCTGTGCCTCTACTTACCAGCAGCCTCATCTACTGTTATCTCATTGGCTAAGATTCCCCCAATCTTGCTAAAGGCTGGCATCTGGATACCATATTTGTCCAGCTCCCGTTTCATGTTGTTAATCTCCTCCTCTGGAGAAGAAATATTACCCCAAAAACAGAGGAATGAGAGAGGAACATTAATATGGTATTTTCGCCTTAAACCAGTTGTGATTGAATAGTAGGGGCCTACTGGGATGCTCTACCTGTAAATTTGACCTTGCCACAAAGGTCATGGATCTGAGGGGCCAAACCTAGTCGGAAAAGGTAGAGGCTGAGAGCATGGATGCAGTACACAGTCCTGGGCATGTTCTTCTTATCATAGATGTCAGTCGTCTCTGGGTGGAACATCTGAAACAACAAGGACAGGTTAGGTGCAGTTCAGGTGTAACAGTAAACAAGATTGCAGGCCTAATAAAATAGTTTATTTCTCCCTTTAATTTACCGTTGGTAGTCCGATCTCAGTCATCGCATTGAGCCAATGGTTGATGTTGTCCGTGTGGCGGAACTGCAATCCCATACCCTGAGGCATAAACATATGATCCGTTGGAGAAATCTGCATTATAACACCTCTTTGATATTCAGTTACACTATCCAATGCCTTGGAAATAGAGTATCATGCTTGCTCAGCACAAATCTCAGCAATAAAGGAGTTGGTTTTCAGTAACATTATAGCAGAAAAGCAGGTACTAGGAAAGGTAGGTAGTTCTAAAATATCCAGAGGGTAAACAAGAGGCAGAGAGTTATTTATCAGAGTGGCCAGTGCCATCTTTTTTGCAGTGGTGTGCTGGGGAGCAAACATCAAAGCCGGTGATGCTTCTCGGGTAAATAAGCTGATCAGGAAGGCTTGCTCTGTCCTGGGGATGAGCCTTGACACTCTAGAGGAGGTGGCGGAGAGACGGATCCTGGCCAAACTGCTGGCCATCATGGACAACGTCACCCACCCTCTGCACGCTATGGTTTTGACGCAGAGGAGCACTTTCAGTCACAGACTGATCCCACCACGGTGTGCCAGAGAGCGCTACAGGAGGTCCTTCCTGCCGGCGGCTATGAGACTGTATAATGCCTCACCGGGGTGCCGTGCCGTCGGCAACATAGATCTGGAACTGTTGGGGTGCTAGGACCTAGTTTAACAATTATGCATCCATCCGTGAGTAACTCTGGTCCGTCAGCACTCATCCACTCAGGACCTATTTATTCATACAGGTCTGTATATACATACTCATGTACAGTTGTTATATTATATCACATGCAATATTGTAAGTAATTATTGGACGTAGGCATTCACTCAGGAATGCATATTAGTATCCTGCCAGTTGCACCTTTTCTCATTGCTTTTAGTATATCGAATGTGCAATAAGTGCAGTTGTCTGTAATTAAACCCTGCGCACTAAGGACTGTATTTTAAGGGAATTACTATTATTACCCCAAATGATATCATACACACATTTAGCTATTAAAGTATCTCTTCCTGTCATTTACCTGTACAGTTTGTGTAAACATGCAAGTATTCACTTATCTGTAAATATAACTGTATACCTAACTGTACAGCTAATTTAACCATGCAAAATTTTCACTTACCTGTTCATTTACCCAGTCTGTCTATTGAGTAAACTATTATTACCCTCGCTCATATCATACGCATTTTTAGCTACTGAAGTATTTCTCTGCCATCGACCTGTATAGTATAGTTAACCATCCAACATCCACCAACGTATAGTGTACATATTCAGCCAACCACCCATACTATGCAATGTCCTTTTTTTCTAGCTTTTTTTTTTGCACTCCAGATATCTTGTATTTCTATACTTTTTCATACTGCCGCTCTATGTATCATGTACCGTGTATCTGTCTTTTGTGTACTTTCGTTGTGGCATTTTGCACCTGCCCTGTGTTTTGTTGTAGCTGCTTGACAATGAAATTTCCCCCCCGGGGGATCAATAAAGTACCTATCTATCTAAATAAATAAATGGCAAGACTGTCAAAAAGAAAGTTACTCAGCAGGAAACGCAGTCTTTCTTAATGACAGAGGCATTTCAGTAAAACCATTGGGCTGTGAACAGTAGAGCAGACCTTGAAGCGTTCCTGGTCCAGGTCATAGATCTTTTTGAGGGGGACTATCTTGGGGGCGAAACAGTGGCCTAGCTTGGCCAGCAGCACCCCGTTCCTCAGCCCCTCCTCCAGCTCAGTCGGGGCAGGCAGCTCCTCGTGGAGACAAGCTTCCATCCACCTGTCAAGAGAGAACATACGTCTAATGTTAACTTACTAGCGAATATCAACGCAAGATTTTTCCAAGTATTGCATGTGATGTGTTGTAACATGATGAAGTAAGAGCAATCAGACTTTCATGACAGAGATAGTTGCTTTTGCAGTTTCGTGTAGACAGAATTGTCAGATTCACTTCAAAAGAGAGTTAGATATCCATGATAAGGTGAAGTGATACTGATAGTCTGAAGTACAAGTCAATTATTGTCCAAAACCAACTGAGAATAACTTTCCAACTGTACTTACCTTTTAGCCTCTTCCAAGCGGCACAGGTATTGATAGGCAACATTCTGGATGCGTTGTTCATCCATCTCCTCAGCTGTCAACCGCTCATCTGTAACAAAATGTCAAACAATCATATAACTTTATACAAAGTACCATCTAGCTAGCTAACCTATCTAAATATCTGAGTTGACATGAACTTGACCCAAGTTAACCTTGACAAGTTAGGTAACGTTAGCTATATTAGGAGCCTTGCAAGCAAGCTAGCTAGCACGTTACAGCCTTTAACGTTAAGGTTAGATCATTCACCAACGTTACCTGCTATCTATATTTAGCCACCTACCTAAAACAGTAAAACAACCAGTTTACTATTTACAGTCTAACAAACATTGGTTAATTAGGATGCAATGTCGCTTAACTTACAGCCTGAACGCGTTTGTGTGCCTGAATCTCCCATTTTCTTGACTTTTTCTCAGACGAGAGATTACTGGCAAGTTCTCTCAAAACGCTAGCGATATTTTCTGGTCTCAAGTTATCACAAAGATTTTCGCATGTGGATATTGTTTTCATTAATTTTTGTATCCTGTTTCCACATTCAATATTTGTTTTACACTATCCTTCCTCCTCTCCTACTGACTCAACTGCAGTACAGACACATTTTTCTGTTTACGCTCCGTCAAGTTTGAACTTTGAATATCACGCCGTCCTCTCATTGGCTAATCAGAAGATGTTCTGATTGGTCAATACAGGTACTCGCTTTGCATTGTGGTACATGAGGTGTATTTTAGAAACGTTCGAACACACGTGATAACAATACATACTCTTTCTGTGAGATGTTTACTGGTTACTTGTAACAAATAAAATAAAATAATGTAAACATTTTGTAAATAGTCATAGCTAGCAATACGATATTTAAGTTGCTGCTTCAGTCTACTTGTTAATTGTGCCTAAAATCATTTCCATGGCCAACACTTCTCACTTCCTATTTAAAATTGCCATAGCAACAGACCTGTTCCCTGGCTGCACAAACCAATAACTAGCTAACGTTATCTAGCTAGCTAACAAGAAAAGCCAACTAAAACGTGTGATATAAACTAACTAGGGGTTAAGGCTGTACGGATACTTTACCAATATATTTATTGAGCTAACCAACTAATTTCAACGGCTCTGTCTTGGATGGCTGTTCATCTAGAAAATGTGAGTGAAATAGCTAGCTAAACTAGCTACATTAGCCATGTTACCAAATACTCGAGAAGCTAATGCGTTAAATAGTAATGGTGTTGTTTCAACTTTGCTGCACATCAGTTGAGATGAAAGTAGCTAAGTTAGCTAGCACACAAGATACACATCTGTCCATGCTGCTTCTCAAATGTTTATTTGAATACGAAAATACTGGCAATATATACCTAAAAGAAATAAGACTTCATTAAACATTTATTTGAAGAGGACAGACACTGAGTGAGTCTTCGTTGTTAGCCACATAGCTAGTACTCACTGTCACCATAGGAGGGCAGTACTGTCATGACTGACTATAATCTGATCTTCATAATTATTTCACTCCTCTTCCCATCAGTCTCCTCATAATGCTATCCTGTAGCTACCCCCTGTCGAACCCAACATGGCATCCGATAGCTACCCATCACATGAGGGCAGGAAGAAGAAGAAGAAGAAGAGTGACGGGGGTGTAAAGAGCAAAGACAAAGAGGCTGATGTCCTGAAGGTCCAGGTGGACATTGAGGAGCTCACAGCCTCTGGCCACATTGCCCTAAAGCAAGGGGACTGCGAAGAAGCCCTCAGCTGCTTTAAAAAGGCCTTCAAAGCTTCCATAGAGGTGACATTACATAGGCTACTTCCTTTATTTAACTAGGCAAGTCAGTTAAGAACAAATTCTTATTTACAATGACAATCTACCTATGTGGTCAGCCATAATAGTACGCTGCTCCTGGAGCAAATTAGATTTAAGTGCCTTGCTCAAGGACACATCTGCAGGTTTTTCACCTTGTCAGCTCAGCTATTCAAACCAGCAACCTTTCGGTTACTGGCCCAACGCTCTAACTGCTGGGCTACCTGCCGTCCTGCACTTTACCCATATGATACAGGGATTACTAAAACTGTGAGAGGGAGAACTAGGCACCTAATTTTCTTGTTTGGAAAATGTCTGGGCAACAAAAACTTCCAAGTCCAAATGGATTACAGTGTTTACACAATCTTTATTGTCCCCCAAATTGTAATTGGTCTTCACAACAACATACATCTGACAACCACAATATTTAGACATACTGTATGGAAGATATGCTACATAATGTTTACTGGTACTTATGTTAGCTTTTATAATGTTTAAGTTGCTTCTCTGACCTTACTCTATCACCCACAGCTAAAAGAGACCAGGGTCCAGCGGGCATGTGCCTTTAACCTGGGAGCTGTCTACGTGGAGGCGGGTAAAGCCCAGAAGGGGCTGGACTTCCTGAAGCGGGCCCAGCCAGGAGAGAGGGGCGAGCGGGTAGCAGACCTCCAGTTCAACCTGGCCGTAGCCCATGAGACCCTGGGGAACCACGGCCGGGCGGCTGGTCACTACCTCCAGGCAGCCCAGCTGTACCGCTCCCAGGGAGATTGGGCCAGTGAGGGGGACACCTGCGTGAAAATGTCCCACTGTCACCTGCTCCTAAAGGTCAGTCAGCTCCAGGTGTATATTGTTTATGGTTCAGCTCAAGGATCAGATTACCGTGCCAAAAATCTCAACCCCTAACCATTAGAGGGGAATTGTAAAACGGCAGTAAACTGTACTTACCTTCCTCACCTTAAGCCATTACAAAACTTAGGTGGGATTCTCTCCTAAAGAGATTTAACACCAATCCAATACTTTCAGAGAAAAGCCCAAGCTGTTTTTATAATGAGAAATTACCACCAGGAGTTTTGCCTTCATGCACATTAAGATTGTGCTGAGGCAGAATTTAGAAGCCCACCCATATCTTCTGCAAAGAAAATAAGATGCTTAAGCTTACACATGAGGCCTAGAATACTCAAGACTGAAAATTGAATATTACGTAAGGACTATACCATAATAGGAAGAAAACAAGCTTCTCTGCTAAAAATAAAAGCTCAAGTACTCCAAAAATAAGAGTGCATTGCAATAGTTGAATGATTGTTAAATAAGTTATATTTTTACAAAAAAAAAATTGGGAAATAATTTCCAGGGTCCCGACATCTTTTTGTGATTTTTATTTTTTAAACTTACCCCAAACAGCACATCACTTCCTCATCCTCATTGTATAGTATGGGGTCCCTGGAAAAAAAACATGAACAAAACTCCAAAAACAACCAAATGTCATTTTAGAAATGGCAAAGCTCTCAGAATAGTGATGCAGGGCTTTAGATGTTGTACACAAACTTTATCCGCAACGTTACATTTCCTCGTGTAACTTGAGCGAAACCTAGATTTGGTTGTAAAATTACAACTTCTCCTTTTAATTGATTGTCAGTTGATTGATTCCTTCTAATGTATTTGGTGCTCAATTAATGTATTAACCACAAAATTAAGGAAATTAGGGAGGGGTTCGGAAAAGGCACTTTTCTTCCTTGTGACTAGAATCAAATACTTTGTGGCACACACTACTGGTCAACATGAGCTACCAAAATGATTATGAAGTGTGCCAGGCCTTGCAGTCCCAAGATAGAAGTGGGAGGCAAGAAAATGCAAATACTTTGTGGCACACATCAGAGTCAAAAACCTTCTATAGAACAAACTTCACTTCAGGATAGGCAACCGACATTAATAATTAATATATGTGTGTTATATTAAACATAGGAGGGAGTAAAATGTAGGCAAGCAATAAACATTTCAGAACAACTATGGCTGAATTATTGTCCTACACTTTCAACAATACTAGTCGAATAAGATATGGGAGAGATGACGAATTTTGGCAAAGAGAATTATTTATAGACTAATGCACTTGAAACAAATAGCCAAACCGAAAACTGCAGACATTACAAATGCCTCCTCCGCGATCAAACAGCCAAACAAAATACAATGAAACGAAGCCTTACGTGATCATTGACAGCTGCCTTGAAGGACACAAATAAAAAATGCTTTCTGCTACTAAAATAAACCATTCGATTATGAGACGTGGGTGAAATCCAAAAAGTTATGCTTTATATTTAAAAATTACTATTTAGTGGGTGATGGGGATTTCAGATCAAAAGCGGGGTAGATGCCCAGTTTCCCTTACGGCTCAGAGAAGCCCAGCTCATAAGCTCCATCAGCAGCATATTTTAATTTAGAATGGAAAAGGAATGTAAGAACCGACGCTGGAGATGAGAAGCAGGTACGGGGAGTTGAACATTTAATTGCACGGCATAGACCAAGACAGGAACAGCATCAGAACCAGGCAAACAAACGACTTAAGACAATCCCAATTAATGCAGCAGCGGGGAACAGAGCTGGGGAACAGACAGATATATGGAAGGTAATGACATGTGAGTGAGTCCAGGTGAGTCCAATAATCGCTGATGCGCGTGACGAGGGAAGCAGGTGTGCGTAATGATGGTGGCAGGAGTGCGTAGTGCAGGGCAGCCTGAGAGCGGAAGCAGGTGTGACAGTGTTTATGCAACAAATGTTAGTGCGTCGCATTGAACTGAATTGCATCGATTCCTTCCTCTAATCAAACTGAATCGCCCGGATCGTTTCAAACTAAAACGTATCGTTCTTGTATCGTATTGTAGCCCATGATACAGTATGGATCGAATCGTCTTGAAAGGGAAAGATGCACATCCCTAATTCACAATAATTTGAAAGAGCTTCTGCAATGTTTGACTGACTCATTTGAGATGTATAGCAGCCAGGTCTATATACTGACAGCTCACTGACTGTCCTACATAGAGCTGGTTCTGATTCAAGTTGTGTGTTTGCAGGACTGGACCCAGGCAGCTCAGAGCTTCCAGAGGGCTGCGGAGAGCTACAGGATGGCAGGCAAGCTGGCCTCAGCCGCCACAGCCCTCAAAGAAGCAGGAAGTCACATGCTCCAGTCAGATGACTTCACCATGGACGATATCATCACAGTGCTCACTGATTGCCTCGAACTGAGCAACAACATCAAAGACCCAGAGTTGCTCGGTAGGTAAACTGTCAGGGTAACTGAATTAAGGAAAAAACAAATGAGTAACAGCATTGTTGGTCACAGTTTTGTGACTCCTTCCCTCCATCTTTCAGGTAAGGTGTACAACGACCTGGGTCTGAGTTTCTCCCAGCTGAAGTTGTTCCAGGAGGCAGCCGGGTGCTATGAGTGGGCCCTGCCCCTGGCCAGCACCAAGCCCAGCAGGCTGGCTGTGGTCCTACAGAACCTGGGAGCCGTTCACAACACACTGAGCCAGTACCGGCAGGCCCTGGACTACCACCGCCAGGCAGCCAGCCTGCATGGTGAGCTTATTACATCAGCTACGCTGGAGAGTATAGTTACAGTTCAGTGCTGTTATGTACTGCGTGTAATAATGAAATGCTGTTTAGAGGATCACGTGTGTGTGAGGAGCATGTCACCTGAGGTGTGTAGGAGTAATTGTTTAGGCAGAGGGGCAGACTGTTCCTCACACATTTCGTTATACCCTGATTAATCCTTTACAGTATCTGTCCAGTGCTCTCCATGCCTCTAATCTGTCTCTGTGAGCAGCTCTCACATTAGCAAAAGGGAGAAGTGTGTGTGTGTGTGTGTGTGTGGCTGAGGCAATCCCATTGGGACTTAAAGATTGCTTACCGCAGCACCACTGAGTGACTCACACACTGGTAGGTCTTGTGCGTATGTGCATGTAACGGTTATAAGGTCTTTTTTTTTTTTTTTTTTTTGTTAGCCTACATGTTGAGGATGTGAGTGTGACATTATAGCTACTTATGCTTTTTTTTAAGTGAGTGAAAAGGTGATGACGCTGCAAATATTGTCTTGTTCCTTGTATTAACCCCTCTCACTTTGTAATCTCTCTATCTCTCTCTCTCTTTGTCTCTCGCTGATACCCCTCCTTCTCTCTCCCCCTCATTCTGTGTGTCTGTCAGGGTCTTTGGGCAGTCGTCGTGCTCAGGGCCGCTGCTTCAGTAACTTGGCCTTTGCCCTCAGTCAGCTGGGGGAGTATGAGGAGGCAGCAGAGAACTACCTCCACGCCCTGCAGGCCTTCAAAGACACTGGTACAAAATCAACTTTATTCTTTATTATTATAATAATAATAATAATAATAAGCACATTGTTCAAGTGTGTTATAAATGTTTAAACAGACTATTAATGACTCTTTACATCCATTGACCCCTTTTGACACTGTCTCTCTCACTCTCTTCCTCCTTTTCTCTCGCTCTCTTCCTCTTCTCTCTCTTTCCTCCCTCCCCCTCTCTACCCTCTGTCTCTACCTTCTCTCTCTATCTACCTCTCTACTCTCTCTCTCTCTCTCTCATTTACTCAACTTTCTCTCTCTTTATATTTCTCTCTCACTACCCTCTCTCTCTATCTATCTAGATTACTATAAGGGCCAATGGCAGGCTTGTGAGGGTTTAGGGGAAGCTCGTTTTAAGTTGAGAGACCTAGAGAGAGCTACCCTCTACTACAAACAAGCTCTGGGTTTACTGTCAAAGTGCAAGGTAAAGAGGTCACTACTATAAATACACCAACCCCATACAATAGAATATACTTTTCTAGTCATATTTGGTTGCTCAGACCTTATTGGACCGTATATAGGTGGTTAACCGCTGTCTTCATTTCCAGGACTCGTCCAGCTCGGTCCAGGAGCGTCTGGTCAACAAGCTGAGTGAGGCCTTGCAACACAGGCTGTCACTGACCACCCACGGAAAATACCAGGTAGGTACTGTCTGGACACCACACTCCTGACCATCAAACTCAGTTTCAGGAAAACAAACTGATATGTTTATCTATCAGCCAGTGTCTAGTTAATATATCAACACTATAACCAGATAATTTATCAGCCGTCTTCTGGTCTGTTGGTGGGAACTATAATGTTTGTGTGTGTGTGTGTGTGCGCGCGTGTGATGTGTGTGCTTGCTTGCGTGAAAACCATCACTACACTCTGCATAGAGAGGTCTACACACTCAAAATAGGAAAGCTGTTCTGAATGGCCACAGGGCAAAGAACAAGCCCCAAGGTGAGGACCTTCAGCTTAAATTTTGACTGTGAAAAATGTTTCCATTTCAAGCCACTTTCAACTCTCTTGTAGAACTTGTAAGTGTACTCATGCATTTCTACAGTTTAATCTCCAGTGTACTGACTGGGTTGTTGTTCCCTAGTGAGTGGAGCTGGCTTGGCGGAGTTGTCTACCGGAGAGCAGGGGAAGGAGGAGGAAGCCCCGGGGCCAGATGGAGAACAGGCACACACAGTGACCATTGGAGAAGCAGGTGACTACCAGTCACCGGTTACAGGATCTCTCACTGAGCAGCCGGGCTATCTGACTGGGCTGCCAGGGGCCAACAGGCAAGGCATTTAACACACACACACTGTAAACATCATCATACATGCTCACATTATCAGTAATTTAGTGTACACATTAGCACACATACATACTTGTTGTGATTGACTTTGATTCTTTATTAGCAAACTGGAAAATCAAATACTTTTTCATTTCGTGCCACCAGACTCCGGCCTGTTAGATTTTTGCAGAATGTCGTAAAGGTATTAATACCTATTGGGTTTTCTTACATTACACTGAAGAAGATGAGCTCTGGTAGTGTCTGCTCTGCAGTGAAGAATGGATATATTGGGGAAATGGAGCGTCATTAGCCAGCCACAGATCTATCATAAGAGCACCAGCAGAGAAGACAAAACCCCATACATAATTCATGGGGATGACCTTGGCCTCCACTGATGATTCACTACCATCCCCCTGTAAACACACACACACTAATTTCTGCATAGCTGCACTGTGTTTGTTATTCTCCCGTTCCCAGAGTAACCATATACAGCTGAAGTCGGAAGTTTACATACACCTGTCTTAGGTCAGTTAGGATCACCACTTTATTTTAAGAATGTGAAAAGAATGTGAGAATGTCAGAGAATTATTTATTTCAGCTTCTTCTTTCTTTTATCACATTCCCAGTGGGTCAGAAGTTTACAAACACTCAAAGTATTTGGTAGCATTGCCTTTTAAATTGTTTAACTTGGGTAGCCTTCCACAAGCTTCCCACAATAAATTGGGTGAATTTTGGCCCATTCCTCTTGACAGAACTGGTGTAACTGAGTAAGGTTTGTAGGCCTCCTTGCTCGCACACCCTTTTTCAGTTCTGCCCACAAATGTTCTATAGGATTGAGGTCAGGGCTTTGGGATGACCACTCCAATACCTTGACTTTGTTGTCCTTAAGCCATTTTGCCACAACTTTGGAAGTATGCTTGGGGTCATTGTCCATTTGGAAGACCCAAGACCAAGCTTTAACTTCCTGACTGAAGTCTTGAGATGTTGCTTCAATATAACCACAAAATTGTCCTTCCTCATGATGCCATCTATTTTGTGAAGTGCACCAGTCCCTCCTGCAGCAAAGCACCCCCACAACATGATGCTGCCACTTCCGTGCTTCATGGTTGGGATGGTGTTCTTCGGCTTGCAAGCCTCCACCTTTTTCCTCCAAACATAACGATGGTCATTATGGCCAAACGGTTCTATTTTTGTTTCATCAGACAAGAGGACATTTCTCCAAAAAGTACGATCTTTGTCCCCATGTGCAGTTGCAAATCGAAGTCTGGCTATTTTATGGCGGTTTTGGAGCAGTGGCTTCTTCCTTGATGAGCGGCCTTTCAGGTTATGTCAATATAGGACTCGTTTTACTGTGGATATAGATACTTTTGTACCGGTTTCCTCCAGCATCTTCACAAGATCCTTTGCTATTGTTCTGGGATTGATTTGCACTTTTCGCACCAAAGTACATTCATCTCTAGGAGACAGAACGAGTCTCCTTCCTGAGCGGTATGACGGCTTCGTGGTCCCATGGTGTTTAACCTTGTGTACTATTGTTTGTAGAGATGACCGTGGTACCTTCAGGCGTTTGGAAATTGCTCCCAAGGATGAACCAGACTTGTGGAGGTCTACAATTTATCTTGGCTGATTTCTTTAGATTTTCCCATGATGTCGAGCAAAGAGGCACTGAGTTTGAAGGTAGGCCTTGAAATACATCCACAGGTACACCTCCAATTGACTCAATTGATGTCAAGTAGCCTATCAGAAGCTTCTAAAGCCATAACGGCTAAAGCTTCCATCATTTTCTGCAATTTTCCAAGCTGTTTAAAGGCACAGTCAACTTAGTGTATGTAAACTTCTGACCCACTGGAATTGTGATTATAGTGAAATAATCTGTCTGTAAACAATTGTTGGAAGAATTTATTTTCATGCACAAAGTAGATGTTCTAACCGACTTGCCAAAACTATAGTTTGTTAACAATAAATCTGTGGAGTGGTTTATTGATATGAACTTCCGACTTCAACTGTATCTAAGATGCCTTTAACTTGGCTTTGCTGTGTGTGTGTGTGGCCAATGTCATATTTGCTTGTCATTTTTTATTGTTCTTGAAAAGTTATTTTTGAGATGAGGATGTTTGAGCGTGTCACTTCCTCTCACCTACCAGGAACCTGAATAATATATATGAGCAGCCCGACCAGAACCAGGACCCATCAGACCACCATGGACTCACCCAGCAGAGTAAGAACCACTCCCTTCAATCTTAACCTGAGAAACGGGTGCACAACGTTAACTTTTGCACAAATCTCCCATTGGGGAAGTAGCTAGCTACTAGCTATAACTAGTGTGTGGGCTAAGTAGTGCTTATTTGGACAGAGGACCACTAGCCTGTTAAAATAACGCTATAATATTTTTCCATCCACATTCTGCACATATTGTTACAAGAAAGTAATGGCTATGTTATCTAAAGCTTTGTTCAACCAATGTTTACTGTTTGTTATAATTCCTCTGTAGGCAAGCATTTATATGAGAGCATTAAACAGAGGACAGCACAGACTAACAGGTGAGTTATTTCCAGTGATCGGCTTTGGTTTGAGTAATCATTGATACTGACTGAACACGTATCATGTATTTTAGTGAGACTCAATTGTCCGAGAGCTCCGAAGTTTCACCCACTGGTGCGTCAGATAATGAAGAGGCCATACCCCTGTTAAAGAAATGGAAGTCCCAAATCTGCACAGTCATGTAACTAGATGCAAGTCCAGGCTAATGTAGTTGGTTAATTAAAAGTATCCACAGGAATGACTGTACTGAGTGTTTCTGTGGGTCAAATCTGCTCTTTGCAAATTGGTATTCAAAATTCTAATGCACATGTAAGTGCTACTGTAGAATAGTGTCTGTCTCCTCTCCTGCACGTACAAGTGTTGCCTTGTCATTGCCTTTGTCTTCCAACTCCCTGTGTGTATGCTGGTCATTGTCCCCCACGATGAAATCGGGGAAGGGACTGTGGATCTGTCTCCATACGTTAGTATGTTCGTATGTTAGTCACAAGCGATATCTCAGACAGCACTGGCCCGGTTTTGATGAAACTTGGATGAATGATGCGTCTTGCCATAGCGTTACTGCATTTACAAAATTACACCGATTGGCCAGATGGTGGCTCTGTAACAACATTGAAAATGCTAACTTTGAAAGGTCGTGAAATTCAGTAAAAAGGTCCCTCTTCACAAGGAACAAATTTGCCTTGGGACCCACAAAACTTGATATGTGGCAGTTATGGAAAACAATCTCTCAAAGCAATAAAAACATGGCCACTATTGACCAATAAACATTCTGGCACATAAATGCATATAAATCAGTAAAATATATTCGTATTTGGTACACGTTGCAAAGACTGTCAAGACTCAACATATGCAAGAACATTCATATCAACCTTGCGGTGGCGCTATGACGGGTATATGTTTATATCTGTTGATCTGTTTGACTTAGTGATGAAATTTGGCACACATGCTCAGGGATATTAGCTAACCCACACGATATCTCAGACACCACTGGCCTGATTTTGACAAAATTTGGGTGAATGATACGTTTTGCCATAGAGATCCGGCATAGACAAAATTACACTGATTAGCCCAATGGGAGAGCTGCATCATTCGTGGGGAATGACATGTTTACTGTTGCCTTATTTCAAGATGTCTTGGTAGTCAATATTCTAAGATTGTCATAATGTGTATAATTTCTTTGATCGTGCTACCATAAATCTCTGCTCTTCACTTGAATCGTGGTTGTACAATTTGAAATAAATGTAATCTGTTTTTGAAGTATTTAACTGTGATCCTTTGTAAATTAATGGTCACCTCAAGGCTTAACAAAGCCATCGCCGGTGATCATTGCTACAAGAGAACACAAAAAAGAACAAGCTCTCAATCTGTTTTCAATTGGTTTTCCTAAAGGGCACACTTTGAGAAAATAGGCCTAACCTTTAATTAAATGCAAATGGCGGGTAAATTACACCCTTCGCTGCTTTTCAGTGGCAATGTATAAATTATGCCAACAACTCACAAGGAAACATGCTTCACGCATGATGTAGCCTAAAGTTTACTTTGCCCAACTGGTCAATAAAATCCTGCCTTGACTTCTGACTCTTCAGAGTCGGACTTTATCGAATCTCACCTATGTCTAATGATCTTTGAATAACTGGTAATGAACTGGTTCGATTAAATGGTTAATAAAACAGACAATTTTCAATCTGAAAGCAAGTGAACATTATTCTACAGTTATTACTTTTCTTCAGGGGGCAGGTGCTCGAAATGAAAAAAAAGGACACGCCTTTTTACTTTCATAATTGTTAACCATCTCAAAATTCAGAACAGAGCTTACTAAATGCCTCTGTAGCATTTTTAGTTTTTTTGCATAGGCCTATTTATTTCTGCAAGAACACACATTAAAAGCAAGCTAGTTACAGTGCCTCCTAAACACATGATTGATATTGGGAAAAGATGTTAGGCTATCAGCTGATCATTGATATTGATGTAAATCTGCTACAGATTTGGGATTTATCTTCAATGCTGTTAAATAATAACTTCATAATATACCCTAATATTCATAATCTTCTTACTCATTATATGTGGCTTGTGTGGATACTTTAGTATATGGTGGTTAGCTAGAGTCTAGACTACCTGTGTTCAGTGCTTAACCCCTCCCTCATGCTCACTTTTTGTTCCAGCACATGGTGTAGTAGGCTATTCTGAGTTATTTAATTTCTTACTGAACAGACAGCAGTAATTCTATAACTTTGGCAAATGTATTTCAATTTAGGGAGAGGTGGAAATGTACACAATGATTACCCAGAGGAAGTTCATGCTTTTTAAATTTCAGTCGGGGAGGGTTTAGTATTTTTGTATTTAGACCAGGGGAGAGTCATGTAATTTGTAAATGTCATATTGCTCAGTGTTTGAGAATGTGTTGCTTATTATAGTATCTCGTGTGTGCCCGATGATGTCCCTCACCCCTGATTCTCTGCTGGGTGCGCAATATCAAGTGTGCCTAGTGTGGTCTCAGTAAAATGATCCATAGCCTATAATAAAGGCTATACGAAGTGTATGCTCGGAGAAGCACAGGGCAAAGTTATAGTTCTAAGAAAATGTAAACCTGAATTTTTCCGCTGCTGGAATGGTGTATATAAAACTAGGCTACACTGCATTACACACTGCAATAGAAAGGTGTTAGCAATCATGGAGGCCTGCCCTGCTCTTGCTGATGTAAACCCTTTTGTGCTGCCTAACAAATTACTGTACTGTGTACGGTGGCACTTCAGAAGGCGAAATCTTCTGGAAAAAAAATAAGAAAAAAAATATATATGTCCATAAAATGCCATCTCTATTCTGCGCTCGCGGAATAGGCCTACTTATGTCCTGTTCCGTTTGAGAGGGAGAGCACAAATATGAGAAGGACCAGAGGTAAGCTTGCTATGCTATTATTAAAAACAATATGTTTCGTTGCCCATAATTAAGCTATTTATCAGAGTTATTGACCTCAAAATAAGCAATATTTGAGTAATTTACATAACTTAAATTACTATGAAGGGGCAGCGGTGGACATGGACAGTGCATGGGTGCGTAATTCGAGAAGGCGTAATTCATTTAAAGTCAATTTTACTTTAGGCTACTAACAACGAGGGCTTTGTGTCAGAGCCTATTTCTTCATATTCAAGAAATAAGAGGTAGGCCTACCTGTTTGACAGACAAATTATAGTCTACTATCCATAGATTTTGTCTGCCAATTCCTTCAGTCACCACGCACTCTTTAAATATCTTTGTGTCAGTGAAGAGCTTGGTGTGTTAATTTAAAACTAGGGCTCAAATTGAGGGGATATGTGAGGGTGTTGCTGCTTTTAAAGAAAATGGCTGAAAGCATAGTCCTACCCCTTGTTAGATTAAGATTTTGAAAAAAGTGAAATGGTCCTGAATATATACAGTTGAAGTCGGAAGTTAACATACACTTAGGTTGAAGTCATTAAAACTAATTTTTCAACCACTCCACAGATTGGCAAGTCGGTTAGGACATCTACTTTGTGCATGACAAGTAATTCTTCCAACAATTGTTTATAGACAGATTATTTCACTTAGAATTCACTATATCACAATTCCAGTGGGTCAGAAGTTTACATACACTAAGTAGACTCTGCCTTTAAACAGCTTGGAAAATTCCTGAAAATTATTTCATGGCTTTAGAAGCTTCTGATAGGCTGATTGACATCATTTGAGTCAATTGGAGGTGTACCTGTGGAATCTGGTTCATCCTTGGGAGCAATTTCCAAACGCCTGAAGGTACCATGTTCATCTATACAAACAATAGTATTCACCCATGGGACCATGCAGCCATCATACCGCTCAGGAAGGCGACGTGTTCTGTCACCTAGAGATGAACGTACTTTGGTGCGTAAAATGCAAATCAATCCCAGAACAACAGCAAAGGACATTGGGAAGATGCTGGAGGAAACAGGTACAAAAGTATCTATATCCACAGTAAAACGAGTCCTATATCGACATAACCTGAAAGGCCACTCGCAAGGAAGAAGCCACTGCTCCAAAACCGCCTCAAAAAACCCAGACCGGTTTGCAACTGCACATGGGGACAAAGATTGTACTTTTTGGAGAAATGTCCTCTGGTCTGATGAAACAAAAATAGAACTGTTTGGCCATAATGACCATCGTTTTGTTTGGAGGAAAAAGGGGGAGGCTTGCAAGGCGAAGAACACCATCCCAACCATGAAGCACGAGGGTAGCAGAATAATGTTGTGTGGGTGCTTTGCTGCAGGAGGGACTGGTGCACTTCACAAAATAGATGGCATCACGAGGAAGGAAAATTATGTGGATATATTTAAGCAACATCTCAAGACATCAGTCAGGAAGTTAAAGCTTGGTCGCAAATGGGTCTTCCAAATGGACAATGACTCCAAGCATACTTCCAAAGTTGTGGCAAAATGGCTTAAGGACAACAAAGTCAAGGTATTGGAGTTGCCATCACAAAGCCCCGACTTCAATCCTATAGAAAATGTGTGGGCAGAACTGAAAAAGCGTGTGCGAGCAAGGAGGCCTACAAACCTGACTCAGTTACATTCTGTCAAGAGGAATGGGCCAAAATTCACCCAACTTATTGTGGGAAGCTTGTGGAAGGCTACCCAAAACGTTTGACCCGAGTTAAACAATTTAAAGGCAATGCTACCAAATACTAATTTAGTGTATGTAAACCTCTGACCCACTGGGAATGTGATGAAATAAATAAAAGCTGAAATAAATCATTCTCTCCACTATTATTCTGACATTTCACATTCTTAAAATAAAGTGGTGATCCTAACTGACCTAAGACAGGATTACATTTTTAATAGGATTAAATGTCAGGAATTGTGAAAAACTGAGTTTAAATGTATTTGGCTAAGGTGTATGTAAACTTCCGACTTCAACTGTACCTAAAAAATCCCTAATCGCTCAGCACTAATCTCCATACAGGGCAGACTGCGAAAAGGCACAACCGGACCAACATGAGCTCCATACAAGATAGACCAACGGACGGGGTAGGGGTGGCGAATTTGACGTCATCGCGACGACTAGGGGAAAGTGGGTTCAGAACAACAACGACAAAAATATACCAAAAATGTAAAATTATACCACCACACAAAAGTGCACTTAGCGAGTGGGTGGGCAAAGGGGCAGGTGTTCCGGCACATGTAGACCCATATTTGTGCACGCGCCTGCAAATAAGTGTTGGCAAAGGATCTGCAGTCTATGCTTTTGATACACCAGATTTCTTTTCAGCACATCAGCACCTGCGTGTATGGACAGCTCCCCTCCCCTTGGTCGATTCTTGAGGAACGCACTGTCAGTAGTGGGACAGAGTGGTCTGTTGAACTGCGCTGTAGCTCCATCCTCAGCTACATCATTTGGGAAACTACCATCGATATTGAGATATGCAAAAAGAAAACAGAGTGAAAGACAGTGGATCAACCAAAACGCAGAAATTGTTGTAGTCCTACTTTCAATTATCTTTGATACTGCGGCAACTGAAGATAACACAGATATTTAATTGCATGGTGGCTTAGCTGATCAACTGGCATAGACAACATTTGATCGGAGAGAAAGTGTGATTTGTGGCATATGGAGAGGAATGCGCACATTCCAAGTGAGTTGAGCGGTAAACAAGGTAAGAGTGATATAGTCCTGTGTTATATCTCACTGCATGTTGCCATTATGTAATGGACAGATGACTAGCCTACATAAACGCGCTATAGGATCAATTTGAATAACTGTTCGCCTACATTATAGTGGCATAACAATCAATAAATATCCCAATTTGTTAAAGAACTATATGGTTCTAAACAATCAATATAATAAAATATGCAATAACCGTTCATATCTAAGCTTTTTGTGTTACTCCATGAAAACAAACACATGTCCAATATATAAAGGCAAAACGTTACAAATATATAAGTCTTATACTTTCATTTTTTTACCTTCCACTTTCAAAGGTTGGGTAAAAGGTTTTTCGCCCACTTAAAGTTTATAATCCATTGACCCATCCATCTGATTGCTGCAGTTTCCGAATCGACCCCGACGTTTTCCCCTGCACACAGGCCAATATAGTAAAAGCAGTGACGCCAACCGAAATGTGTCTTCCGCATTTAACCCAACCCCTATTAATCAGATAGTTGCGGGGAGCTGCCTTAGGACGTTCACGGCGCCCCGCTTTGCAGTGACGCCAAAAAATGATTAATGAATGTACACCATAAACACTGCTTGAAGTCCGCAGTAGGCTACTGGCGCATGACTGGGATGATCGATTTACTACGTGAAACTTGATCCCAATGTCCTTCAGACACCTTTGCGTGTAGGTGCCAGGGATTCTTCAGTGAATGGGAGAACAATCACAGCCACTAAAAATAACTCACAGAATTCTATTATGTGATTAACACCTATGCCAGGTGCAATATTTTACTCTGCAAGAGCATTTGGAATATGTTAACATATTGAGAGGAGACAAAGTGAGGATCAGTGTTGAAAGACTTAATTAATGAGAGTGAGATGGTGAGAGAGCAAGTGTGTGTGTGCGTGGCACAGGAAAGGTTTAATTAATGTTAAATTAATTAAAAGTGAGATGTGAGAGAGAGAAAGTGATAGAGAGAGGGAGTGTGTGTGTGTGTGTGTGTGTGTGTGTGTGTGTGTGTGTGTGTGTGTGTATTTGGCATAGGACACACACACACTTGTCCAAGGTCATCTAAACTGAAAGGGGGAAAGGTTGGTTATTCAAAATCAGGAAGACAAAGAGAAAGTTTGTCTTTGTGCTGCTGCTTTAAGTGCAGTGTTGTGTCAATGTTCTCAGCATCAGTACTGGCGCCATCAGGGATCTGACGGGGCCGAATAGACACGAGTCATGGTCAGAGGAGGCTGAAAGTTACCATTATGTCAATCTAATGTGCCTTTCCCTGTGTTACAAACCAATAACAAACACCATCTCAGCATATGAGTCATTACAAATGACAATGCCCTTTGTAAAATATTTATAAACTTAGTCCCCAGGGTAGACTGACAAACAGAATTAGTTAAAGAGGAATCAGTTGCACCAGCCGGCGTTTTCGGCACATTCTGGTGTGACATTTCTCTCTGGAGGAGAGCAGAAGGTGGTGTTTAAATCTAATGCACTTGCTAAGAGAAGATGTATTGTCACGGTGACATACTGTCTGATCATCTTATCTCATTTGATATTATGCTGTAAGTTCAAATAAAGGATGAAGAATACCGATTGTTTATCTGATCATTCTAATCTATCATAATCCTGTTTCAAACCTTAATTATTACCTCTGATATGTCCATGGTAAATCCTCCTGGATCAGCCTCTCACTTTGGGGCTTTGTCATTACACTTTGATGTGCAATCTCTCTCCCCGACTATGGTCCATGGTGTACTGTACGTCACTGTGCCATTATGAATCACAGTCCACAAACAGTACACAAAAGGATGCTTTAGGGCACTGATTGCAGTCCTCTGAGGCTAGGACGCAACACAGGCCAGGTTATTGTGCTCTGTGTGTGGGCTGAATGCATTGGCCTTAAAGTAGTATAAAAACAGATCCATCATGGTCAGAGTCAACGTGGTTATTTACTGGTAGGTAGGCCTCTATTGCAACCCCGTTTGGGACACAGAATCAGATCAGATTGGATCACTGTTTTCTTCCAAAGTAATGATTGCAATGCTTCTCTCCAACACTACAGCCTATTTGAAACCACAGGTTCTGTATTGCTTATTGAGCATAGCATTTATCTCAAGTCCAATTCAGAACAGAACATTCCATTCAAACATACATCCTATGTACATTTCCTCACAAACATCTGTCGTGAAAAGCACAGTAGCATCTATATGGCCATTTTCCTGGTGTTCAAGACTTCAGATAAATATCTTACACTGGGCAAGAGTTTAGCTGACATGCCAAACCTGTGTCTAGCTAACAGAATAGGGGGATTTTTGGGAGGCCAGCTAGAGCCATAAAAACAGCCGTTATGAGTGGGGAAGATGCAGCGCTGGTGCAATTACTGTGTGAGTTATACTGCAGAGGTTTGTTATTAGCAGGGGAGGCTGCCTCGTGTCTCATTAGTGAGCAACAGTGTGTTGAGTACCCATACATCTCCACTGGCCTTCTGTGTATAATTGAGCAATAACAGGCAGCGTCATATTCTGATTACCAAGAGATTACAATATTTCACCCTGCAATTCTGTCAGCGGGATAATTGTTTATCATCTTGATGCCATTACTCACCATGCACAAAGTGGTTGAATAAATGTTGCTCAACTTAATTTGTCAACTTATTGTGACGTGGAATCTGCATGGAAAATACACTGGATTTGAAAAAAGTCATAAAATGTTGTTTTGAGGGTGAAATTTAATCCACAGGATTGTCATCATGGTAACCAAATTTAAACTATGTTGAATTTGTACCTTTAAAACAACGTCAGATCTTCAAAATTCCACTATCAGAAAAAAAAACTATAGGGTGGGCAACACCTCCTACTGGAGAATCTACCCTTTGGTCTCCCATTCAGGGTTTTAAGGTTTTAACCAAGCCCTGCTTAGCTATGATATTTGTCACTGACTATTACCAATGTGCTATCGTGAGAATTATTGTTTTCATCTCCACTTAAAATGAAATAGATTAACTGTTGCTAGGTTTAACAGAGCAAATTAAATGTGACAATACTTTCACTCATTTAACATCAATGATGCTATTTAGGCCTACATAGCAAGTCATCAACAGCTATTGTTTCAATTAAACCCAGAATTCAACAAAAAATGGACAATACAAACTTCATTTAAAGTGCATTCAAAGTATGATTTGATTTGATTTAGTCCTATTCTTTAACTTAGATTTTTTTATTGAGATGGAGATGTGAATCCAACATATCAATTATTAATTGGTAGACAAACTGGAATTAAAGCCAGACTAAGACAGCGGCACAGATGGAACTATCCAATCAGAAAATACAACTCCTTCAAATGTTGATATTTGGTTGCTTTGACAACCAAACACAATTCAATACACTTTTGAAATACAATAAATAGCCTATTAACTTGTCTACAAGTTAACAAATTATATGTTGGATTCACGTCTCCAACTCAACCAGAAATATAAGTTAAAGAATAGGATTTAAGACAGTGTCTTAGATCTAACTATCCAAACAGTATATACATCTTGTTTAAATGTTGATATTTGGTTGCGTTGTCAACCAAACACCAGTTTAATATTACTTTTGAAATACAGTAAAGAGCCTAAAGTTAAGGCCACCTTGTAAACTAATGTAACATTCAACCTTAAAATGAGTTACACATCCATTGGCACATTGGGGTTACTGTAACTAGACATTTCTCTTCTTATGTAATCATATCAAGCATGCATGTTGAAGATAGTATACACAGGACGTTGCAGGTCTATGGAGATTTTCACACTTTCTGTAATAATCTGCACAGAATCTCGAACAGCATTAATGTAATCTCCAATACAGGTCATTTGGTTCTGCTATTAGATTAATTAAACACAGTGATAACACATTAAACAAAATATCTGACATTGTTTTTCCCATTTTAACTTTGCTGTGCTTTTAGATGGTTGAAAGTGATGTGATAGACATTTGGGTGACAATTAAACCAAAAATTCGACATTGTTTTTCCCTTGGAATTTGGTTGTACTTTTAGATAGTTGAAAGCATAGTGATAACACATTGGCAATTCAACTAACTTTTGGCTGTCTTTTTGAGTGGGTAATCTCATTGATCAACGTCTTAACCAAATATTACCCAATTATCCACGTTGAAATGATGTGGTGTGCCCAGGGTGTGCGCTTCTCTCTGATGAGTTGGTTGGTGGACTAAGTGATGAAATTAAAAACAACCATCTTGATGTAGTGTATGCTGTTTATTTTTCATTAATAATCACTTATCCTATCCAGAGCAACGTAGAATAACTGACGGCGCATAAAAACTTTGATGTGTATATAATAATAATGTATGTAATCACGATAACGACATACTTTATTTTGCTCTGTCATCTACAGTCATTCATACAAACCTTGTCTTTTCCAACCCAGGATGTCTGGCAACCTGTCCCTCTTGAGGCCTCCATTACTGGGTGCCACTGGGTCCATGCAACCCGCCCTCTCAAACATCTCCCAGTTTCCCCCTCTGGTTGACTGGGAGGCGCCCACCTTCACCCGAGCCGCCCAATTCCGTGTTGGCGCCACCTTTATCCTCTTCCTATTTGCTGCCTGCAGCAACCTTGCATTATTGGTCAGTGTGTGCCGGGGGCGTGGCCGGCGCCTGGCTTCTCACCTGCGACCACTCATAGTGAGCCTGGCCACCGCCGACCTGATGATGACCTTTGTGGTGATGCCACTGGATGCCATTTGGAACATCACAGTGCAGTGGTATGGCGGAGACGCCATGTGTAAGATGCTGTGCTTCCTCAAGTTGTTTGCCATGCACTCGTCAGCCTTCATCCTGGTGGTGGTCAGTCTGGACAGGCACCACGCCATCCTGCACCCGCTGGACTCACTCAACTCCCACCACAGGAACAAGAAGATGCTGGGTCTGGCCTGGGGCCTCAGCGTGCTTCTGGCCTTACCACAGGTGAGTTAAAACCCAGGTAGCCTTGTTTACTATTAATAGTGTGGCGCTCCAATCAATTCAAGGTCAATTACTGTAAAAGGTTAAAGTGATTTTGTTAATTCCTGGTATGTTGTTGAGATGACGTGCTGTGGGTTTTAGTCAAGGCACTTAGAAATGTACATTGACATTTTAGTCATTTAACAGACACTTATCCAAAGCGACTTACAGTTAGTGCATTCATCTTAAGATAGCTAGGTGGGTCAACCACATGTCACAGTAAGTAAATATTTTCTCAATAAATAAGTTATCAGCAAAGTCAGTGCTAGCAGTCAGTGCTAGCAGGACAAGTGCAATTTTATTTATTTATTATAAAACGTTTTTAGGGGGGGGGGTAATACTGAGATGTCTTATTTAAGATACTCTTTGAAGAGGTAGGGTTTCAGTTGTTTTCGGAAGATGGGCAGGGATTCTGCTGTCCTAGCTTTAGGAGGAAGCTCGTTCCACAATTGGGGTGCCAGGACAGAGAAGAGCTTTGACTAAGCTGAGTCGGAGTGTACACATAATCAATCAGTTTGCACAGATGTTTCAAGTACCAGTTCACACTCTCGACCCCGTGGCTGATGGGAGATGACAGGGGAAAGGATGGCTGAGGTCACCATTTGTGACAGATAGTGAATTCATCTGGTCAAGGTCACAACTTCAAAGTAGTCCAGGCTCCTCTACATTGTTTGGATGACTTACTGACAAGCGGCAGGAGAGTGATTGTTTTCTTGAAGGGGGGGAGAGTGTGGGACGAGAGGTTCAAAGGGGATAAAACGGCATGAGTCCCTCATAAGGATATATTTATGAATCTGAGGAGACAAATAAGCCTAATTTGCTGTCAGAGAGGCGCCGGGGCTGCTGGGAGTTTTATCAGTGCACCTGCTGGTAGACGAGTGATTCACCACAGAACGTGAGCATGTTGAACGTCTCGCCTCAGGCTCTTCCCCTGTAATTAAAGTTTCAGGGCTGCAGAGTGCAGAGGGGCATAACAGGATTTACGTATCAGTGCCGCACCATTAGAGGTCCCACGTAATCTCCGCCCCTATGCAGCAGAGGGAAAAGGACAAGGGGGTAGATAGACAGATAGGGATATGCCTTCTGGAGTCTTCCTGGAAATGAGGAGGCATTTCTGAAAGAAATCTTTAAGTTCCTGGCATGCTGATAATAGTTAGTTAAGTGTAAAATGTGATTATATTACTGAGAATTAGGAAAGTGCAACATCAGCAGAGAAGGGCAATGGAGTAAAACAAGTGTTTAAACACTGAAAACAAGCTAATGTTTTACTAATACATGGGGATTGGAAAACAAGTAAAACTGCATTGGTGCAAAAAGCTAACAACTCTGCCCCCAACTCAGATTGGATACAATTGGGATAAAATCATGAATCAATTCAATATTTATATACAGTATGTCTGTCATGGTGATTTATGTCCCTAAATTATTTTGAAAGCCATTCCAGAATATGGATCCACCTTGAAAACTATTGTGATAAGCATTCAATAAAATGCTACTGACCACTGTATTCATTCATCAGAAAAGACTGCAGACATGACTCAGCCACTGCATTTTCTCATGAAACCACCCATTTCTGGCCAGTGCTCTAGCATAACATAGCAGCCAAGACCTCAACTGAGTGTTATACTTTGAAGACAGATTATATTATCACCAACACAACCTAAAGCAGTACTGTAGTAGCCCGGTGTATACCTGTGTGAAAGGCACTACTGTATTTAGTCGGTGGATTGTCATACATCTTAGATATTGTGGTTGTTGTTACTCGTTGACTCCCTGTTCCCCAGCTGTTCATCTTCCGGGCCATCAAGGCCGAGGGCGTAGACTTCACCCAGTGTGTGACCCATGGCAGCTTCAAAGAGCGATGGCAGGAGACGGTCTACAACATGTTCTACTTCGTCACTCTCTACGTATTCCCCCTGCTGGTCATGAGCTTCTGCTATACACGCATCCTCATTGAGATCAATCAGCAACTCCACAAGAACAAAGGTACAAGCTAGCTCTTCCAGTCTGGCAACCACAATACTTGTATGGCAAACTCAGTAGGCCTACAGCGGGTGAAATAAGTATTGAACACGTCACCATTTTTCTCAGTAAATATATTTCCAAAGGTGCTATTGACATGACATTTTCACCAGATGTTGGTAACAACCCAAGTAATCCAAACATACAATAATAATAATGAAACCAAAGAAACCAAAACAAATAAGTTCAGAAATTAAGTTATGTGTAATAATGTGAAATGACACAGGGAAAAAGTATTGAACACACTTACTGATATTTATTGGTAATGACAGCTTCAAGACGCCTCCTGTATGGAGAAACTAGTCACATGCATTGCTCTGGTGTGATTTTGGCCCATTCTTCCACATAAACAGTCTTCAAATCTTGAAGGTTCCGTGGGCCTCTTCGATGAATCTTGATCTTCAGTTCTTTCCATAGATTTTCAATGGGATTTAAGTCAGGTGATTGGCTGGGCCGTTCTAGCAGCTTTATTTTCTTTCTTTGAAACCAATTGAGAGTTTCCTTGGCTGTGTGTTTGGGATCATTGTCTTGCTGAAATGTCCACCCTCGTTTCATCTTCATCATCCTGGTAGATGGCAGCAGATTTTTGTCAAGAATGTCTCTGTAAATTTGCCCATTCATCCTTCCTTCAATTATGTGAAGTTTGCCAGTACCATTTGCTGAAAAGCAGCCCCACACCATGATGTTCCCACCTCCAAACTTCACTGTTGGTATGGTGTTTTTAGGGTGATGTGCAGTGCCATTTCTCCTCCAAACATGGTGTGTATTATGACATCCAAACAGTTCACTTTTGCTCTCATCTGACCATATTCTCACTATATTCTCCCATTATTTCACTGGCTTTTCCAAATGTTGTGCAGCAAACTTTAAACGAGCTTCAACATGCTTTTTTTTCAGCAATGGAGTCTTGCGTGGTGAGCGTGCATACAGGCCATGGCGGTGGAGTGCATTACTTACTGTTTTCTTTGAGACAACAGTACCTGCTAATTGCAGGTATTTTTGAAGCTCTCCACAAGTGGTTCTTGGCTCTTGGACAACTCTTCTGATTATTCTTTTCACTCCTCTGTCAGAAATCTTGCGAGGAGCACCTGGTCGAGGCAAATTTATTGTGAAATGATTGTCTTTCCACTTCCGTATTATGGCCCCAACAGTGCTCACTGGAACATTCAGAAGCTTAGAAATGCGCCTATAACCAATGCCATCATTATGTTTTGCAACAATTAGGTTGCGAAGGTCTTGAGACAGCTCTTTGCTTTTACCCATCATGAGATGTGTCTTGTGTGACACCTTGACAATGAGACCTTTTTGTAGGCCATCAGTTGGTACTGAACCAGCTGATATTAATTTGCACTGACAGGGGGCTGGATTGCTTTTTAATTACTGATCGTTTTCAGCTGTTGTCTTGGCTTTCCATGCCTTTTTGCACCTCCCTTTCTTCTTGTGTTCAATACTTTTTCCCTGTGTCATTTCACATTATTACACATAACTTAATTTCTGAACTTATTTGTTTTGGTTTCTTTGTATGTATGGATTACTTGGGTTGTTACCAACATCTGGTGAACATTTCATGTCAATAGCACCTTTGGAAATATATTTACTGAGAAAAATGGTGACGTGTTCAATACTTATTTCACCCGCTGTATATGCTGTTTCAACATTAATTATACATTGACAATGTTTAGGAGATATGATAGCTGCTACTAACCAGTGCCATACTTTTCCAGCTGGGGAGTCCTGCCTGAGACGCAATGGCACAGACATGATCCCCAAAGCACGAATGAAGACTCTAAAGATGACCATCATCATTGTTATGTCTTTCGTGGTCTGCTGGACACCTTACTACCTCCTGGGTATCTGGTACTGGTTCCAGCCAGAGATGCTGCAGGTCACGCCTGAATACATTCACCACGCCCTGTTCGTCTTCGGCAACCTGAACACATGTTTTGACCCGGTCATCTATGGCTTCTACACACCCTCGTTCCGGGCCGACCTGGCCATGTGCTGGTGCTATAGGAGAAGGGACATTAATATGTCGCCCAGGTCTCTGGACCGCCTGTCCGCACACCAGGGCCCCCACAGCGGAGAGCAGGACTCTGACGCCCCCAGTGTGGACCAGACCAAAGAGACTGGAGGTGAAGGTAGATGACTGGCGCTGACAGTCAGTACATCTGTAAGGTGGAGGGCTGAGGAGAGCAGACCTGGAAATGAACGGTACTAAGGAGTACTGCATGTAGACCGACCTACTCATTCTGTCAGGTGAAGACAGTGACAGGCTAAACAGCACCACCAAAATGTCTCCCCTCTGATTGTACGCCCGTCTTTGACATTTTGAGGACATTGAAGCATGGGAAGAGGCACTTGTGTGAGGGGTCAAGCCCAACTTGAGATGAAAGGGGATAGATGGATAAAGAGACAAAACCATAATGGAAGCCAACAGTTGAAGGGTTCAAATCCTTCATGATTACTTTACCCAGAAAGGACACGTGGCTAAGGCAGTTCAGAGCTAGTCTTGGGAGCCACCCTGATCTTGCGATTCTTGAAAACCAAAGCACAACTATACTATAATTAGGAACACGTTTACTAATATTGAGTTGCACCCCCTTTTGTCCTCAGAACAGTCTCAATTGGTCGGGGCATGGACTCTGCACGGTTTCGAAAGCGTTCCACAGGAATGCTGGCCCATGTTGACTCCAATGCTTCTCACAATTGTGTCATGGTGGCTGGTAGTGGATCTCTACTCCGAATAGCTAATTCCATCACCAGCTTGCAATGTTGACACGTGGCATGATGGATCTTTAACCCGTCTCTACAGTATGCTCTGAGGCTTGAAGCAGCCACGTTGATAGAGTCATGCAAGAAGAATAGCATGGGATGTCTGTCCTGGGGGTATATACTGTACACATACTGTATGCTCACCTTCTTATGGGATGCTCCGAAAATATAATGTATTCAGAGGTACGTTCACTTGGGGGTTGTTCCATCCCACCCAGTATCGGTATATTCCTGAGCCGGTAAGAGTTCTATTAAAGGGAGAGTATGATTTGTGGATTTGCCTTGAACCTTGAGGGAAAGCAGACATTTGCCAAATTATACAAAAAAGACAATTCTATACATTTGGACACAATTTTTTATAGAGTAACATAGGTTGTTTATGAAGGAGGGTAGGGAAATAAAGCGACATAACAAGGTATAGAAATGTTTTTATAATCAATACACAATGTGTGTCTGTGTAAAGCATTGGAATGATTGTAATGCTCAGTATTTGCTGTTTACTGTTGTTGGGAATTCACAGGGTTATAAAGTAACAGGGTTGACAATAACAGGGTTGATGACGTCATCTTAAATGAGCCACAAATCCCCTTGTGAGAGGGGGAATGGAAACCTTTGTGTGTTCAACAGGGAGTGGCAATTGAACATTTCTAGCCTTTCTGTTTATGGGATGACGTGTTATTGCTCAACCCACTCAGTTTCCCACCACAAAACGGCCACCAGCTCACCTGCTTTTACGCTGATTTGACTATTAATGTACAACGTTTATTTTTTAAATAATATTTAAAAAGGAATAGTTTCACTTAATTAAAACGAGAGTTCAGTTCACGTAACGGGGTTGACCTCAAAATGAGGGACAGACATACTGTAAATGAATCACTAAACCACGTTAAATAAATAATAATCTTCAGGAATGACTTTGACAAAGCAACAAAATAACTAGGGCTTTACAACGATGGTGAGAACTTGGAGAAGTTAGGGGTTAAGTGGGTTAAAATCTTCCTTAAGTCACATAAGGTGCACATTTATTGAATTCTCCATGTGGTCTATATTAACGAATCATATCATGAATACTCACCCTGAAAATAGAGCTTGAGAGAGATAAAGGAAGAGAGATTTTAATTAACCAGGAACAGAACAACACAGGACTGTAACAGCAAACGTATCTACTGGAAGGTCTCCATAATGGCTCCCCCATGCAGTTCAAAGGGTCATACTGTCAGACTTATCCAGCTTCAGTCACACACACACACACACACACACACACACACACACACACACACACACACACACACACACACACACACACACACACACACACACACACACACACACACACACACACACACACACACACACACACACACACATTCCCACAGTGCTGACACCAGGATGAGGCTGCTCATTAAAAAGGGCAGGTGGCAAGCACAAGTGTGTGCTTTTTGTTGTCTCTTTATTATTATTATTATAAACTGGGTGGTTCGAGCCCTGAATGCTGATTGGCTGACAGCCGTGGTATATCAGACCATATACCACGGGTGTGGCAAAGCATTTATTTTTACAGCTCTAATTATGTTGGTAACAAGTCTATAATAGCAATAAGGCACCTCAGGGGTTTGTGGTATATGGCCAATATACCACTGCTAAGGGCTGTATCCATCCCTCCAGAGATGCCTCCTCCTTCCCAGATAGTTGTGGGTAATAACCCAGTGGGCGGAGGAGGTTGTAGGAACAACATGTACATTCAAAATACTTGCTGTTGAGTTGAATTGATGCTCGGTGTAATTGCCAAGCTGTGCTTTAGAAGAAACAGATTTTCATACAACACCCTGACGAGTGATTAGACGCAAGAATTCACATTAGGAAAATAATGATGCATTACATTAGCACACACACACGCACGCACACGCCGGGCTCCGTCTTGATAATTAAGCTGTCACCAGTGCCATCAGTGTCCCCTGTTGCTTTCCTCGATTCCATGGCAACCTTTTCCAGAAGTTGCCACATCAATCCTGTTTTTAATTCATCAATAGAGTTCAGCTAGCTATCTATCTAGCATAATCATTAGAAAATGAATCATTCACCTGCTAAGAACTGACATAAATCCCATGATTTATTGATCACCCAGTTGATCTGGAGTTTTAGTAGAAGCACGACTGAAGGTAGAAAATAATTTGTTTGGCTTTAACATTGGCTGCATTCTGTGAATCTGTACTGCCCTTTGATGAATAGAAAACCCTATCTAAACCATTTACAACAGTCTGTCCCCCACTCTACAATACACTCCCAGTTAGCGTCCGTTCAGGCCTCCATAAGCTCCACGATTCCCTGGGAGACGTGAAGGACATCCAGATCTCCCTGGCAGAAGTCTGCAATGACTGGAGGGCAAAGCATCAACACCATTGAGAACCTGAAGGATGTCAAATATACTGCGATGCAACAGAACCAGCTTGCCTCAGCTGTGGAGAACCTGAAAAATATATTTTCAGGTATGTTCAGCTGCACAAATGCCACTTGATGAGACACTGTATAGTTACAATGTATTTGTGTAGTAATACACAAAATCCTTCCTGTGCAGTGCCTGAGGTGGCAGACACTCCGTCAATTAATAGAGCAAGCTGATGAACCTGGAGTCCTCATGGAATGACCTCATGTATGATTAGTACCACATGGGCAGCAAGAACACGCACAACATGAAACTCCTTCGAAACTACTTTAGCAAGGTGCAGGGCCTGCCGGATGACCTGGCCAAGTAACTGCAGATAGTGCTGCAGTGCTCCAAGGGCAATGCTGGAGGCCGCAGTGAGCAGTGACATGGGTGAAGTGCTTCCCAAGTTGTTCAATCTCTACCACAACATTGTGTCCATGAGGATGCAGGAACTGGCTATAGAGGGCCTGACAGCCAACAAGATTGTGTACTGCCTCACCTGGGTCCTCAATTCATACTTACAAAAGTAAGTCTGTACTGCCCTCTCTGTGACTCGTGCACCATCAGTGATATCTGGGCAGCAGTCCAATCACAACTTTCTATTCTAATGTTGCTGACAGTTGCTGGAACTAGCACTAACACAATTTGGACTGTGCCCAGACATCATGGATTAGTGATAAAAAAAATTACAAAAAAACACATTGGGATGTTATTTTGACTATATATCGTATCGTGCTGTCATGGAGGGTAAGTTTAAATGCATTTCTTTAGGTAGCAAGCTTTTAAAAGATATTGTCCAAGTCTTTGTTATTGGATCCGTGGCCAGGTCGCAGTTGTAAATGAGAACTTGTTCTCAACTGGCCTACCTGGTTAAATAAAGTTTTTTTTAAGTATCGTTTTGACAATATTGCAATATAATTTTTTCGCTAGTTGGCTGTACCTACACCAAAACTCCTTCATAGCTTGTTCTCCATCTTTTTGTAAAATAGGGAGCCAATTTGTTTTCAGCACTTTTATTTCCATGACTGATCAAAACTTTTTAGTTTTCTCATGGCTCTCTGCAGAAAACATATCGTGAGCATTGTTTGGAACGCAATAAAATCACAGTATCGAATTGCAATACATATAGAATATAAGAGTGGGGGACAGACTGTTGTAAAAGGTTTAGATAGGGTTTTCTATTCATCAAAGGGCAGTACAGATTCACAGAATGCAGCCAATGTTAAAGCTAAACCAATAATTTTCTCCCTTCTGTCGTGCTTCTACTAAAACTCCAGATCTAACTGGATGGTCAATAAATCACAGGATTATGTCAGTTGCTAGTTCTTAGCAGAACTCATTTGAATGATTATGCTAGCTACTGTAGCTAGCTATGGCGCCATAACTTTACCTTATCGATTTCGGTGGCTAGCATCAAACAACGTTAAACTCTTAATAACAATGACTTGGACAATAGCTTCCAAAAACATATTACAAAGAAAAACATTCTGGTATATGAAAACCTAATCTGAGTGGTTAGAAGAAACAGATCCCACCTCCCAGAGCTCCTGCTCTCCTTGATCACAAATTCCTGTTTGGACATTTACAAATCTTTGTCAACGTAGGGAGCGAAAGCAATTCCAACAGTCTGAGCGTGCGAAATTGAAATGCGCAGTTGTACAGATGGAATTATTGCTTGCAAATATTAAATTATGTGATATTGCGAGGGGTGAAAGTGAGTGATGAGGCTAAGAACGAGCGAGAGAGAGTAAATTAGCGTATATAGGAATTTAATAAAAAGAAAAGACAGCAATACACATAGAAAGACTAATAACCCGCAAGGGTTGAACAGAAAACATGGAGTTAAATAGTGACCCTGATGACCGATGAGGAACAGGTGTGGTTCATCAGGGTGTTGCTACCATCTTCCCCCGACCGCCGGTTAGAACGCCGGCGAGGATGATCGCTGGAGAGGAGGAGGGACCGGTGCTCTGCGCGGGGCATTCGTTACAGTACCCCCCCCCCCAGGCGCGGCTCCCGACGTCGCCACTCGCCGGCGCCCTGGACGACCCCGAGGGCGAGGTGCTGGTCGATCCGGACGGCGAGCATGGAACTCTGTGGTAAGCGACGGATCGCAGATGTCCGCCGCCCGAACCCAGCTACGCTCCTCAGGGCCGTATCCCGCCCAGTCCACCAGGTACTGGATCCGACCCTGCCGTAGCCGAGAGTCCAGCACCTTGTCCACTCGATATGCCAGACCCCCAGCTACCTCCGTTGGTGGTGGAGGCGCCACTGCAGGTCCGGACCCCCCTAGTGGACCAGGAACCACCGGTCTGAGGAGAGAGACATGGAAAGAGGGAGACAGGTTGTTATAAGGTGGTGTGAGTCTCAACCTATAGGTGACCTCGTTCACTCTCCGAAGGACCGTGAATGGTCCCACATACCGGGGTTCTAGCTTATGACTGGGCAAACGGAGCTGGAGGTTCCTCGTGGACAGCCAGGCTTTATCCCCTGGGTGGAACACTGGAGCCTCACTCCGCCGCCTGTCCACCTGTGTCTTTTGCTGCAGAACTGCCTGCTGCAGACGGACCCTAGCGGCGGACCAGACTCCCTCAGCCTTCCCAAACCACTCCTCCACCGCCTGGATTTCACTAGAACCCCTCCCCCAGGGGCACAAACGGGGCTGAAAACCCAGTACCACCTGGAAGGGGGTCAGACCAGTGGAGGCGTGGCGCAGGGAGTTCTGAGCGTATTCCGCCCAGGGAAGGAAACGGGTCCACTCACCTGGCTGTTCCATGCAATACGCCCGAAGGAACCTCCCCAGTTCTTGGTTGGTGCGCTCCGCCTGCCCATTCGCCTGAGGGTGGTACCCGGATGTGAGACTGACCGCGACCCCCAGTTTGGACATGAACGCCTTCCACACACGAGAGGTGAACTGGGGACCCCGGTCAGACACGATGTCCTCCGGAAGTCCATACTGTCGGAAGACCTGTTGAAAGAGCACCTCAGCGAACTGTAGAGCAGAGGGGAGGCCGGGTAGTGGTATGAAGCGCACCATCTTAGAGAACCGGTCCACTACCACGGCGATGGTGGTCTTCCCCTCTGCTGGCGGTAGATCGGTGAGGAAATCTACCGCGATGTGAGTCCAAGGCCGCTGAGGTACTGGTAGGGGATGGAGCTTTCCTGTTGGAGCCGTTCTCGGCGCCTTGGACTGTGCGCACACCTCACAAGACAGTACATAATGACGCACAGTCCTCCCCATGCCCGGCCACCAATACTTCTCCCGGAGCGCCTCCAGGGTCCGACTGATACCTGGGTGCCCGGTGGCAGGTGTTGTGTGTGCCCAGGTTACCAGCCTTCCCCGCACTCTCCTTGGAACGTAGACCTTTCCCGGAGGGCAGGTTGCTGGGGTAGGATCCCGTCTCCCTGCTCGTTGAATCTCTGTGTCGATGTCCCAGGAGACGGGTCCTACAATACATGATGGAGGCAGGATGGGGACGTCCTGCCTCGTCTCTGCCCCCCGGTCGTGGATGCGGGAGAGTGCGTCCGCCCTGCCATTTTTTGTTCCCGGGCGATAGGTCAGGGTGAACTGGAAGCGCTCAAAAAACAAAGTCCAGCGGGCCTGTCGGGGGTTAAGGCGCCGGGCTGCCCTGACGTATTCCAGGTTCTGATGATCCGTCAGGACAGTGAACGGCTCATGAGCGCCCTCTAGCCAATGTCTCCACTCCTCCAATGCCAACTTTACCGCCAGTAGCTCTCGGTCACCCACGTCGTAGTTCCTCTCTGCAGCAGTCAGCTTTTTGGAAAAGTACGCACAGGGGTAGAGCAGGGGAGGGTTCCCCTGCTGCTGAGAGAGGACCGCCCCTACCCCGACCTCCGATGCGTCTACCTCGACCGTGAAGGGCTTCAGCGGGTCTGGGTGGCGGAGCAGAGGAGCTGTGGTGAATCGGCCCTTCAGGTCGAGAAAAGCCTTCTCGGCACTCGGGGTCCAGGTGAGGCGTTGAGGGTTTCCTTTCAACAACGACGTGAGTGGCGCTGCGATGGAGCTATAGCCCTTAATAAACCGGCGGTAAAAGTTGGCGAAACCGAGGAAGCTTTGGAGCCCTTTAATGTCCCGAGGGACTGGCCATGACCTGACTGCCTCTACCTTCAACTCTTCCATCTTCACCCCCTCCGGAGAAATACGATACCCGAGGAAGGAGACGGCCGTTTGGTGGAAGGCGCATTTTTCCTCCTTGACATACAGCTGGTTCTGTAATAAACGGCGGAGGACAGCACGAACGTGCGTCACGTGTTCTGAGAACGTCGGGGAGTACACTAGGATATCATCGATATATACCACTACATACCTCCCCGACATATCCCTAAATACCTCATTCAGAAAAGACTGGAATACCGCGGGGGCATTGGCGAGTCCATATGGCATCACTAGGTATTCATAGTGACCTGACGCCGTGCTAAATGCGGTCTTCCACTCATCTCCCTCCCGGATTCGTATAAGGTTGTATGCGCTCCGGAGGTCTAGCTTGGTGAAGAAACGCGCTCCCCGTAGCTGCTCTATGGCCGCAGGAACGAGGGGCATTGGATATCGGAACTTCGTTGTCACCTCATTTAGTCCGCGATAGTCAATGCATGGCCTTAATCCCCCGTCCCTCTTTTTCACAAAAAAAAAGCTAGCTGAAGCAGGGGACGTAGAATGGCGAATATGCCCCTGCTCCAGTGCCTCTCGGATATACGTCTCCATATTATCCGTTTCGACCATAGAGAGCGGATATATACGTTTCCGGGGAGGCATGCCATCAGGCATCAGGTCGATGGCACAATCCCAATCACGGTGTGGAGGGAGACATTTGGCTTTTTCTTTGGAGAACACTCCGCGTAGATCTTCATATTCGGGCGGAATGTTCCCCGGGAGGGCACTTTCCGGACTCTCCACCGATGTTGCCCCTACCGTCGTTGGAATACAGGTCTTCCTACATTTATCCGACCATCCCAGAATCCTCCGTGCGCTCCAGCTGATGGTAGGGTTGTGCTGCTGGAGCCAGGGAAGTCCCAAGATGACCGGATGTATGGACGACGAGATCACCAACAATTCCAGCCTCTCTCGATGGCAGCCATGAATGGTGAGGGTGACTGGACGGGTAACGTGGGTAATGGAACCGGAACCCACCGGCCTTCCATCCAGAGCCTGAACTGGCAGGGAGGACCTCAAACGGCGCAACGGCAGCCGGAGAGCGTCAACTAAAGTCCGGTCAATGAAACTCCCCGCCGCTCCGGAGTCAATCAGGGCTGTGGATACATAATCGGGGAAGTTACCAGACAGCACAACTGAACAGCAGAAAGGTCCGGCGATTTTCTCAGCACGTAAAACACTTACTGTGCCCACCTGAGCCATCCGGCCACTTACCCCTTTCCTGCGTCCTGCTGGCACAGAGGGGCATGCCCTCCTGACATGACCCCTCTCCCCGCAGTACAGACAAAGTCCCTGACGACTCCGTCGCTCTCTCTCCTCTGCGGAGAGTCTCGTGATCCCCACCTCCATCGGCTCATGTTCCGGCTCGGATCGAGGAAGGGGAGAATGCGCGCGGCGCGCCAGTTGGTCACGGTCTCGGAGCTGACCGTCGATGGCAATGGCCCGGGCGATGTAGGCGTCCAGGGGCATAGATTGACTCACACAGGCCAGCTCCATTTGGACCTCCACCCGCAGCCCCCTACGGAAGGCGGTCCTAAGAGCCGGCTCGTTCCACCCACTGGACGCCGCCAGCGTCCGGAATGACAGGGCATACTCCGAGGCCGTGCCCTTCCCCTGGGCAAGGCGCATAATCCGCTCGCCCGCATCTCTCCCCTCCGCTGGATGGTCAAATACGGCTCGGAACTGAGCGACGAATTTAGGAACCGACCGTAACTCTTCGGATCCACTCTCCCACAGTGACGTTGCCCACTCGAGTGCACGCCCCGTGAGGAGAGTGATCATCGTGTGGACCTTCTCCGAATCGGGCACTGGCTGATCGCCCAAATACAGCTCGCACTGAAGAAGGAACCCACGACAACCCTCCGGATTGCCATCATATTTGTCTGGGGTGGCTCTCCGGAGTTCTCCTCTCGGGACGTTCCGAGACTCCACACGATCGGGTGCTGGGGGCGCAGTAGCTCCCTGTGAAGCCACCGGGTGTTCCCCGCTCGATCGTGCCGCCATGAGAGACATCATATCCCCGAGAGCCTTAACCAACCCGGCGACCTGTGTCTCCATGGCCTGGAGCCTCTCCTCCAGCTCTGGAGACCTACCGGGTGTCCCAGCTCCCCCCACGTGCCCGTCCATGGAGACCTAGGAATATGAGTGAGAGAAGAAAAGAGTTAACGGTGAAGATGACAAAAAACAGGTAAGTGAAAAAAAATAAAAGGTGCCTCTGGAGCGGCGGGTTATTCTGTGATATTGCGAGGGGTGAAAGTGAGTGATGAGGCTAAGAACGAGCGAGAGAGAGTAAATTAGCGTATATAGGAATTTACACACATACAGAACATACATGAACATATTTAAAATATTTTTACCTGCAACTAAGGTGAGCTTGCTCATTGTGCCTGCTTCTCTACTAGACAGGTAGGAGGACTTGTGTAAGAAAGAAAATCTGTGCCATAAAAGTTGGTTAAACAGTACACACATACACAAACATCTTCCTGTTCTCATACTTTCAGTATGAGGTTTAATGACCATAGCTATATACAGTATAAACAAATAAACCTAGAGCGTGAACTCAGTATAAAAAATGAGAACAGTTGCCAAAGTGCCTACAGATAGCTGTGCAACTTCAAGCACTCATACAGTACTGTCCTGTCGTCTTCAGTACTGAATGCTCTGGAGTCAACTGAATGCAATTCCCTGAGGGCTCCCTGGGCCAGAAGCTGCGGTGGATCCTGTCTGGAAGAATCACACCTGCAGCAGATCAAATTAATGCCAAGTTTAATTAGAAATTACAGTCTATTTCTGTGGGGTCAGGGGACAAATGGATGAAAACATACATAAATATATATATTCCCCACAAAACCCAACATGTGACAACAGACACTACCAGAAATCCCTGTTCCTAGACCTATGGGAAATTAGAAGGAATATTCCACTGACAGGAGACAGGTTTAAGATAGCTTGGATTCTATATTGTTTGCTGTAGTGTCAGGAACAGTTTGTGACTGTCAGGTCCTGTGTAGTATATTCTTCAATAATACTCTATATGTAAATATTAGATGGTTGTCATGTCGAAAGATGTCACCACTGCCCTACAACATGATTGATGGTCTTTAGATGGTGGTTATCGACCTTCAAAATTAATATTGATTTGAAGTTAACACCTTATTTGACAGTGTCAGTATAACATGGGCCTGATTGTTTTCCCTTCTCCATTTTTAAGAAACTATCACAGGATAATTTTGATCTGAATTACACATCCTAAAAAACTGTCTGCAGTTGTGTCCATGGGAGATGAGGATATGAAGTGCCATGCTGGGCTAATAGTGCTATTGGTCAGACTGGCCATGAACCTGTTAAGACATTAAGCTCATCAGAGGATAATTGAAATGGTAAATGGCCTGTAATCCAAAATGAGACTTTGCATTTTATCACCAGCAAGATTGAATTACCAGACTAAACAACTAAATAAACTCTAACATGGCTCCTCGTCGCCTTTCCTTACTGCGTTGACATGAAGGAACAGATCAGTGATACCAGGAGTTAACTTTCACCTATCCAGTTATTTCACATCATTTCAGAAAGGAAAGCCCCCAACCCCCCAGATATCAAATGATAGCAAAATGTGTAGAATAGCAGGAAATTAGCTTTAAAACTACAAACTTCTCTCAAACTCATGGCAAAATGGGAACAAGAGCAGGAAATTAGCTTTAAAACTGCACCCTTTTCTCTATGACCCATGGCAAAAGTGTAGAATTGCAGGAAATTTGCTTTATTAGCCTCATGACAAGAACAGCAATATAAAACTCCAACAAAGAAATGCGGTACTCAGATACGGTAGTCTGGCCCTGTTTATGGTAGTATTCAGTGCTAATGTGATGCAGACAGCAGTTTGAGCAAAATGCCTCCAACAACCTGCTTTATCAGAAATGTTTGCACCATTTTCAAGATAATGTGTTAATGTTGTCATCTGCAGATAGATAGATAGATAGATAGATAGATAGATAGATAGATAGATAGATAGATAGATAGATAGATAGATAGATAGATAGATAGATAGATAGATAGATAGATAGATAGATAGATAGATAGATAGATAGATAGATAGATAGATAGATAGATAGATAGATAGATAGATAGATAGATAGATAGATAGATAGATAGATAGATAGATAGATAGATAGATTAGAGAGAGAGAGAGAGAGAGAGAGAGAGAAAAGTAAAGTTAATTTGAACATTATCTGTAATGCTTACGATAATTACACCACGTCTCAGACAACGATTGAAATAGTGACATATTCTCACCTGTGTGTGTAATTGTCAGGATATAACTTGGCTCAGAGAATAATGACCATCCACAGTGTGTGAATCCTCATGTGTATTTATAGCCCTTATGAATAATAAATATGATTCTTAAAAGGGGAAGAAAGGTGACATGAAAGAGGAGATGTCTCTGAGACATCAACGAGACCCATAAGAGGCATAAAGCTGTCTACGCGCTCTTGATGTCCGGCTGAATCCCACTCTCCTGTTCTCGGCAGTACTAAAGTCAATGAGATGCTCAATGCCTATTGCTTACCTCACAATCAGGAATAACTTATTTATTTGAAGATGTCTCTCATGAGATGTTGCTCCACACTGGATTTCTTTCATTAAGGTTACTGTGGGTTTGAATCCTTTCAACTGAATCCTTTCAACTGAATCCTTTCAACAGTCAACTGAAAATGTATATCTTTAAAATTGGCAGTGTTTCTTTTCTAGGCTGATTTTGCTACTTTGGAAATGACACTATAGATGTTGGGGTCACCAGGTCATATATGACATACATACGATACTTAATACCAATAGACTTTGTAAGGGCATTAAATGGCATCTGTTAGACATTTGTCCCTTGTACAGTATAGTTGTATGACAATTTTGCAGGTTAAGCAGATTTCTTCAAAACACAGCACTCTCAGACATGAGCTCTCTCCATTTCATGACTTTCTAAGGCCTTATACAAACAAAAATAGTTTTTGCTGACATCACAAACCCCAAAACACTTTTGAAGAAAGGCTCTCTCTCCCCAGTGACATTAAACTGCAAACCAACAGCAAAAATACAAGTACCTTCCCATCTGAATTGACAATGACATAAATAAAAACTTTCTTCAGTCCCTTGGTAAATCAAATTGGTAAATGCTGACTCGGTTTTCACCTTGGCCAGAGCTTCTCTCTCCTCTACCTGGCATCAGGCCTAATCAAGTTCTCAGCAGGTGTTAGTTGGGGCTGGCACTAGCCAGAAACACATGCATTTATGCCAGAGCTGAGTAGACTGGTACACTCTACATTGTAGTAGCATCTGATCGTTTTAGAGTTCAGTACATATAAGATTTTGGTGTTATAAGCAGTCTAATTTAAACCCTCGTATCCGCCGTCACATTTGACCCAGAGACTTGAAACTTAGGATAGATTTTCTCCATAAAAAATATTCTTCTCATGGACTAAAAGCAGATTCACACCAAATGTGGTCTTTGGACTCATCACAATAGTCCCTAAAGAGTTTGAGAAGATAACGTTGATCCATTCAAAGATGCCCACAATATACCAGTAGATACAAATATGCTAATAATACTTTAAAAAATCTTATTTTAATGAACCATAGGACCTAAAGACACCACCTTTGTAATGTAGGCCCATGGTACATGTCTTAACCTAGTTTGAAAAAGCTATGGGATTGGTCAAAATATTGACAAATCAAAAGCACTGATTTTACGTGTCAATTTAAACCACTTTAAATCCACTCCACAGTGGCCTATCATCATTAAATTAAATCAGCTTGAACTTTATCCACTTCTCATTTTAGCTGGTTCAGGTCTGAGGTATATGTTTTTTTTAATAAAAGTCTACAACACACATCTTTGAATCACCAATAAAGTTGCTTGGAAGCTATGCACATTTGAATCGTGTTAATGCATTTCAACTTTCATTGATTATGAGGGCATCACCAGCATTAGAAATGAACTCTTCGGGAAGACTGATGTCTACATAATGATCTTAGTTTTATTTGGTTTACAGGTGTCATTTCATCTGAAAGAAGGAGAAACAAAGAAACAGTTGACATTCAAACAGTCATATCAACCAGAGACCTATGGTATCAAAATCAGGGACAAAAACAACTACAACGTGATCTTACTCTGCGTTAGTTCAATTCCATTAATAACCAAACAACGATCCATTTGTACAATAAAAAAAAATTAATATAATAAATCAATGTTTCGGTCTCTAGTTATGTTATAATGGTACACATTATACATGTCTTCCTCTCTTTCATCTGGTCTGTAACTAGTTTAAAAGCAGTTTAAAGCTTTGGGGGTTCTTATGAAACAAAAAAAGGAATGTTTTAAGAGAAAAGTATGAACATTAAAGCATTGATTTTTTTCATTGGTTCTAGCATTCATTCACTACTTCTCTACATTTCAGTTGTTTTCTACTATGTGTAAATGTTAAACAAAAAGGTCTGGCATCAAGAAATACTGTACTCATTTGATAGGTTCCAATTCAGTAACCTGATATCAACGTATGGACTGCAATACACAACAGTAGTGTAAATTATGGCTTAGGAAAACTCCTATATGGCTTATTTTAGTATGGCAAGTGTCCATCTTTGCAAATTAACTTAACATGGTTGGTGCAGAGCTGGTGCTAAAGGAGTTATATACAATTTGAGAATGCAAGACAGTTTGAGGTATCGTTCCTTCAATGTCAAAATATAGATTTTTACATTACCTTTTGCTGACAATAACCCATTCTATTTAGAATTCTAAAATTTCTAGCAAACGTTTTCAAATCATTCAACTACAAATAAAACAGAAACAAAAAGAGACAACCAATATGAAAACAAAAATAAAAGGGAGGGAATCCAAAAATGGCAATAGTTATAATATTAATAATACATTAATAGGTCTTAATTTTGGCAAGATGCCCCATACACAGCAGGACAGCCTTGAGAAGGAAAATGTATCAAATGAAAGAAGAAGAAAGGTTCTATAAAAAGAAAAGCCACAATATGTTAGCATCATATTTGTTTCAAAAATTTTTGTTTTGTTCAAATAAATATTGGGTAAACTTATGTCTCTTCAAATAATAAAATATTGACCATAATGTTTTCATTTTTTCCTTTTGTTATCACACTTATCAAACTCAAAAATATTTTTACAAAATGGTAGATAAGGTATTTATAAGTAAAACAAAAAAAAAAGAATTCTGCACAGATTACTAGATTCAGAAATTGGCAATGAAAGATGGGCCTCCATACAAAACAGAGACATAAACTCTTTCACAGCCGTTCAAACAGTTACAACACAATATATTTTGAGGATCTTAAATGGAATCCTCTTATGCTTGATGGAAACCAAGTATCTCCAGCAAATTGACTTTAATTATATTCAGTAGTTACAAAAGGGGGGAAGGCAATGCTCTACCACAAGATTTTTTAATTCTTAAAGATTCCTGTGCTTATGTCATTAATAAATCGAACAGAAATTATTTAGAATGTTAGAATATGTATGAGTTATTTGGTCATAGTATTTCTATAATTCAAAGGACAGTTATTTGGCAATTTCAACTCCATCCTTCTTGTAACAATATCTGAAAATATATATCACATTTTCGGTTTTCAAAGTAAAATGTTATATTGAAAATAAACTGAAAATATGTGGAATTCCATGTCTCAAGTGGTCTGCCAGTGAGACAAATGAAAAACAACCTGTGAACATTTAAGTGTTACAGTGGTTTCATGAATTATCATTGTAATTTGTATTTTTTGGTTTATGCAAGCTGTTTATGTAAGCTGCTTGTGTGTTTCTTAGTTTGTCTCATCATTGGCTAATGGCAGCCCCTAAAAACAACTTTTTTAACGAAAAGGTTAATCAAGGAAAGACTGAAAACTGTAACAATCATACATCTTTGGGTATCGTTCGACTTGGTTTTCATATTTGGAAAGTTTTGTTGAAACAGTGGTCTACGGTAAAAGCTAGTGTCATTCGTGCCTTGTGAGTGTGAGGTAAGAATTGAATTTGAATACACATGAAGACAAAATACAAGAAAAATTAGTAACTCGAGAAATTTAACCATGGTCCGCTGAACAGCAGGTTCCAATGACAACAAAGGCATTTGAGGCACTGCAAACCAATCACCTTTAGTTGGTGACAGAAAGCTTCCTGAAAATGGCCGTCTCAGCAACAATATACATTTATAATTACATTTTGGAATTCTGCAGGAAAGGGCAAGAACGTCAGCAAATTCATCCATAACGGAATGGTGAAACTTGGGCTTTATGTTCCTTAATGTCCATACTTTCATGAAATGTTCAAAGTTGAAAAAAAGCTGTGCGTTCATATTTATCGCTTACTTTGTTTCCTTGTTGCACGTTTCTGAGTCATGTCTTCCTCCAGCTAGACAAGATGGTGTTTGGCAGCAGAAGTTGATGCCTTAATATAGAGACATTCATCTCGTTTTCCCTGTTGGACTGAGGAGACATGCCTGTTGTTCTTGTAGTGCGCCACAGCTGGGCTCCGAGACAGCTTGACCCGCTTAAAATGAAGCCAGACGTTCAGGGTTTGGACAAGGTGTTTGAGTCCCAATAGCCGGGTTAGAAGCTGGCAATAGATTCAAGCAGAGGAATCATACAATGTCAAACAACATAAGCGAACTGGCAAACCCACAGATCTAACCAGTTACCTTCTGAGTAGAAGAGGGAGGGGCCCAGTGACATTCAATCACAATCCAAGGCCTCCTGCTTTTCTTGACAGGAAGGAATCGAAAGAGAGTACCACCCTCTGAACAGAAGGAGTGGCAGCTGGCACAGGACTGGCATTGGCACCCAAAAATAAAAAGGAAAAGTGGGTACAGAAGTACCTTTTGGTTGAGGTAGGAATGCTTGACCAGCAGCACGACAGGCAAAATGGTTACCTTGATAGCTCTGACGTTCTCGTCAGGCTGAGGTAGCTATCTTTGGAGGTAAAACGTTTTAGTGGGGGAGCAGAAAGTTAACAAAGAGATTGGGATAGGGGTTGAACAAAATTGGCTGAATCTGTGATCCCTCGACACCGGACCGCCTCAAGGCTAACACGGTGAGACGAACAATCAACTCAGTCAGGTTCGGCAAGGCTAAAGCAGACCACGTTACGTAGCCCTGAGGTACAATCTTGTGGATGTAACCTGGGAACACCTATCGACTGAAAACATTCACTATATCTACTGTTTCACAAGCTGAACAGAGAAATCACTTTGGTACTGGCCTCAATGTAAGATGGAGACTAATAGACTTTCTATCTAATCTATTGTCTAGCTCAACATCTAATCATCTGAGAGCCACGTTCACTGTTCAAACTGGTAAAAGGCCTCAGTATATCTATCTGTTTTTCGCAGAATCTGAAAATGGCACCATTGGCGTTGAACTTATAATTACATAAAATGAAGCTATTTATGGGTTTTGGTTTTAAGAAGATTCACAATGTCCAATACCACACAGAACATATAAGGACTATAGTAATTTGCAGAGATGAGCCAGCAGCATTTCACCTAATGAGTCATTTTGAATAATAAATGGACTGTGTCCATTTCCTCTATGGCTATCAATACTAAAAATAAAATGTTAAAATAAGGCTTTCAGCTGTGGTGTAAAAGACACAAGACAGTAAGTTGACTTGAAATGGGGTTAAAATCTCAATAGTTACTTGACTCATTCAATACATTGGTGCTACTTTGTTTTTACTTGAAGCTATTATAAAATACACTGTTTTCCTTTGTGGTATTGGACATTCAACAGACGTCCTCAATACATAATCTCTTACTCTCAATTTCAATCTCAATCTCTCTCTCTCATTCACTGCTGGCTGGACGCTGCAATAGGCAGACTATGGATAAGGCGTTGGTGGGCAGGTGAGGTGGAGGAACCATAGAACAGCCATTCATTTCTCAGGGTAAGGGGACTGGGGTTGGGGAGGTAAGTGGAGTGGTGTTTAGGTGCTTCAGCCGGTGCCTGTGCCAGGCTGGCATGGTGGGGGCTGCTCGATGAGGACTTGGCACTGCGCTGGGGGGGCTTGACCCTTAACAACCATCACTGGAGCAGTGATAGAGTCACATCTCTACAGGCAGAAAAGAGAAGGATGGTTGTTATTATACCAACCGCTCCATAGGACATCGAAAGGTAGAACTGTGAGTGTGATGTATAATATGTGTATAACTGCATATTACGACTCCTTACCTGAGGCACTAATTCAATGACCTCGGGCATGCAGATCACCCCCTCTTTTGGTGGGCCAGCCCGCTGATTCCTATCTCCTTCTCTGGGCCCTGACCAGCCATCTTGGGTCCCCTTCCTGCAGAAGAAGCTGGGGAGAGAAGCATTCAAACATGGCATGAGACCCATGTCCTCGAGTCAAAGTGGCTCAATATCCAGGCAATAATAAAATTACACTTCCTATTACTATAAAACCATATTCAAAACGTTTTCAATATTCTGCTACCATATTACATTTTTCCAAAGAGTGGCTCCTTACCTGCGGCGGTAGCCAAACATGAGGAACAGCACACAGAAGATGATGCATGCCATGCCAGTGTGGATTCCCACCACAATGCCAGTCATGGACCCCTCGCCATCCTGCCTGCAGTTACATGGGCTCTGCCCACCTGGAAAAACACACACAAAAATGGGTTGTGTTAGTGGAGAAACAGTAGCGGGATACAGATACACACGCACGCACACACACACACACAAAACGTCACGACTCACACCATCTGTGATGTCGATACAGCGATGTGATTTAATTTTAATATAATGAGTAAAATATTGTGTACTAATTACACCCAGAAAGAGTTGATAACAAAAGTAAACAAAAAACACATTCCCTGTCTTTGTGTTTTATACCTGACAAACAACTGTTCACACACACACTGAGATGTTTTTTCTGTGATCTGAAAGATTACCTATAGAGATCTATATTACATGTACCTTTTCATAATATAGCTGACACACCTACCCAGGATGAGTATATGTTTTTACATACATTATATACCCTGACTAGGGCTGCAAAAAAACAGGTAATTTACCAAAGTCATTTTGGTAATTTACAGAAAATATCTATGGTAACTTTGGTAATTTACTATATACTTGAATAACTTACAAAAATATACATTAATGTATAGTATTCATTTATTATATATGTGTCTATATTGTCCATGAGTTTCTAGTAGATAGACCATATGGTTCAAGAGAAAATAGCTGAATTAATTAAAAAAGCATCTTATCAGCAATGGCATTATTTTCAATTAACTTTGCGACTCTTCCAACATTTACTTTTTTCACATCTGCCACCTGTCTGACGGCAAAACATTGACAACAAATACATATTGAAATAGTAAAATAAATAAATGTGTGTAAAAAAATAAATAAAGGTTATTTCATGCTGAAACCCTCATATTAAACACCAATGGTATTCACTAAGTTGATGGTTGATCTTTAGGATAATGCTTTACAGATTTGTCATTCTATTTCAATTTTTAAATTCCCCTTACTTCATTATTTTTTACATGTGATAAGGCCAGACAGAGGGTTCAGCGATAACAAACACTGTCAGCTTAAAGGTCAGTGTTTGTGTCTCACCGGTGCTGGTCTTGGCGCTGGTACCACTCTCAGCTAGTGAAACCATATGCTTGTTGGCAGCGCCGTCACCATTGCCATTGTAGGCCATCAGTTGGATCTCATACACAGCAGCGGGTTCTGAAACAGAGACGGCCAGTTAGGAAAATCAACCATAAACAATTTTAAAAAGCAACACCCTAATACACAGATTTTAGTTACATTCAGTCCATTTCAAAGGTCCTTTTGGTACCAGTACTGGCACTCTGCATTGTGAAAATGTCTGCTTTGTGTGAGTCATTGCAATCTGAGACCCTGCAGTGACAGTGGTTCATAATATGCTGCCTCATCACTGACCTAGATGGGAGATGGTGTGGGTGTTGATGTGACCAGGAAACGCTTCCTGCCCCTGGAAGTTGGGCTGGGGGACCTCGCGGTAGGACAGCTTGAAGCCCTCTACCTTGCCCGGCTTACTGGGCAGCTCCCAGAACACCTGCATGGCTGTCTTGTTCAGCACCTTGGTGAAGAAACTGGGAGAACTGGGTACTGTGAGGGGAAAGACCGGAGAGGGACAGAGAGGATGAGTGGATTAACATACAAATTGAATTCCATACATGAGAAGACAGATAGAGAGAAGGGAAAGAGATGAGGGAGGCTTCGAATTAACAAACTAAATATGAAAAACTGAAACAAAGAGATTTTACAGGAACAGGAAAATATAGAAAGGTGAGAAAAATAAAAAATAGGAGCGATGGATGAACATGAGAAATTAGGCACAATGATATGCAACTACTTATTTCGCCTCTCATTTCATGATATTGAAACGACGTACCGCCCCCAAGTGTTGTAGCCACCACAGTGCTGGACTGCTGGCTGGCTCCCAGAGGGGAGTAGGCTTTGAGGTAGATGGAATAGGTGGTGGCAGGCTCCAGAGTGGTGAACTCATGCTGGAAAGTGGTCTTACTGACAGCCTCTTGCAGCTCTCTGCTGTCTGGCTCTGGAGGGGACAGGAAACAGGAATTGAGGTCATCATCTTTGCATCTTATGACAGGAAGGTATTAAAAAGAGGCAGCCTAGACTACTAGATACAAAATGATCATCAATTCTCCATACGAATTACATAAGACAGCAAACATTTCTTATTCACTTTGGACAATGAAGTTGTATTATATTATAACAGCCTCTTTACCGCCCAACATGCGGATATGCAGCACATATCCGATGATGCCGTCGGTGACCTCTGGGGCGGGCTGGGCCCAGGTGAGCTGCAGGGTGTTGGGGGACAGAGCTGTGGCCGTCAGGTCCTGGGGGGCCTCAGGCAGCTCCGTGGACTGGGTGAGGGCCAGGCGTGCACTGGCCTGGTTGGTGCCAGCGCTGTTCTCAGCAATACACTGGTAGATGGCCTCGTCCTCCATAGTGATACGTGTTATCGCCAGCGTACTGTGGGGGGTGGGGGGGGGGGGGGGGAGGTCACAGTTGGAGTGACTCATTATGGTGGTGTAATGAATGTATTAATAACATTACTTAATGTTTCATTTGAATCTTATATTTGCAGATCTTCAAGTAAATTTAGATGACTAAAAGCATACTACTGTACCTGTTATTGTTGGTGAGCTTGACATTGTCACCAGGCGTCAGGATTTTGCCGTTCTTCAGCCAAATGAGGTGAGGCTCGGGGACTCCCTGGGCCATACAGGTGAACACTGCACTGCCCCCTGCTGGTCTGGACACAGACTGTGGCCACTGCAAAAACTCAGGAGGAGCTGAGAATAGACAGAAAGAAAAAGAAAGAGAGTGAGCTTCTCCTATTTCTATATGTGTTATGTAATTAATGTGAAGCAATGTTCTACCATCTTCTATTATCTCAAAGTCTGCTTTGGCAGTATCTACATTGTGTAGTTTATTTCAATTTAATTTCAATGAGAAGGGGTTGCAGAGGGAGATGGATAGAGGATGAGATACTGCTTGCCATTATGGGGCTCAGGGGCTGCTTTGACTGTGCAGTGTTTCCTATGTTTTGCAATTACTATAAAGCACAGTAGAGGGCAGCAGAGATGTTTTAGCAATGCACTTGACACAGATGGACTTGATATTATACTGACCATTCTGAGACTGAGATGAGTTGTAAACTTGCCAAAATTAGATGATAGATAGATAGATAGATAGATAGATAGATAGATAGATAGATAGATAGATAGATAGATAGATAGATAGATAGATAGATAGATAGATAGATAGATAGATAGATAGATAGATAGATAGATAGATAGATAGATAGATAGATAGATAGATAGATAGATAGATAGATAGATAGATAGATAGATAGATAGATAGATAGATAGATAGATAGATAGATAGATAGATAGATAGATAGATAGATAGATAGATAGATAGATAGATAGATAGATAGATAGATAGATAGATAGATAGATAGATATATCCAACGTGATAAGAACATTAAGGTCCAGACTCGGACTCCAGCTGAGCATGTGCCAAAATCAAGTTCATGGGACCTGAGGCCTCGCCCCCCTCCACACGCATCTCATTGTTCTACTACTAACCCCACCCCCCTCGTTAAAATTTGCCTGCTCACAAATCCATTGTCAGGACTCTGGGAAAAGTGGACCAAGAGGAGAGGGAGATGGGGGGTGGGGGGGTGTGTAGGGGTGAAGGGGCAGGGGGCATGGGGGGTTGGGGCAGCCATTAATCAATGGCAGGGATGGATTTTATTTCTAACCAGGACGCTGGGCCTAAATCTCTTTGCATTAATAAGGGACAGGAAAATAAAATATGATACGCAAGCTGGTCCTCTAAAGCTTATGTACCAAAAAGATAAACAAAAATGCTTGTTTTTATCTTGTGGAGATTTGACGATATTGAGGATATATACATGTATATCTGTTAGGGTTCCCAGGGTAGCAGAACTTGGATACGACAATAAATTGTACTAAACGTTTTTATATTACCACAGGAACACGTTTAATCTCCCTTACAGAAATCCACCTGAGAGCAAAGCATAGGGCCAAATATTGGTTTTAGGAAAGTTAAAACAGTAAGATACCACAGATGGCCCTCTAGTGATAACCATCAGCAATGAACTGTCCATTTCCTTGTGCCTAGACTGACAGGAGTACTCCAAACAGTCTAGAATAATTGCTTAATAAGTGTGTATTTCACTTCAGGTCCAGCAGTGTGGAGAGCTGAAATTGAGTCAGAGTAAACCCCTCAATCAATGGTGGATGTGTGTGAGAGCCTGGTGACAGAGTGGCAGTCAGGGTCATTGTCATTGTCATTCTGTTTGCAGAGAGAGCTCCCCAGCTGTCCCAGCCTGCCCCTCTGCAGAAGGGACTGATGGGGTAGAGAAGAGGGGGAGGAGTGGGACTATGGTTAGAGTTAGGGTGCAGGTTTGCTGGTTACTCATTTGAGAGCAAAAGAGATGGCTCCCATTGTGAGAGTGAATGGGGCTGCTCCATACGACTGCATTTGGGGGAAGGATGGGTAATAAAATCGACCCTCTAGCGTCCCTCTCTCCTGTGCTAGAGTGCACTTCACACTTGAACTTGGGCGAGGCCATTTATTTAGAGTAGAGATGCATTCAAGCCCTGTTAGTTCAATGAGGGTTAGTGGTTGCTATTATTTCAGTGAACTAGAGGAGACACATGCAGTGAATGCTTTTCTTTGAGTCTGCCTGTCCCTCTGTCTAGCTGTTTGCCTACCAAAAGGTGGGACTGTGTTTCTGTACGTCTTCAGCATCCTGGACACACACACAATTTGGTCACACACACATTTAGATCCTCAATCATGAAAACCAATCTTAGTCATAGATTGGTTTTCAACTGTTTCACACCATTTCTCATACAGAACTGTATTGAATATGCTTCCCTCTCTGTAAACCTGATTCCAGTGTCATCAGAGCAACACAATGAAATTACCATGGCTAAAATCTAACACAACTTCCATCATGAGAAAGTTCACAACACATAGGTCACAATCAATTATGAATTGTCCTAACTTCCCTGGAATATTATGCACATATTCATGAAAAGTGACACTCAGCTTTCCCTATGCATGAGGATGCTAACCAGAAGCCATGGGAATGGGATTGTAGGCCAACACATAGACGTCCCTTAGAATAAGCTGTTTTGCAAACACACAATGGCTGTCGTGTCCCTTTGTGTCCTGAGCCCTTCTGTGTGTCTGGCACTCGGTGGCCTCTGTCCCCTGAACTTGGCCTTGCCTGTGTCTGTCACCTGCAGCTGTGAGAAAGACAAGTGTCCCCACAGGCCAGGGAGGTGGAGCGGGGACTGTCTCGCTACTCTATCAAGGCCTGCCAATCAAAGGCCTATAGCCCAAAACCCCACCCCCTACCGCCATTACTCAAACCCTCTCACGCATAATTTCCTGAGGGCCTGCAGGGAGAGGGTCAGGGGTGGTAGGTCAGAGGTGATCCCTCACTCTGACACGATTACTCTGCTCCGCCTCCTCCTGCATTTGGGCTTTGTTAAAATGTTCTGTTTTATTCTGTTTATATATCTTATCTTTTTCCAGTTCTCTGTTTTACAATTTCTTCTGGATCTGTTTTCCCTCTATCTCTACAGACGTAGGATCTTAATTTGATCACCCTGTAGTGTATTTGAGGTTTAAAAAGGCTTTTTAAAAGGCTTGTTTGTAAATTCCACTTTAACATTTCAGACTTGATTTTTCGTTAAAGTTTTTTGTATTATCAACACCTACAACAATGTCCATTAATTATAATCCACATAATAATTCACATTTCCTGTTACTGCAGGATTATTTTCCTGCTGTAGCAAACTGTCTCAAACTACGATCCTACATCTGTATTTCTCACTTTTTTTTCTAATTTCTTCTTTTAATCCTCCCTTACTCTACCTCTCTCTGCCTCCCTGTATATCTCTCCTTGCTGTCTATGAATGTGTATATCTGATTACTGCAATACTCCATTTCTGTATGCATCTGTTACCCTTCTGTCTTGTATTTATTGTATGTGTACACATCTCTATATTTCTCTATTTCTCCATGCATCTTTCTCTCTCTCTGTCTCATTCTCTTCCCCACAGATGGTGGCCATGCAGCCATTGTCTGACTGGGGCCTGCATCTGTGCTGGTCAGGTGGTCCACCGGCACAGCCAATTTATGACCCCCAGCAGCCAGCACCCCAAATGAGTTTGGGGAGGGGTGGAGGAGGCAGACGCAACCAGGCAGATGAAGTCTGAAAGATCATCCCGTAATATGCAAAGCCAGCCCAGACTGGCCCTAAACTTGACTTCATAATACTGAAAAGGTCTGCAGAAGGTATAGGCTGGTCATGTTTCAGTAGAATCAGTGAATTTGGGGGATTTTCAGGCACATTGAGGCAGATGGTATTTGACATGAGATATCAAGGGATTGAGTTAACTGGAATTAATATGTTTTTTTCATTTTTTTTAATTGACGTTAGATTTGGGTATACCTTGGGTCCCTCATATAGATGGTGTTAACATTATGGATGGGATTGTTATCTACCCCGACATTAACTGTATGAGTGGTTTTAGAAAGAGCAGCAATTGATCAAGTTATCAAAAAGCACTTTTAACTAAACTGATTCATATCTGTATATGAACGTTGACTGCAATTGTACTCCTCCAAACTTATTTATGGTTTGACCTCTTTGTTTTCAAATCAAGTCATGCTCTTTATTCCTTTTCCAGAGTCAATCAATACATTAATGAATATATTCACCAAGCCCAATAAGGGTGCTATGCCAGATCCTGATTTTGAGTTGGGTGGAGAGGGCAATCAAGCAGATAGACTCTACCATTAACACCAGCTACCAGTTTACATTTACAAATGTGTGTACTACCGTGCAGTTTGACAGTGTATCACTGATGTATAGGAAAGTATCATCTGACTAAACCACTCTGAACACATACACATACACACACTCACTCCGAAACCCAAACAAACACATATCATTTGTGTGTGTTTGTGTTTGAGTGTTCATCAGAGTTTGTATTTGTGTGAGCATAATTGTGAGTTGAAATGACCATTAAGATGCTATAGTATAAAACATGGTATCATGAGCTAAAATAGGCAGCAGAGGAAAGGTAATTTCAGCAATAAACGGTATCTTCTCCTTTATCTGTGTCCAGCTGGAGCCCAATATCAACGCCAATATCAACAGCAAATGTTAGCCAACAGCAGAACACTAAGGCCCGTGCCAGGAGGTCAAAGGTGATCAGAAGAGTTGGGGGATGTCAGTTCACCCTAAAGGTCATGGTCAAATCCACCAAAGGTTAATATAGTCTGACCTTCCCAAAATAACCCCAGCATCACCATCATCCTGCATCGCTTATTACCTCTCCATCTCCCCCATCCCTCCCCAACAAATCCTCTATCTCTACTCCCCGAACAGAGCCCTGGGAGAGTCAGGTGCTCCCCTGAGGGAGACTTGAGATTAATAATCCAAATTGACCCCCAGCCCCTACTCCTCCAGGCTCTTCTCTAGATCTGGAAAGAGCACATAGGTTTGAACCAGATGCTAATAGCCTCACCTTGTCTCCTGATTGGCTAGAAGGAATGTTTTTTTGCCATGTTTTTTCTACCTATCCACTCATTTCAGATCTACAGGAGTGTTTCGGGGTAGGGGCTAGTGGGGCATTCATCTGTCTATTGAGGTTATGGTTGAATGGTTTCCTGGAGGTTGGTAATGGTGGGTGGGGGATATATCTTGGAGGTGGGAGATCTGAAAAGTGCTGAACCAACAAAGCCAATATTGCATTGTGTGTGTTTATGGTTTGAGGGTTAATGCTAGTGTGTTTGGTGTGAGATTGATGGGTACTACTACTCACACTGCACCACCAGTCTGCCCAGCGCGGTACGCCTCATCCTGGTGCCAGGGCGGTTGGCAGAGCACACGTACACCCCAGAATGTTGCAGGGTGGCATCTGAGATCATCAGGTTCCCTGTACCCAGCACCTGGATACCCTCCACCCCGATGGAGCGCCCATCTGGAGGAAAAGAGAGAGATCAAGAGAAAGGGCAGAGAGTTAGAGAGCTGAAGGTGTCATCTGTAGAAAACATGGATGACCTATTCAGCACAGAACTACTCAACAATATTAAGGCAGCATTCAGTCAATGTTCAACTACCAAGGCCACATTGACGTTTTATACCTTGTGTGTGCTTGCTGTCACTTCTGTAATCCTAATAGGTGTCACAGAGTTGACAATAACAAATTGATTTTACCGGTTAGCAATAACAAATTGATGTGATGTTACGAGACAATACTCTCTGTGGTAGAATTATTTGGTATTGGGTTTGGACAGTGATGTAGGGTGAGAGGGGGCAGAGCCCTACCCAGCCGACTCCAGGACACAATGGGTCGAGGGTTGCCAGTGGCGATACACTCCAAGATGGCGGTCTGGTGCACAGTGATGGTCAGGTTCTGAGGACCCGACAGAATCACTGGCTCCTTGTAGATCCGTGGAGCTGCCACTGTGGAGAAAGAAAGAGAGATAGAGAGAGAGAGAGAGAGAGAGAGAGAGAGAGATAGAGAGAGAGAGAGAGAGAGAGATAGAGAGAGAGAGAGAGATAGAAGACAGGAAATGGTGAAAAGGTAAAAATGCAGGTATCAGTAAACACACAAACAGACAGGCATATTTGTTATTAGCAGATCTGATCACTGACACATACAGACTCAGAGAGGACAGCTTCTCTTACCAGTGACAGAGAGCTGGGCCTCGTGGCTGTAGCGAGTGTTAGCGATGTTGGTGGCTACGCAGCGATACACACCACTGTCAGCCCGCCTCACACCGGTTATCTGCAGGATCCCTGTGGGCAGTATGGTGTACCTGAATACAGGAAAGGAGAATTATAAAGTGTGTGTGTGTGCGTGCGTGTGTGCGTGCGTGCGTGCGTGTGTTACCTGTTATCATCAGTATTCACAGCGGTTCTGTTTTTCTCCCAGGAGATGCTGGCCTCTGGAATTCCGTTCACCTGGCAGGTCAGTCTGGCAACACCACCCTCATCCACCGACATGGACTCTGGGTGTATGTGGAACTTAGGGAGAGCTGTGTGTGAGAGAAAATAGATCAGAGATTTTAAAAGACATATCCAAGACTGTTTTCAATGTCCTAGAACCCAAAAAACAACAAAGTCCCTGGAGACAGGTCTTTCTGATAGGCTTAGAGCAACTGCCCAACAACCTCTCCGATTTTGTAATCAATATGGTTTTCTTAAATGAAAGTGAATCTCCATGGTAACCCCTTTCCCTGAGGGGAGCACCACCAATCCTCCCAAAAGCCATAATTCTGCTGGTTTACCAACAACCCCCTGCACCTCCCAACCCCCAACTGCCCGCTTCTGGTTTTATTTGGCCAGAGGGTGGGGTCAGGGGAGTGAGTGAATGAAAGGTTGTCCACTCAGTGGGGGATTTAGAGTGGGGGGAGGTGCTGAGGTTATTAATGTTCAGTCCCAACTGGGGGGCTGGTCAGATAATGGAGGAAGGGGTGGGAAGGGAGGATTAAAGCAGTCAGGTATGATTTAAAGGCACAATGGGCAGTATCAAATTAATGAACACACATAAAGAAAGCCTTGACCAGCATGGGAGCCGGTTTATGTGAGATGCTATGTTCACTTCAATGGCTTGATAGCCATTTCAAAGAGTTTACATATAACTTGCTAGCCATTTCAAAGAGTTTACATATAACTTGCTAGCCATTTCAAAGAGTTTACATATAACTTCTGCATGCCATGTAATGTGTCACATATGACTCTTACAGTATACAGAATGTGTATAATCTGCCTTATGTATGATGGATTGGCGCCGCCCTGTGTGGTCGCCTGTTAAGCAGCTCCCATTGTTTGTGCGTTAATTGTTGTTTTAGTATGTTTTTCGTCAGTTTTTTTGCAACAATTGAACTATAATAGTTCAGGATTATGGAGTACTACTGTTTTGGTGGTCCTTTTTATCACTGAGGCACTTTTTATTTTTCTCAGCGCCAAACGTTCATGCGAGTCCTCAATTATTTACAACCGAGCTCAGCTCCTGGATTTAGCGCTGCTGCGCCCCAGGGACAAGTTCGATATTCCAGACGAGTTGAAAAGGCGACGCCGTGGACGCAGGGCAGGTCGGAAGTGTAAGGCAAAGCTGAGGAAGTACAAGCTGGCTATACCGTCTACCATTATACGTGAGATCGCTGCATAACAAGATGGACGAGCTTCAGGATCTGGTTCATGGACAAAGAGAATACCGGGAAGCTAGCCTATTGTGTTTTACAGAGACATGGCTGAATGATAACATCCCCATAGAGAACGTCACTATGTGTGGACAGGGATAGCGTTTCTTCCGGTAAGGGTAAGGGAGGGGGGCTGGCTTTATTAGTTAACAACAGATGGTGTAATCCAAGCCATATTACTCTTAAGGAACAGTTTTGTAGCCCGGACATTGAGCTGTTAGCCGTTAGCCTGAGACCCTACTATTTGCAGAGGAAATTCACGTCCAGTGATGTGTGTTTGTGTGAGCGCTCCAATATGTATATGTGCCTGTGTGTGCGGGTGTCTGTGGTGTGTGTAACTTACATGCCAGCTGAACCCTGGCCTTGCAGCTGATCAACATGCCATAGTGGTTCTGGGCAGCACAGTCATACTCCCCAGCGTCCGTCTCGTTGCTCTCTCTCCTCTTCTGGAAGCTTTTGATCAGGAGAGTTCCGTTGGCCAAGACGCTAGCCTTCGGCCCAATTGGAATGGGCACGCCGTTACGCCGCCACATCACAGAGATAGGCCCCTCCCCTTCCACCTGGCAGTCCAGCATCAGGGGCCGGTCACGCACGGCGATGAC